>JAGFNQ010000301.1:340018-766097 GCA_024364735.1 Boesenbergia rotunda | reverse complement strand
AAATGAGTTGGCCATTGAATCATTGCTAAAGGAACATGTTTGCACGAACCTGATTTTGTGTTGCCTTGTTGTGTTCTTGGGTGATGAAGCAACACAGGAAGGGGTGTAGATGCTATACTGATCGATGTCGCCGAACTCGTGGTTCATCGCATAGCTAACGACGCGGTCGCAGTCGTGGGATGCCTTGGGGGAGCTGAAGTTGCAGGATGAGAGTATCAATCGATACGTTTGGTCGGAGATCATGGAGTGAGTCCACCAGTATGAGATCGTGCCAATGCTGTCATAGTAATTGTCTGTGACTGCATTGCCTACCTGCCAAAAAATAAGCTTGTAAATACAGTGCTCGAGATTGGCTTTGAATGTAGCTAACTCACAAGAATTCCTTTGAGGTTTGATAAAAGGTTTCAAAGAAGCTTTGTTGTATTCAATAATCTTTTTAGCCAGTTGAGGCACATAGTGTCCTGCAACAAAGCCAAACATAAAGATGATATTAAATTCAATATTTAGAGTCTTTATATATAGTTTTACCCTGCATAGCTTTCTCCAGAAATGTAAAAATCTCGGTACTTGTATTGAGGAAATCTTGACATCCAATGGATCAAGAACATCAAGGCATCTTGAGCTGCAGCAAACAGATAAACACACTCAATTGAACATTTTCAGAGGAAAAATGTCACTGTTTGTTATCTCATTGATTACCTGTGCGTTCATCGCCGGAGTTCTTAAGGTCGGATACGGTGTCGGTGTAGGAGAAACCAACTCCGGCCGGTGATTCCAAGAACAGTAAGTTTGCTTCTGTTCGCATAAGAATGTTTGTGCTGAGATTTGCATTGAACCAAGGATTATGCTGTAAATGTTCTGCTCACCTCTGTTCCATGAGAACTTATTGAGGTAGAGAGATGAACCGGTTTTGTTGATCCGGAATGGTCCAATTTCTTCGGATGCGCCGTAGGCCACCGACGAACATCCCGGTCCTGGGTTGAAACAAATATGACCGGCTCATCAAAAGCTTTGTAGCTTGTAAAATATTTGGTTTACAGTAAACTGCCCAGAGTATCATATTATTTAAAAGAAAAAGAAAAAGAAAATTACTAAAAATGAGACAAATAAATACTCACCACTAAAGCACTAAATTGACAAATGGGTCGAGCAGTAGGCACAAAGGTTGGAGGGTGGAAGGCATAGTGGGAAGATGAACACTCAACAGTCACATTATAAAAAGTAAATACAAAACCTAATTTTGACTTTCAAAAATTTTAAAAATGCTCTTCACTTTAAAAATAAAAAAAAATTACTCTTCAGTTTTTGGTGCAGTCAAATATGGAAGGTTGGTTCAACACACAGCATGATGATTCCAGGCCTCCACTTTAGTTAATGGTCGAAGCACAATTGCATGCCCTTTGAAAATGAAGCAAACCAGCTGAGAGACAGGCCATGGTGGAAAAGTTTTACATGGAAGCTTGAGGAAGGGAGACAGGGCAACTGCTAATTCCTTTTGTCCCAGTGAATAATCCAAAAGTTGGCAGGGAGAAATAATAAGGCACAAAGCTGAGTAAAAAAAGTTGCCAAACAAAGCTGTTGTTTTTATGTGCTTGGTTTTTTTCACAAGCTGATGATGGCCATGGGAAGAAGCAAAGAGAATTTTGCAGGAGGAAAAGTGAAGCAACTTCTTGCAGCTTTGCATCTTTTGCGCAGTAGACACCAAATTAAGTGAAGTCACATGAATCTGGACCTTTCGAAATGTTGAAGTAGAAGAAAGAGAGAATTCACCACTTCATTTAATTGGCTTTGTAAATTTTTTGTTTGTCTGTTTGCTGCATCAGTGATGTATAGAAGTCTGTGAATACCAATGCAATGATCTGACACAACATGGTCCTTGACATTTTCAAATTTAAAATTAACTTGTTTGAGTTCTTTGACACCTTAACATTCAAAGACCTATCTACTCATACATTTATGAATCTGATAAATGTAATCTAAGGATGAAAAGAGAAGAAAATTACTCAGATGCATGCCTGTTCTGGTAAATTTCTCACCAAAAAGATATTAAAAAAAAACTTGTGGTCAATCACAACCTTTTGCTAATCAGTGGGACACATGAAGGCTTTGTTGGAACACATCTATAATTTGACCCAAAAAGTTGTTATTGCACAAAGCAAATTCATCCTCTTGCGCCACTATATGTGCTGCACGCCTCTGCAGACTACACTAGTGATCTACAGAGAATATGCTCTCTCACACAGACACAACCTAATTTCCTTGACATTTTCATGAGTAGTCAAGCAGGTGCCCAAGAGAAAAGTTGATGAATATATAAACTTGGCATTATTTCTTAAACTATGTATTATGTGCAAGCAGCTAGAATAGCTGACAACAGCAACAGAAGAAGGAATCATAGAGGAAGTCTTGTACCTTTTGTCTACAGAATATTAATGATCCATCACTGCTTCACACGCTGACATATCATATATATGTGCCAAAATTCAACACTCAAGTAAGATCTCAAAAATTGTGGATGTGCAGTTTGCATGAAAACCACAACGCAGTAGACAAAACCAGTACTTACTTACAAGGCAAAGTAGATAGTTTAAGCAAGCAATGCATCTAAACCTGTTGGATTTCATGGCACCTGTTTTGTCGGCTAGATGCTAGATAACCTGCCACGTGGAAAGTGGAGTAATAAATTGTGTTTGGGCTGTGAATTTATTCCGTGCAGTTATTGTCATACCAACAACAGCCTCATCATCATGGAATCAATGCTATTTCCCAAGTCAAATCAATTTACATGCTCAAGTTTCTTGATTAAACAAGCAGTTTATTGAGAAATAAAAGCATGATAAACTAGCACTTATAAGTGGATCAGATATTATAAGGTGCCACTGAAAGATGTATGGAGAAAGACTGACCTCCATTGAGCCAAAGAACCAGCGGCTTCTTGGCCGAGTGGCTAGCAGCCTCCGTGAGCCAGTAGAAGAGAGCCCTGCCATGCTCATTGTTCACTGTGACATAGCCGGAAAACTGTGAGAAGGCGACTGGTGGCTGCCCGGGAAGGGCCGAGATCTGATCTCGAGCTTGTTCATCAGTTATGGCAGTAGTAGACAAAGGTAGGAGGAGGAAAGGCAAGATGAACAAGAGAAGCAAAGAGGAGAGGCATCTCCTCATTGTGAAAAGAATAAACTCTTAGACCGATTCCCACAGTGTGGTTATTTAGTGTATATAGCATATGGATCAACTGGAAGGAGAAGAGGCCTATATATAGTGAGAGAAAGGAGGACAAAATTTTAAAGGACTTAAATGCTTATAAAAGCTTCACATGTATGTAGGTGAATAGGCAAAAGGTAAGGGAAGAAGACATTAGAATTTACTGCAAAGCAACAACAGTAACATAAATGCAAAGTTTGATCATGCATCTCTCTCTCTCACAACTTGCATTGGTTGTAATGTGGGTGTGGTCCTGCAAATTAGATGGCGCAGGGAAAGGATGAACAGCTGAAGACTAAAGTTCATTCACATCTAGAAGGCACTATTTGTAATTTACATAACCTTGATTCAATCTTTGTTCAAAAATAATTAGTTACCAACTGGCTACATAATATGTAACCTAACAACTAAAATATATGTACCCAGAACTCCGATGTAGCAGAAGAGCGCTAAATTGTCAGCCAGATGCTCACAGTTTGATCCCTACAGTACATTTGTAAGGATTTTTTCTCTAAATGAGATGCGCAACCAGGATGTTGGACTTCTAGATCGCCCACGAAGATTTATCTTGACAATCAATAAAAAACTTTTATAGAATTGAATCGATCATCCTAAATTCAATGTCACTTGATTCATCAATTTTTTTTAACAACCAAAACAGATGGATTTAATATATGAACCCCACTATGCTAACCTTTTCTTCTTTCTTTTCGTATACATTGTGTCATGGTGAAAATGGTGCTGCATGGTCACAACAGCAATGAAGGGACCCTCATGCCCTTCTTCACGAGGGATTTTTGACCATTTGTCTAAAAAAAAAACTTAGAACACTTTATTGCCGGATCCATTATTTTTTCTCCTTGTCTACTAGCTAAGTTGAACCGATAAGGATGGGCAAGATGGAGTTTCCTAGATCAGCATATAATTAATACGGTGATACGCTAGGCACTGCATTAATTACAACATAACGACATCCCTCCTTTAAGATGTAGCTAATAGAGCTGGTCAAACTTTTAACAGATCTTCATACCCAAAAGTCCACAGTGTCTCATTATTGAATCATACCAGGATTTATGGGTCAGTTTGTCCGTATTGGAAGGGCCATGCTTTATGTTTTCATCACTTTCACTGTGATAAGCAAGGGGGGTTTTTTTTTTTTGTCTTTCTCATGTTTTGATACGATTAACTTACAAGGTTGAGTTATATTCCTTGCACTGATCAACTTGCAGTAGACACATTAAGATGCAGAAAGATGGCAAGAAGAATTTAAACTCAAACTCGAGGTTTTAATTTGGGGAGGGGGGGAAGGTTGGAGGTGTGCAGGCGAAATAAATGAGCAATGCAGGATCAGGAGGGGAATTCAAGGTCAAAGGGATCAGGTGGCAAAGTGTGGCGAGTTCATTAACAAGCATGAAAATTTTCATTCTTGTGCCTGACGGTGCTAAACACCGTTTTCCCTCCATCTCCAAGGAATGGTGAGAACTTTATGAGAGTTCAACGGGCAATATTTATTTAAACATAAACACTAATCAAGAGTGGCTTGCTTCTTGAGTTCTATTTTCTCACCTTTCAGGAACAATTTTGAAGTTTCCACTATAAATGCATCCAACACCCATAAAAGCATCCCCTTCAGGGAAAAAAAACAAATAGCTCACAAGGATCAGGAAAAATATCATTTGAATTACTAGGCTTGAAAGTAATTTGATATACCTCATCCATGAGATCCAAATATAATATACAAGTACTTCTATTGCACGCATTTCCAAGTAAATTCTTGTGGATGTTTCTTTTGACTACAGATGTCATTCCAACGCTTCTGCAGTATGATATGAAAGCTGCAAGAAATAGCTTCAGTGCCGAAAAGGTTAAGTCACTTCCTTTTCTGTAAGAGAGGTCGATCCCGAGCTTAAAATTGACTTGCTAATATTTTCCTCCGGTTTCATCGGAAATCAATTTGTCTATTTCTATAAATTTACCATATGATAACCTGAACTATACCATGAGGCGTGAAAAGATTAGTCAAGAAGACGATATGAGTAGCCTGGTATCTTAAGCAGAAATAGTTCACATCCCCATTTCCATTGCATTCGGAGGAAGAGGAAGAACTTAATGGCTTGACTGTCATAGACTTAAGCTGAGTTGTAGGATGAGACAGGCAGACGTTTCAGTACAAGGAGAATTAATTGGGTGAACTGTTATAGACTTTGCAGCAGCCCATGCACAAGAACTGTTACTGACTCGTAGAGTGGGCCTGGCCAAAAAGTTGCAAGGGTAAGTCACGTTGTCATGTAGCTTCAGATAAGACTTAAGAGTTGACTGTAAATCCTATCTGTAATTTCCAATCTTCGACTGAGCTATAAAATCTCTGGTTGCAGAGAATGGAAGATAAACTTATTAGGAACTTAATTGAAACAAAGTATGCTCCCACAGTGAATGACAATGACATTCTTACGAATTTGTTCCTGCATACATCAATCTGATGAGTCTTCTGCTGCAACTAAATTCTGACAAGCTTCACATAGTAAAATAACAATAAGAATTTCATTTTTTTTCCAATTAAATGGCGTCAAACCCTCGGGCCTCAAGGATGTTCTCCATGTTGGCAAGATCAAACAAACAAGTTAAAAGAGCCCTATAAGCTAGAGAAATGCTGGACCATATAAACAAATTAAAGACCCCAAATAAACTTTTAAGGTAGAGAAAACCAAAGGTTTACAAATTGAACCATAAATATTACTTGAAATACTACACGTACTGTGGAACACAGCTCAAGATATGAAAATGATTCACTATTCAAGATTATCAGATGAATGTTCGTATGCCAGAACATGAGATTGGCAAACACACACACACAAACGATTAAAGAAACAAAAAAAAAGATGAAGGACAATACAATCGATCATAGAAAATATTTGATGCTGGTTAAATCCATATGACAAAATCTCAAGCCAAACATGGGAAAAACATACATACGACGGGAAGATTCAGCGATTTTGCATGTCAAATTACACCGTCTCCGATGTCAAACATTTTCCTCGAATTCCAAACAATAATGGCATCAACCTCTCCTGATTTGCTTCATTCAGTTTGGAAAACACCTCCTTGCATCCATCAAGAGGAAAAGAGGAGAAAGAAAGAAAACGGAAGGCCATCTTTTAAAAAAAAAAGAATTATGGAAATATTTATGCTCATAAAGAGCAAAACTTGACCTGCTACAATTTCAAAAAGGTTGGAACCGCCAACCTAGCGGCCCCCTGGTCTCTGCCCCACAAGTGTCCAGAGGGGGTAAATCACGGTGAATGCTGCGCAGGTTAAGACACCCAGGCGCGAGGGATTTTTTTTTAAACAGCAGCCGAGGTTTCACCCCTCGTTCATACTGTCGACCCTCGAACCCACGCCCTCCATTTCAAGTGTGAGTGTCTTAACCAGCTGATCCAGTCCGTGGGGGCAATTTGACCTGCTACAAGACAATATAGGTGGTCGCACAAGTCGAAATAGATAGAGGTTCGGACAGGTGAGGATTTCGTGGGCAAGGGCCTTCACCAGGGTCTTGCATCGGTCGTCGACAGCTCCATAGTGGGGTACGGAAGCATGGAGGCATCTTGACGGAAGTCCACTGGCTGATGGTCACGGTCAACCTGAAGTGTCAGACTAAAAGTCAATCGCCACAAACACTAGGAGGTTTGTGTTATAATTTTCTTATAAAAAGAGAAGTAAGATAAGGCAACAAATCCCCACTAAAGAAGGATGGAGGCTAGAGCATTACCACTACCATATCAGATAAAAAATGACTAAAGCTGTTATAATGAAATGGAAAGGGTGTTATTAGGTTTAGCACTGCCATTAACAAGGCTCACATTAAATGTAAGATTTATTTCCGCAAAATGGCATATACTGATCCTGGATGCCTCACGCGGCAGGCCCCATAGCCACATAAAGAAATCAGGAAATCAAATAAGCCACCATTTGGTAGAGTATTTTTCTTGGTTTCGTCGGAAATCGACCCTTGTCATTTCTACAAATCTATCATGTAGTAACCAACTCAGTTATACCCTACGAACTAAATGTAATATTCATTAATCTATATGATGGCGACTTAGTGCAGATTCTTTCAATCTACAATCTGATTTGTGTAAGATAACTGTATGGAAACATATAAGCAGATTTAGAACTTCATACAGGCCATACTTTGGCTGCGCTTGTGTTAATACGATATATTATGAGTCAATGCAAGATTTAAATGAAATTAAATCGGTTCCTAATAAGGGATGGCTGGGATGCTACAGAAGATTGTAGAATTTAGGGATACATGTTTTCCTCTAGGATTAAGTGTTCTTAAGGTGTTTGGTGCTCCTGAGGTCAGAATTAGCATAGGTTTTTATTTCAGTAACCATAACTACGTAACAGAAAAACTTGGATTCATTAGTTCTCTATAATCAAACTATAAATTCCTATTCTGATTAGATGTAAATTGAATGGCAATATATTGCATTAGTATGTTTTATGTTTCATGAGATATTTATACTTCTGGTGTAGTGCTAAATTAGAGAGCTCAGGAAGCTACAAAGTATATGCATGCACATATGGTGTTCACTCAATGAGAGAAAGGATATAAGCATTGCAATGGTTGTGAAAATACTCTGGGTCATGCTTGATAAGAGTCAAATAGATTAGGGTTGTTGGCTGAGAGTCCACTTGATGATAAAAAATCAATCTATCCAAAGCTACTATATAACATCCGATCAAAACTGAAAAATCCATGAATCAATCATACAAATAAGATTCTTCAGTCGTGTGACACATGTAATAAAAGCGGTGCAAACAACAATTGAGAACTAGTTCAATTACACGGCAAAATAGATCAACAAAACAAAGATGATGTCACTATCCTATCAATCTTTCTGGAATCAAGTAGGAGATTTACTTTCCATTTCAAAGGAACTTCTGAAACTATCCTACAGTTGTTCAAGATGCTTCGAGTCATCTATGCCTAATTGCCTATACTTGTTATTAGGGACTACTAGTACAATGATTTAACATGAGATCTAGGAAACTAGATGCAATACATAACGTTAAGATAATGACCACCCCATCAATTTTTTGAAATGAAGTAAAAGATCTATACCACACTTTGTTGCATGGAATGTCAGAAACTACATCTTAGTGTTGTTCAAGACATTCCTTGTCATCTTGCATAATTGCCTTCATGTGTTAGATAAACAATTAGTATAATGATATAGCGCAACATTGTTTGCCATCTTCATACCCTTCAGAATCTATTTGCAGAAATTTTTCCTCCAAATAGAACGCGAATCCTGGGACGCTGGGCTTCTAGACCGCCCACTGCGAACGCTTCCCGATTTACCCTAGCGGCCGGTGAGAAACTTCCGTGAGGTCGGGCCGGTCGCCCGAGTTTGAAAAAACCTCGTTAATCTTTTTTTTTTTCATACCCTTCAGAATCTGGTAGGATCGGATGGATCGGATAGAGGGAGAGTGAATAGTTCTGCCATTAAAAACTAATTCTTTGACTGTCATTCTTTAGCAAAGACACACATTAATTAATAAACAATAAATAATGCAATAATTGAAAAAAAAAAAAAAAAAAAAGACTAAGAGATACTTGTTTATTACCCTGGTTGTAGTCCAAGAACAATGCAAGCTCACAATTAGTCTCCTTCTTCGAACAAAGCATCGGAGGCAAAACACCCTTTTATGTAACCATGAAAAGAGACAAGTACACATGAAAGTACAGAGTGTGTTCCTTAGTTTCGAGCTTAATGTCTCTTTTTGTAGCCTTCTGATCGAGAGTCATTTACTGACGTGGCAAATTTCAGGCGCTTGAATTTTGCTAACGTGGACAACATGCTTGATCCGCTTCGACAACGGCTCTGCTGACGTAGCCGCCCTTCCTAGGTGCTTGGAATGGATCTAGGCGCCATGAACCTGGGTGCCTAGAATGGATCCAGGAGCTTGGAATGGTTTAGGGCTTAGGGCTTGGATGGTCAACTCGGAAGTTGACAATTCTTCATTCCAATTTCTTGGGTGATGCTCCGGTCATCCAAAATTGAACTCACCCGATCTCAACTCTGTCCTTCTTCTCGAACAATCTTCCTCCCAGCATCTCGTCCCTCGACACGCGTCCTTCTCGCTCCACCTGTGTACTCTTCTGCAACTTTTTGTCCCTCGGATGCACCAAACACGTCGACTCCCTTCCCGTGTCATCCTTCTTGCTGGCGTCATTCGCTCGACTTCTTGTGTTCCTAAGTTCCTACACACTTAAATACAAGACATCAAACATACACAAAATCTAACTCAATTCAGTTGATCAACATCAAAACTATCCTGGGTAACATACAAACCCTCATTTTTAATGTGCATCAACCCGAGTTAAAATTAGGGTACAAAAACAATAAATCTATGGAAAAAATTAAAACCAAAAATTTTGTGAGTAAGTACAAGCAAATGAAATTGTAATAAACTACCCCTTAACTTATCCTCTATAAATATTCCCCCTTTAATCACATCAAAAATGTGAGTAAGTAAAATGGAAAAAAAATAGGAAAAAAAATCTGAAAATTATTAGGTGACGTACACAATTGATCTAAGGTTATGTATCATTGTTAAAATTATTTCGCAAATAAAAAAAATAAGAATTGAACCTCAAACTTATCAAAAATAATTTATATTTTCTTTTAATTTTAAAAAATAACATCCTGAAAATTTTTGCGTGTCAAATAAAATCAATCAGAGCATGACAAAAATTTCCTCAAAAAAAATATTTTTCTTCTAACCAAAATGAATGTTATTTACTTTTTAAAAATAAATTCATAAAAATAGATTTCTACAACAAAACAATTTGCTAATTTTTCTGAAAATTCAAAATATAACGGTCTTTTGAAGTAAAGTCAGTTTTTTAAAAAATTAATCTAAGAGAATATGTAATTTTAAATTTTCATTTTTGATAAAAAATTTCATGAAAAATTATTAACATGCCGAAAAAATCCAAAAATATTTCTGTTAACAAATATCATATTTGTCTATCACATGAAACTTTAAACTTAAAGAAAATCAGACAGAAAGTATTTGAAAAATATTTTTTCAATAATGTTAACAATTAAAGTTAATCAACTTCTAACATGTAAATTAAAAATAAATTAATAAATTAAACATGATTTTGAAACCCAATATAGATATCTATCTATTAGATTTATCAAAAACTTTGTTGAAATATTATTCCTTGAAATCTTTGCAATTTGGCTCTTGAGATTTTTCAAATATTAATTTAGTCCTCTATAATTTCTAAGATTTGAAATTTGTAAAAAGTTTAAATTTGAGCCTACATAATTCTTTTCAACAATTCTATTTGATCTTTTAAATTTTTATTTTTATTTTTATTTTTAACCTTTTATAGTTCTAAACATGCATTTTCTATTTTTATTTATACAATTATTTTTTCTTTTCGTATTTTCTAAGCAGTCCAAGTGTCTGGACTAGGTCGAGTCCATCCACTTGACAACAAATCATTTCAACGGTTCTGGACTTCCCAAGCGCTTGGGAGGGATCTCGACGCCTGAATTATGTTGACGTGGACACTGTGCCCATCCGCTTCGGCAACGTGACCGCCCTTCTCGAGCATCCAGAATCGATCCAAGTGCTTGGAATCCGCCTGGACGGGAATCCGCCTGGACGGGAATCCGCCTGGGCTGGAAGTTGACCATTCTTCATTCCGGTCATTTAGGTGATGTTCCGTTCATCCAGAATTAAACTCACCCGAACTCAACTTCGTCCTTCTACTTGAGCAGTCTTCCTCACGACTTCTCGCCCTCGGACGGGTTGCACGCGTCTTTTACGCTCCACTAATGTACTCTTCCGCAGCTCCTCGTCTCTCGGATACACCGAGCCCGTCGACACTCTTTCTGTGCATCCTTCTCGCACACTACGTTTTCCACTCGACTTCTTGTATTTCTAAATTTCTGCACACTTAGACATATGACATCAAATATATATAGGACCAAACTCAACTCGATTGATCAACATCAAAACTACCCGGGATACTGCACACTTTGACACAAAGCATCAAACGTGCATAGGACTTAACTCAACTTGGTTGATCAACATCAAAACTACCCGGGATATTTACAATCTTTCAGTGAATAATTCCAACATCTAGATAGTTGTTTAACAGTTACGAGTAGCTAATATATGAAGCTAGTATCCGCAGATTTAGCCAATATTTTTTATTTTTTATTTTGGATCTCTTCCCCAAAATCTCACCCAATGACAGACCCAAAACAACCGAGAAGCGACAAAAATAGTCATATTACATAATCCACTCCACTAAATACTTAGGCAACAATAAATGAACTGAGAAACAATAAATGAACCATTTGTCTTCTAGCTTTTTGATCCATAGGCAGCAATCATATTTGGTAAAACTTTACGCATCCCATTTCAAAAAAAAGATAAAAAAACTAATGTACCAAAAATAATGGAGCTTGTTTAACCATTCCTTAATTAAAAAATTTCTAGATTGTGGTTAATTGACTGAATAATATATTCAATAGTTAGGATGTTTTTACTAGCACCAGTGGTCTAAAAAGCGCTAGAAGGTACATGAACGGTCACACACCGCCCAGCGCATTGACACATAAACGGCTCCTAGGCGGAATATTTTTTCTCTGACAGTGTTTAATCGATTAGACCAGTGTTCAATCGATTAGCTAATCGATGTCTATTTCCTTGCAAAACTCATGCCAATCGATTGGCCAATCGATTTGAAGTGTTCAATTTATTAGACAATCGATTCGGAAGATTTCTGTTTAAAAAAAAAAAATCAGACCTAGGCGATCGATTAATGTGGCACTGCCTACTGGTGTCGCTTTTGCAAAAGGCGAGGCAGTCGACAGTCGCCCATCGCCTAGGCGGCACCTAGGTGGCACCTTTTAGAACACAACCTACCACCAATACCAAATACTGCAAGACAGTTTCCTCAAACGTGTCTCCCATCGCAAAGTGATGGAGGAATTGAGAGAGATGTCTTACATAGAATACAAGCAGGATGGTTGAAATGGAGATTAGCATCGGGTGTCTTATGTGATCGTAAAGTACCTCTAAAACTTAAAGGGAAGTTCTACAAAACGGCAGTTAGACCTGCTATGTTATATGGTGCTGAATGTTGGGCTATGACTCGGGCACATGAGCAAAAGATGAAAGTTGCAGAGATGAGGATGTTAAGGTGGATGTGTGGACATACGAGGATGGATAGAATAAGGAATGAGAGTATTAGAGAGAAAGTCGGAGTTGCATCTATTGAAGAAAAATTTCGGGAGACACGTTTGAGATGGTACGGACATGTACTTAGAAGACCAATAAATGCCCCTGTTAGACGATGTGAAACTATGATAAATACGCACATTAAAAGAGGGAGAGGAAGACCAAAAAAGACTTGGTTGGCAACAATAAAACAAGATAAATTTTATTTAAATCTAGATGATGATATAGTAGGGGATAGAACTCAATGGCGTAAAAGGATCCATATAGCCGACCCCACCTAGTGGGATAAGGCTTTGTTGTTGTTGTTGTTGTTATTGTAGTTTCCTGTAACTTCTAATATTATCTGCATAGGCATGTAGCAAGCACAGTAGTCTGATCCAGACAAACTGAACTTTCAATTTTAGTGTGGTCTAAACAAGCTGGGGATGGGCTAAATTTCCTATTTACCACCAAGAAATTTTCTGGTCTCAGTGGAACACCCAATAATTCAAGTTCACTGATGGTTCCATGAACAAACAACAACTTATTCTGTCGCTAGTATAATTATTCCATTGATTAAGAACTGCCTTGACAAGTAACAAATACACACTACACACACTCGCATGCACACATAGGCACACACAGGCACACATATGTTATGGGTTTTCAATAAATGTTGATAGCCTAGTGTAACAAAACAAAGGTTTGTGGATAACCAAGTGTAACAAGAGTTTGTTGATAACCTAGAATAACAAAACAATTGTTGAATCTTGTTAACCTAGAATAACAAAACAATTGTTGATAATAAGGACCCATAGTAGGTAAAGAGGTAGCCATGATTGATATATTTCTGCATTTACAAAGTCCAGTGTAACCAAAAAAAGTTTGTTGAAATTAAACATTAGAAAGTCAGTGAGATCATTAATATGAACCAAAACAATGGCTAAAAACTTTAAATGAACTTGCCTATCTTAAAGAGTCGCCTTCCTTTTTAGATGTATAACACTTCGTTTTTCCATTTTTACTTTGTCAAAGCTGTACCCATTTACTGCCCAACTTACCAACCTTCCAAATCTTACCTGATTCAATTGTGAACTAAAGTTAATGGGAGTAGCTAGGAAAATAAGGAAATTGATAATTAAGAGGTTGTGATTAATAAACCATCTTTGAAGTTAATTTATTGTACAACATTTTGCTAATCATCCGTACTTCACTGATGATCATTTTCATGTTTCAAATTGCTGTCATCTAGAAAAAATAATTCTCTAAAACAAAGATATATAGTATCAATCAAATACTAGTGAAGTAAACAAAGTGAAAGTATGTCAATCCTAATTGAGGTCAAACAAATACAATAATTAGACATGTTCTAAGAATTGTTGATATGCACATCAATATTCATTATAATGGCCATGTCTTTGCCATAAATTAGAAAAGGGAAAAACCATAACCTAACCCACCGAAGACTAAAACTGATTATTTTATTTTATTTTATTTTATTTTTCATTCACCCTCAATGTTGAGTGTCTAAGAACTTTTATCTGATTATACATATTAGGTGAAGTATTGTGCAGTACAACTAAATTATTAAAGAAGGTAATGTTTGTAGCCATAATATAAGAAACAACAAAGACTGAGCCTGAACTATCTGGGGTCGGGTAGAAATAAATGAATGTAGCTATGTACATTTACTATGGTAAAAGATTGGGAGCATTCTCAACACAATCAAATAACAACAAAAAAAAAAAGAGTTTTAGTTACCTCAAAGGAAGAATATAGAAACTATAAAACTTTGTTCTAGCGGCTATACTAAATTGTTCAATGATAGCTAATCTTTTTCTGTGGCTAATTTATTTTTTAAAATCTTAATTACAAATAAATGTGCTCTAATGACTAGTAACGAGGGAGAATCGATTCTAGCCATGATGGCATAGCTCACATCAAAGCATTCCCCATGACACAAAAAATCCTTAAAATCAACAAAGGTCCAATAATAGTTACTAATGGGATAAAGATTCTGAGATGATAGCATGGTTCATTACTGTATTCCCGACGGTGTAAAACACCTTAACCCAACAAAGGTCATCTACTACTTGTATTTGATTAATAAAAAATAATTACTACTTTTTATTCTACATTGAACTTGAAAAACAGTCTTTGCATCTTCCAGATAAGCTACTAAAAAATCTACCTAGGCTGGATCATTTTAGCATAATTGCTTTAAATTTTTTAGGTATAAATAAAAGTTTGAATCTGCTGCTCATGATCGTGCACAGCTTGACGTGATGCGCGCGACAATTGTTTGAATCTTTGCGACTCTTCAGTGTTGTTCATCGAGGTTCTGAAATGACATCAAATATGTAGCAAAAAAAAAATTTCACAGGTTTATTACCACTCTTTGATAATTTTTCTTCATACGAACCAGAACAACATTGTCAAAGTTGGGCGAGAAAAATACATAAAATCAAACAATGGGAGAAAATAAGCTATTGCATACCTTGAGCTATCGAAGCCTTCCACCCAAGATGTTATGAACCAAGGAACAAAAACCCCACTCGTATGCACTTGCTTCCTCAACTTGCTTCGCCACTGACCAAAAACGGAGCCAACGACCCAGAAATCGGGGAGCAACAACACATCCGAAGCAGCCTTCAGCTTCTTAAAACTTAGTAGGTTAATAAAAAAAATCATCAGATCTAGCAACAAAATGAAGGTTCTGGAAAGCACAAGAAAGAGGAAAGAGAAACAAGACCTACTAGGAAATAGCCGCAGAAGCTTCTCGAGAGCGTGAAATCAGAAAGTCATATGAACGTATTGGAAAGCAAGTTGGGAGGAGACCCAAACAAAAAAAAACAAAATGGAGAAGAAAGTCGAAGAGGAGATAGAAAAGCCAGAATAGTAAACAAAGTTCACAGTGAGATCTGTTAAACCCGCACAAGAGGCAGGAGATACAGATTGGTGCGTACCTCCCCCTCAATCCTTATCCAATTCCCGTCGCCATCACAGTATTATCCATCTCAAAAGTCACGCTTGCACACGCCAATCCACCTTAAGCAAATTTCAATTTTTCCATTTCTTCGGTCTGATCCAGCAGGTTTAGCATTTTCAACGACGTTTATTAGAAAGGAAGAAAGCAATCAAAGTCCCCAAGACGATTACGCCACACCTGCCATAAAATGATACACTGCAACCCCTACCTCGTAAACCCCATCGGATGAGACGTCTCGGCCAGAGACGAGACATCAGATGGCCGACACGAGATAAGCAAGACCGAGTCCATGGCCGCCCTCGACCGTTTTTCTATATCATCCCCAAAGGGGAAGAAAAGGAACACCTGGATCGATTAGTATTCCCTCACCGGCATCACCACCGCCGGCCCGGGGAGATGGAGATGACAGAGAGAGAAGTGAGCACGCCACAGCGACAGCACCACCGCGATGCCGTCCCCGCCGTGTGCTCACTCTCTTCTGTCAACCCAAATCACGACCCCGGCCGATCGCGCGCCTCCGCGCAATGCAACCAAACCATCAACCAAAATAGATCGAATCACAAAATAGATCGCAAAACAAAACACAGATCGAGGACGACGTCGAAGGAGGAGGAACCCATAACCTTAAAGCTAGCACCGTAGTCGCCGTTGGCTGCATCCAATTCTCTTTCTAGGGCAAGCCGTTCGGGCATCGCCTCGACTGCTTCGCTCAGCCGATCCTATTATCGCTTGCCACTCGCACGTGTCGCCATTCGAGGAGCGTGGCTTCCGATTAGTGATCTTGTATTAAAATTTAATTACGTTTTGCGACATTAATTACTTTGTCCTCTCAATTATAATTAATTTCGTGGGGGGAAGGAGACGATGACAACGAGGGGCGAGGAAGCATATAATTAATGTTGCTTTAAAATATATATAAATTACGTGGAGAAGAAGAGACTACGACAACGAGGGAGCCAGAAGCATTTAATTAATGTTTTTTTAGAACGTAGACTCTATATATATTTATTTCTTAGTTTTGGCGGATTGCGGACGACGCCTACCGTCCATTCGTCCGGATCTGCAGGGCGTACGTCTCTGGGCCGTACGATCAATGGAGGGCGGGGCACTAGCGGCGGAGGCCGGTCTTCCCGTGTCTGTACTCGCAGCGCGGTGGTCTCCCAGCCAGCTCCGCCGTGGGACCCTCTCTGTGGGCCCCGGCGTCAGGATGGCGACGGATTGTCTCAGTCGTGTTTCCCTGCGCCATGTGGATTTGTCCTTTGGCGTGCGGAATTTCGTTGGATTAAAATGTTTGTATATTTTATTTATTTTCCTAATTCAGTTATTTAGAGGGCGTTTGATTTGTATTTTCTAATTTATTTTTTATTTTTATTTTCTATAAAAAATATGATTTTCTAGAAAATATGTTTAATTTATATTTTCCAGTTTTGTTTTCCAAAAAAAATATAGTGTTTTCTGGAAAACTGGAGAATGAAAAAAAATCATTTTCTAGAAAGGTTTTCTAAAAATTAAAAATGGAAAATGGAACAAACCAAACACCCCCTTAATTTTTCGAACCTACGATCCGATTCAAAAATTTACCTCCGAGAATAAATCATAAAAAATATCTGTGTATCATTTTAATTCGGAAAATAGAAAAAAAAATATGTATATTAAAAAAATAATAATAACGGTTCCGGAAGGAGTCGTCAGCGATGATCAATCACTGAGGCTTAGCCCCGACGAGAATGACTACGTCGCTGAGGAATTTGGGGATCCTGTGAAAGTAACACAAGCGTTAGGGAAACACGCCGGCAGGGATCCGACGGAGTCCACTCCGACGCTCAAGTTAGCAGTTTGTTCAATCGGTGATGAGAAAGAAAAGCGAGTAGTCAAAGACGAGAAATCGTAATCCCCCTTACCGGAGAGGTGAAACTACCTTTTATCCCTGCGTCGACAGATTAGTCGTGCCTCCTTTTCTCGGTGCCACAACTCCAATATTTGAGTCACGCCCCCTGCTTTCGGTGATGAGAGAATATCCCTTGAAACAGTCGACACCGTTAGCATCCCTCCCCCCCCCCCCCCCCCCCCGGTGTAGCCATGTGGGAGGGCATGCGGATTTTTTCCTGCTTGATATCTGAGGTTGGCGGTTGCGAGAAACCTGCTTTCCGAGAGGAGCTCGGGGGCCGATATCTCCCGAATTACTCTTCGGGGCCCGGCTTGCAAGGAGGCTCACGCGAAGGACCCTCGGGCCGGCCTTCCCGAGTGCATCACTAAAAGGAGATCCCGGGGGCTTAGGAGGGAAGGTCCTATCTGTTGGTGCAGTTTGCACTAACGGTCAAACTCGGGTTTTGATGTATGATAAAGTGGTTAAAGTTAGGGTCGTTGGTTTTTAACCTCTTTACTAAGTGTGCAGGGTTGAAAGACTTAGGACCAGACACCAGGCTGAAGTCCAGGATGGTTGAGTCCTGGCGGGAAGTCCAGTTGGGTCCGCGGGACTTGACAACTGGCTGAAGACCAAGTTGGTTGAGACTTGGCAGGAATACCAGGGTGGTTGAGCCTTGGCAGGAAGTCCTGGTGGGTCAAGAGGTCAAGTAAAACTGCACAATGGGTAAGTAAGGTAAGTCACTGGAGGAGCGAACCAGTGAGGACGAGTCCAATCTTGGACTTTAGGCGCGGTCCAACTTAGACCCATTTGGGTGATCTAAGTTGAGTCCTGGTTAGATCCTGGTCTGGGAGACAGGATCTAATTAACTTAGAATTTTATATTATTTTAGTCCAAATAAAATTGTGCTAACCTTGTTTTACATGATTAATCTTTTATTGGACTAACTTGGTTTTGCAGGGACTTTTTGGCAAAATTACTCTTCATTATTTTTTCAGTTTAATTTGAAGTTTTATTAGAGGATAAAATTATTTCTACATATAATAATAATGTTTTATTTAATTGATTTGTTTTTATTTTAATCTTGCTAAAGTAATACTAATAAAATATTATTTTTTATTCATTAATAAATCCATGCACGTGAAGTTGTTTAAACTTTGTAACATGATTTTTTTACTACCCATTTGAATTTCACTCATCTAAAGTTGTCTAGCTAAAGGATAACATTTCATTTAAATTAATTTACACGTTGATGGTTACTCCTCTAATTGCTAAACCGAAGCCACGCAATGGATTAATTTGTGCTCTTCCGTACTTTTCCACCGTGGATAAAGTCAGCGAAAAGTTTGGATCTGGATAAAATTTAACGCCTCAAGACCATCTATAAAAGGCAGCAAGTGCACAAGTGTAAGAGGCGTGAAGTTAATTGCTGAAATTAACATCTTAGCTTAAAGTCTTCTTCATCGAAACTGTGCACATCAATTACTCCTCCTTCCGGCGACAAAATTCCGACGCGAGCACGTCCAACTTCTGCCGGAGGGACCGAAGCCAACATCCAAGTTCATTGAGACAAATTTCTTTTGGTAACGATTTTATTACTGCATTTTCTGTGCTCATTTCTATTAGAGAGTGTGGGGTTGTCACACTCTCTATCGTCTGTATTCGCCTACTCTACCGGGGGACTCCGGTAGAGAGTTTTAGTGAATTGCCCACAGGAAAGGTCCGAGGGACCTAGGCCTTCGAGTAGGAGTCGTCGAAGGCTCCGAACGAAGTAAAACTCGTTCGTGTTTACGTGTTCGTTTTTTTTATAATCGTTTCTTTCGTTTCCGCTGTGCACGATTCTACAAACACATTCTCTTTACTCCAAAAAAATATATTTTTTAAAACGCACGTGATTCACCCCCCCTCTCACGTGCATCTGATCCTACACTATCGTGTCCCTACTTCTTCATTCCTCGTGTCGGGCCAAGGCCACCCAGCCCCATCAATAACATTCATAATATATTTTATATCCATTAAAAATTAATTTAAAACTTCATTAATAATTATTAACTTTGTCAATTTGTTCCCGCTAAGTATCCAATTAGTTAGAGGATGACAATCTACCACAATTGAACAAAGAATCAATTTCCGACAGAAATATACCCTCAGAGAACAAAAAGATTCAATGAAATTCCACTAATGCAAAGTCTGCACTACCAGTAAAACTTGAAATTGGTGGCAAATCTCTTCTTACTAAACTAAACTAAACAAAACTGGTATCCAATCGATGCAGTGGCATAACTCCCTTCGGGAGAAAGGTCAACGAAATGTTTCTTCCCCTCTGAAGATCCAAACATAATCAGGAAATGTCGACAAATTTCTCAGACACAGTGATCTACCTGAATTAGAGGCTCATGGGGAAAGAGATTTTGATCTGCCATTCATATGCTGTCACTGTGAATTATCAAACTAGATCTGTGATCAGTGATATTCTCAAGAGAAACGAATTGCTCGGCGGCATCTGCAAGTGCTGTGAGTGTGTTTAGAACATCATTGGTATCGTCTAAGAAAAACCGGGCCTTGCTCGGTTTCTGGCCGACAGTGCAACCAAATATGGATGCATCAGGAGCTATCAATTTCTCTGCTACAGCTCCTGCAATGTTTTCAAACATGTCCTCGTCCGACCTGTCGTCGCCAATACACAGCACGAAATCAGCAGGTCTTCCCTTCTCAGCCAGTGACGAAAGAATCTTCTCGGCCACTAGACCTTTGCTAACCCCCTGGAGAAGCAACAACAGCACAATGAGATGCTTGAATGCGAAACAAGATTCGTAAATAACAAGTATGCAGTGACACTAGTCAGTGGTATCCGAGATACAATGTTAAGAACTGTCAATCAGAAAACTCTAATTTCTGAGAAATGCATACCTGAGGCTTCACTTCCACGATGAATTTGCCGCTCTTCACTGAGACAGGTTCATTTGCAAGCACACTTTCTAGATGATCAAGCATTTCCTTTGCCTGTGCAGAACCAAAGTCTGGGTCTGCATCTCTATGGTGCCAAACTAAAGCACTTTCTTTGGTTTCAATACACGATCCATCGGTAGACTCTGTATATAGATTCATCACTGGGTCAACCATCTGCATCCATGAAAAGTCAGTGGTCTGGCTGTAGGTTTCCCATTCTTGATCTTGGCTCCACCTGCATATATCGAGAAGACATGAGGGTGACGATATTATTTATTCTTCCACTAATCAAGCAGCATAACTGTCACAAATTCCAGAAAGGCAAGAAATTTCTTTGGTTAATTTCTGTCCCTTAAGGATGTTCATGCTGTAGCAAGCGTTTCCTCTCTGTTCAGTGAGATAAATATCAATCATCACTCTAATATGCATTATATACTCGATCAATATGCTCACTAAACATCATAAGCAATATGCACAACAAAAGAGGAGTAGATTTGTTAGATTATTGATACAAGTTGAGCATCATACACCCAATGAGTTGATTCCTGCAATTTATCAGATAGGATCATAGCACAGGTACAGCAACAAGAAATATACCTGATGAAGTATCCATGTTCAGCTGCAATGCCGAGCTTCTCGCATGGCAGAAACCATTCATCTAGACTTTGCCGGCCTCTTCCACTGACAATAAAAACTACATTCTGCTTATCTTCACAAAGGGTACTGACTATCCTAATAACTTCTCGGCTAGGCTTCTTGTTGATGGATGTTGGCGGCACCAATGTTCCATCATAATCCAACAGGATAGCCCTACTCTTAGCCTTTGTATAAGCTGAGGCAATCCCATCAGCATGAAGCTTTCTGAAATTGGGATCGACCGCGACTACTCTAAATCCAAACCCAAGACCACTTCCCCAGCAATTCCTCCTGAAATGATCCTTGCAAGTTCTCTCCAAGTCCTGCATGAAGCTCTTCGACCAATAAGCAACATTGTGAGTGGAGACATATCGGTAGTGTTTCTCATGCCGGAGTTGTTTTTCTGCATCAGAAAGAGATATTGCCTCATTCAATGCTTCTCCTGTGGTCTCTATATTCCAAGGATTGATCCGAATGGCACCGCTAAGAGACGGCGAGCAGCCAATGAACTCTGAGACGACCAGCATGCTCTTTGCTGGGCTTTTAGCCACTGATTCTGCGGAATCGAAGTTCCCTTGTCTGCAGACAATGTATTCATAGGGAGTTAGGTTCATCCCATCCCTAACTGCAGTGACAACCACACATTCTGCAATACTATAGTAAGCGATCTTCTCGACAGCAGACATGGAGCGCTCAATTAGAACCACTGGGCTGTACCCTTCGTGCCCGAAGGTCGCGTTGATCCTTTGGCAGCTCTCCTGGATCTCATCTTGTATTTCCTTCAGATCCTTTCCTTGCGCCCTGGCCGGATTGGCAATCTGAACAAGAACAGCTCTCCCCTGCCACTTGTGGTGAATCTTAAGCATGTGTTCAAAAGCTAGCAGCTTGAGGTTGATTCCTTTGAAAATGTCCATGTCGTCGACGCCAAGGAGCACGGTCTTTCCGTCAAACTGCTGGCGGAGCTCGTCGACCCGCCACTCCTTGTCGGGGAGGTGGAGCACGGACTGGAGCTGGCCCATGTGGATGCCAACGGGCATTATCTTGATCCCGATGGTGCGGCCAAAGTAGTCGAGGCCGATGTAGCCGCGCTTGGATTGGTAGTCGATGCCGAGTATGCGGCTGCAGCAGGAGAGGAAGTGGCGGGCATAATCGAAGGTGTGGAAGCCGATAATGTCGCAGTTGAGGAGGGCTTTTAGAATCTCTTCACGGAATGGAAGAGTGCGGTAGATCTCCGAGGAGGGGAAAGGTACGTGGAGGAAGAATCCCATTCGGAGGCGGTTGAAGTGGCGGCGTAGGAAGGTGGGGAGGGCCATGAGGTGGTAGTCGTGGATCCACACGTAGTCTTCCTCTGGATTGATCACCTCGACGACCCTCTGGGAGAAGAGCTTGTTGGCGAGGACGTAGGCCTCCCACAAGCTACGGTCGTATCGACCGCCGCCGGAGGAGGAGAAGGGCAGCATGGAGTGAAACAGCTGCCAGAGGCGGCGCTTGCAGAATCCATGGTAGAATCGGTCGTGGAGATCCGGGGGGAGGAAGGTCGGCACACACTTGAACCGCTCGAGCAGCGTCTGCGCGACGTCGTCCTGTTCGTGGGCCTCGACGTCGACGCGGAGGGAGCCGACGTAGAGCACCTCCATGTCCTCTGGGAGGCCATCTTTCAACTGGAGTAGCAATGAATCCTCGTCCCACGAGAAGCTCCACCCCCGTCCATCCGCCCGGCGGCGGGCGCGCACCGGCAGCTGGTTCGCCACGATGATGATGCGCTCCAGCACCTGTGACGACTGCGCGTCCGACGCCACGCTGCTCGCCCGCTCCTCCTCCTGCAGCTCCGCCAGCGTCCCCGGCACTGTCATCACCCGCGGCATCCGCCGCAACCCTCCTCCTCCGGCGCCGCCGCCCCCCAGACTCAGAGCCGCAAAGTTCCCCGACGCCAGATCGAGCAGATTGGAGTACGATCTGGACATCATCCTGCTCCGATCACAAACGAAACCCTAGAAAGACGAGAAGGAATCAAAATTCAAACACCACGATGTACAGCCACAGCCCACAGATCGGTTGAGGAGGAACGAAGAGAAGCGATTTGGGTGAGAAAAAAATAAAGTCGGTTTACAAATTTATTGTTAATAATTGGTAGAACACCACAGCATTCGGCATTGAACAGAAGAAGAACAAGTAACGAGTAAAGATTGAGCTGTTCTCTAATTTTTTTTTTTTAAAAAATAATAATATATATATATATATATATATATATTATTTGTCGGGTAGAGCTTATCTGTAACTAATAATTTAAATTTATTTCCGAACATAAAATCAGAAAAATTTTCACGAAGAAAAAGAAAATAAAATTAAAAAAAAAGTACTGGGCGACGGAATATCCAGTGGAATTTGGCTCGTGCCAGCTGGAAGGACGCGGTCAACCCCTACGGCCGCGGGCTCCACCATTATGTCCGTCGGCTTCTTCCTTGCTCGCCACGCGTCACCATACTCTGTCTGGGTTCAACGGAATTCGATGTGCCGGGCGGCTTCCTCCCTCGCGCGCCACGTGTTTATTTTACTGGGTTCCGCTCCGTCGATTTTATTTAAATTTAGGATAATAATAATAGTAATAATAATAATAAGGCGCCCCTTTCCTTATTAAATGAAAGAAAATCAAAAATTAGAAACGCCCTTTTACATTTTTTTTCTTGCAGACAGTTATTCTACATATAAAAATTACATACTAATTTTACCCACTCTATTATAATTAAATTATATTTATTTGAAATATAATCAATATCATAAAATATTATTATTTGTTTACTTATTAAATATTATTTTATTTAATTATCATTTTGAAAAGTAAATTCAAAATGATATAAAATTATCGATATAGAAGCTATAATTAACTTCTCCATATTATGAAATGACAATTTGTCAATAATTAACTTTTGCATATTCTAGAAGTTAAATGTTTACTTTTGCACTGTCGATCAAATAATACTAATTTAAAATGTAATATGTCATAGAATTTTAATCGTTTATTTTATCATTAAAATATTATTTTAACAATTATCATTCAATAACAAAATCAAAATGATATAAAATTATTATTATAAAAGCTAGCAATTAACTTCTATACAACAATAACAATTAATAGTTAGTTTTTAGATGGTTATAATAGTCAGATAATGTATTATAAAAATTAGTTGTTAGTTGCTATGCATTATATAAGTTAGATGTTAATTTCTACACAACTGAAGATAGATAATGTAAAGGTAATTTAAGTAGTAGGTCATTTTAAAAGGCACTTAGAGAATAATATTTGACTTTAATTAGAGATGGAGAGCTCATCTGACAAAAATAAATAAATGATAAATGCCTTAATTAGAGATGGAGAGCTCATCTGACAAACATAAATAAATAAATGATAAATGGCCATTTAAATTTTGCCTTCAAAATAATGCTCAGTTGCTCACCCTATTAGTATTTTTAAAATGACATGATCTCAAATATATCTTTCGATATTATTATATTTCATCATACGTATTAAATCTCAAATATATCATTCAATATTATTATTTTTTGCGACACATATTAAATTCCGATCGATCGAACATATATTTTATTTGAGTTATATACAATTCGATATAAAGTGAGTATCATTAAATAGAATGATCTTAACTCAATTCGATATAAAGTGAGTATCCAGTTAAATGGAATTGAATCGAACTGAATCGAATCGAATTAATCAAACGAAATTGATATTTTTTCAAACTAACCTAATCGACCAATTTTTTTAATAAAAATTGAATAAAAGAACTAATAAAATATCTATTAATTTGTTTGAAAGTTGAATTAACTAAATTAGGATCTAAAAATTTAAAATTCGATTTATTGGTCTATATCATTTAATTGATTATATAATTTTAAAATTAAATTCAAATCAAAATTAATGGAGTTAATTAATTTTTTTTTAAGAAATTAAATTTGAAATAAATTATATCAAAATAATTAAATTAAAGTTTAGAGATTCAATCGATTTAACTAAGATTAATCGGAATATAATTATATAATAAAATATATATTTATATAAATATATGAAATTAATAATTTGTCCAATTATTTTTTTCAAGATTGGATCGACTAGGTCAAGTATGTGATATTTTTTTTTATCAGGAATTCAACACAGTATTCTTGAAAAAGAAAAATTAAGTTTAAAACTGTTGAGTTTAAGAAAACAACAAATTTATTTATTTGGGATTTCAGGTAAAAGTAAATTAAGATTTTGATATTTTATTTTTAAATTTTTATTTTTCAGTGAGAAAACAAAACTGCAAAAGGAAAAAAAATCAAAAAAATAAACCACGCCGATTTGTCAGATTTTTTTTAGTTTGTCCGGTTCGTCGGTTCCCGATCGGTTCAGAACGGTTCACATCCGATTCTTGAACAACCGATTTTCATGGTCAACTCGGATTGAAAATTTCGTCGATTTTCGGTTCAATTTGTCCGACCGATCAATCCGGCCCGATTTTCAGATCGTTGCATTTTAGATTAGTTGACTTAATTTAATTGTAGAGTAATAATAAATAGGGTGCCTCTCTTTTATTTTTATTTTTATTTATGAAAAGAGAATCCCACTTTACCAATTTCCCTTAAAATAATAGTTGTCCTCAATTATATTATTCTATATTATTATCTCCTACTGTAGATAGTAAATTAGGAATCAATCAGACATATTATAGCCAATAAAATCGATTTAGTATCTACGCATACTTAGCAAATTTAAAATCATTCACACTATAATAGCTAGATTTTATAGCGGCTATAAACTTGATTTTACATGCTCATGAAGACAGCTACAACTCGTATCTATTACACATATTATAACAATTATAGTTTATATGTGTACAAGGAATACTTCTAAATTGATTAAGAATTTAGTGTGTAAGATAGAAATTTGAGGACTACAACTTTTCGCAAGAATGCTAAATTTCAGGGGCACTAAATAGAAACTTAATTAGATGATTAAACAGATGCTAATTTGTTCGTCCATTAACAAGGGGAAAAAAAAAGAAGAGAACTAGTAATTAAGCAGAGACAGTTGCAGATAGAACAGAGACTGAAGGCTACACCTTCTTCTCTCTGCTCCACTTCCTAAGCCTCTGCGTACCAAAAACAATAAGAATGTAGTGTGTTTTTTTCCCCTATACATTTTGTATGATTATTGTCATCCCTCCATGACCATACAGCTGCTTATCAACTCGTCGGAATGGTTTAAGTGGCTTCGCCAAATCCTTTGCAGTTCGGCATGTCCAGTCTCGAGCCATGGCTTCCCTGGTCCACTGAAATGAAGAACTGCCGCAGATTTGAGTCGATCAGGTTCAGGCATTTGCCAACCTAGTCCCGTCGAAAGCCATGAACGCTCCAAAGGCAGATGATGTTTGTCGAATGCTATCAAAGCCGGCGGCAGTGGCCCCATGGGCCATAGCTCGAATCCAGACTCGCGGTTCTGATCAAGGTAATGAAGACTGGCTGATTAGAAGAAACTCATTCAATGGATGAAAAGAAAGATTTTGATCTGAAGAACACTTGCCAATTTAAGCCAGTGCTGATAAACACGGGTGATGTTGTTATCCCTCCATGCTCGCAGATCGAATATGTTCAAGCCCTCCGACCACGCAGAGCGATCGCGCTGCAGCTCGAGTTCCGGCGACGAAAGCATTGAATTCGAGAAGTTAAGGTAGTCGCCAAATGTCTTGAGAACTTCATTTGAATCTTGTAAACTAACTGCACCCATGGTGAGTCCGTGCAGTTCTAAGTGCCAGAGGGGTGTTAAGTCTCTCTGAACCACCACATCGTCGTCGAGGTAAATCACCTTCTCTAATTTCGGAAAGAGCTGTCACGTAAGATATCAGTAGGTTGCTCTTTATAGTTACGCAATTGAGATGTGGCTTACCTCAGGAAGATGCATCCTCATATACTTCAAGAGCGAGAACATGTTGGGTCTGAGATCTAAAAGTCTTGTGTATTCTTTATCTGCTCCCCTGTAATGGCGATAAGCGGATAAGCTCCGACGGAGTTCTTCTACGGTGTTCATGATCACGGCATTCACGTCCGGAGGGAAGTCAAACTGGTGAAGTCCCCTTACCTCCACCGCTGCAGGGAGGAAAGAGTGGAGAGCAAACCAGGCATGCATTGAGTTGCAAGTTTTCCTGTCAGTGATTATGTGGAACACTAGTTTCTCAGGATCAGAGCAACTAGAAATGGTGGATGAGACGACGACAGAAGCAGCGACCACATTGTCGGTTATCAGCACAATGTGATGATAGGAGTCATCTGTCAGCCGTGAGGCATGTTCAGGTGGTGGCAGAGAAGATCGCGCGACGGCATTTATGAGGTACTGCTCTGCCAACCTCAAGGTAAGGCAGTGGATGCTCTTTGGAAGCCCAATCGAAGCCAAGTGCTGGAAGATTATCACTTGAAGCCTGGAAGACTGAACTTTCTGGTCCATCTTCAGTAGCTGATCAAATAACCAGTCAATTTAATTATGTTAGGAAGGAAGTGAACAAAACGATCTTTGGCACAACTAACTAATAAAACTGGCAGCAAAAATCTATGGCAGAAGAAAAACAAAGACGATTTAGTAATAAATTGTATCAATACATCAGAAATCATATTCTTGGAATATAACAGTAAGGTAGTAGTAAATTCAAGAAATCTTGTGTCCACGTGACTGGTAACATTTCACATGCAAAAAGGCCATTGACCAAACAAATGGTTATCATTTATCCAGACAAGACATGCCATTTTTCTGTTTAAAACTAAATTCCAAAAGAAACAGATTGAGATGGGAAAACGTAGCCCTTATTTTCCATGACAAAGTCATAGATCAAATTCCCTCGATAAGTTTGAAAGTGCTTATGTTCATCTCAGACGACTCAATATCGTCGACCCCCATTAGATACAGGCAAATAGCATTTGTCATAGCACAGTCGTCTTTTGCATAGGGGAGGTCAGACACTCAACGACATATTTTGTACCCATTGGAAATTGACCCCGAGATCTATTTGAGCAATTACTCATGTTGGTACCAACTATGTCAATCCATGAAGCCCTTAAGCAGTTTGAAGAACCTACAAAGTGAAGAGAATGTACTTCATTATTGAAAGATCCATTTAGTCATCAGAACACAGTCGGCTTTGGCTTGAAGCTCAAATTAGTCAAGGTGAAGCTTAATCCTATTGAAGGAAAGGTTAAGGTCCTCAATTATAGAGTGTCCTCCAAGTGAGTATAGTGGTTTCTAATGAGAAACCACATGGCTGAATTTGTTATTCAGTTGTTTGTGAGGTAATCCTAGCCATAAGTCTCAGTTCAGATGGAGCTAAGCCCTGAATAAGTTAGATTAACATGGAAGACAACTACAAGTAGTGCTTGTAACTGTAAAATTGAATTGTGGTTGAAATCCAGTTAATGTGGAAACAAAGAAAGCAATAGTAAGTGGAAGTGAGGAATCTTCTCCAGTACAACTCATCTCTCTGCTCATCTTGGACGTATCGGAAATGTCCTCGACAACTTTAATATGACCTATCACCTATCATCTAGGATAAGTGTCGTATGCAGGGTCCCCATGCTTGAGCAACTTGGGAACAATTCTTGGCAGTTTCTATTTGATCTTTCTAGAATAAATTATCCCCCTCGATATTATCCTGTAACATGTATATTCTAAAGGTCCAAAACTATCATATTCAGCAAGGTACATACTAGTAAAAGGGCATACCATCGCCTTAGTCTTCAACAAGAATGACCTCAGGTCGAGGTGTTGGTAGAAAGAGGGAGAGCTCATTTCAGATATCAGATCCTCCACAGAGTCTGGTGCAACGTCCACCAACCGAGGATCAAGCTCCTGCCCTCCATTTTCCAAATAAACTCTCCTCAATTCCTTCTCGAAATCCTGGATACAATATCAGCTAGCCAAGTCAAAAAGTGTGTCCACCTCAAAGTCATAAGATTAAGGGAGGAAAGAAGGGGGGAAAAAAAACTTAACCGGTCACAATTTTCCTACAAATAGTTTCATCTCCTACAACAATTTTGCAGCATGAGATATAGATTGTAAAAGACCATAGATTTATCGTCCCATCAACATAAACAAGAGACAATAATCAAATGTGCAGTGGAATCTTTATTCGCGTAAAAGTTCTCCAATCTGACCATGCAAAAACTCCACAACAAAAGAGAGAGAAACAGAAGAAAAAAAGAGGAAGTAGATGTGATCAGAGTGCACATGCATTGTGAAATTTTGCACCCATATTACATCAGTATGACACCATAAAACCTTGCATTGATTGCAGAAAACAAAAAACTAGGCACAAAAGTCAAAGAAAAAAAAAACAGTTTCTGTTTTGATCTCATTAGAAACCGCGTGATAGCCACCAAGCTGGATTCCAATAGATCCAAGATATCCACCCACGTGAACGATTTGTAATTACGATAAGAGCAATGATAGAGAACGTGAAATTTTAGCGTGAAACTCAACGTGAATGACGTGGCACTTTTTATATACACGTCCGATTGTCGTTCGGACAGTGGCGGCGGCCTCCGGCCGCCGCCCCGAACAAAATTATAACCTGGGGGGACAGGTGAACCCGTCGAAGATCGATGCAATTGGGTTTCATGTTGGATTCACGTTGAGTTTTTCATGTTCCCAATCATTTTCCTTACGATAATTTTGTTGTCACAGCCTGAACGAGATGCAGTAACTTGAATTGACTAATCTTCCCAGGGCGGTCTCACGGGTAAGTAAGCAAGCACAACCGATTCGAGTACAGTAACTGGAACAGAGTGGAATGGAGAGTGAGCCCAGAAATGTCGCACCTGAGGTGAATCAAGTAGAAATCGAGGCGCAATCCTCCACCCAAAGCAATCTGCATACATTTACTCCTCACGGTCAATGCGCCGAGCAACTGAAGTGCTTTCTAGTGAAAGAACAAGACGGGGGAGAGAGAAAGAATTACTGATGGAGGAGGCGCGTGCGTCCAGCGCGAGGAAAGCGGCGCGGATGAAGACGAAGGGGAGGAAGACGGCGGCGAGGAGGACGGCAGGTACGGCCAAGCGACGAGGGATCCGCCGAGCCGGCGGTGTTTTCACAAGCTTCATGATTGGGATCCGTCTCCCCCGTCAGCGAGCGGCGGACGGTACTGCATGAGCACTCCCCTCCCGTCGTCTCACTGCTGGTGGAGGAAGCAGAAGAGCCAGTAATTGATCATCCTCCGAGAGGTTGTTCTCTGCGCAATTTCGTCGAACACCTTGAGATCTAAAGAAGAAGAAGAAGGAAAAGAGTGGAGCGGGAGAAGAAAGAAGAAGGGGAGGAAGAATAAACGTCGCGTCCGAGTTCCAAGCCGCACGATTCAGTTTATGCGACGCACGCACACAGAAATGAAGACGGCAGTTTCCCGTTTTACTCCTCGTCAATTTGGGAAATCGACGACCACCGACAATGTACTTTATAATTTTTACCCTGGAAATTAATTGAATGAAAATGACAGATTTCATTCACAATTTTAAAAAAGATAATTACTTGTCGTTTATTTATTATGAATATTTTTTAATTTATTTTAATGGTCAATAACAAATTTTTTAAGAGACCAATCGATAAAAAAAAACATCACAATTTTTATTACAAGCGACTGAAATTGCTAACAATATTAAAAATACGGTTTGCATATAATTAATTTACCAACTTGCTGCGTCTCTTTTACAAAAGTAATTTTGGAAAAAAATAGGACTAAAGCACGATTTGAGCTCAAAGGCGTAATATGGCAAATTAATAATGAAAAGGGCGTGTTTGGCAAATAGGCCAATCAGTTTTCTTACCTGCGAAGAAAAGCTAAGACAAGATGGCAGTAATTTCTTACATAAAAGCCCTCATACAATGGATATTTGGATAATTAAGTGGAATTTCCTTAAAATGATATCACCATATTTTAATTTTGTAGATGGTGTGTCAATTTCAAAATCCATTCTCTATAAATCTATATTCTAGGGTTAAATATTAGTTAGAATGTCAACCTCGACAACGAAATATTAGTTAGATGCTTTTATTATGGTAGAAAAAAATGGGATATAGATATCTTTTCAAATACTTTTATTTTTATAACTATTTGGGTTTTTATGTTCATATAGGAACATGTCAAAATTCATGCATTATTATGCATAAAAAATTGAATCCGCCATTCAAATAGAACATTGAAATTATATATATATATATATATATATAATATATATATATATATATATATTATATATATATATATATATATATATATATATATATATATATATATATATATATATATATATATTTGGTGGAATATGATTAACTAAGGTGATTGATTTTGATCCCTAATGACATAGAGTCATTTTAGATCTTTCCATATCTCCTGTCTTTTGGATTTGCTACAATTTAACTTATAGGAGCTAGAAAGCCTAACAAAGAAATTGAGTTAGAGTTTTAAGTCAAAATTAATAATTTCATCTCCCTCGGTGGGTAAGGTAAAAAAAAAAATCCAGTTTGGTGCATGAAATCTTCGTTGATACGAGATCTTGAGAAAGGATCTATTATACTCGTATGGCAGTAATTTCGTCGTTGATTATACCAGGATCCTCTTTCTCCCGATGCTTAAAATAATTGCAGAAAAATAAAAGTTGAACAATCACTACATAAAAGTTGAGCAATCACTTTGTTCTTTGTTGATTGAGATATAAAGGCCAAACCATGTTATTGTGACTTAAAAGGAGAGACAATGCCATTTAATGGAGAAAAAGATAGATTCTGTCAGGATATCAAACTAAAGATGAAAGCTAAATTTCACATATTATTATTATTATTATTATTGGAAGAAGAAGAACTTAGTACATGGTTAATTATTTTCAAACCCAAAAAAATTATATTGCATTTTTTTTGTTCCTTAGAATTAAGAAAAAAGTTTTAGTGGTTGATCACTTTACTTAGTTGAACACTGTTTTCTCTTTCGTTTGAAACATCACATGTGTGTGGCATGTCATGTGAGATGGTGGCTAAAGTAAGTCGATTGAAGTTTCAAAAATTAATGAATATTTTGTTAATATAGGAACCTAAGGATTAGTATAAATGAATGCAATTTTCCATATAATATATATTAAAGTTATTATTATTTAAATTACAAATACAAGGGTTTAAACTTATACTCATGAAAACCAAGGGCTAAATTATTAATTTGTCTCTGGGGTTAAATGTGCCCGTCCAGCCCATGTAAGACTTTTTGGGCCATATCGCGCACTTAATGGCCCAATTTGGAAAAGAAGCTTTAAATATCGATTTCGATCTCGATCTCGTTCGCGTGCTCAATCTTCAGCAGTTGGTCGAATCTTGTTCGCGAGTTGTTTTTTTGATGATCCCAGTGGCGGTCAGGCTTTTCTTCCGGCGTGTAGATCCCTTTCCAGACGCAAAGCTTCGATCTTGCCCTAAATCATGCCGCCTCTCTCCAATCGTCCGCAGAGAGCGAAGAATCCACTGAGCGCGGAGCGGAGAGGCGGGGCGGTCGCTGTCGCATTGCTGGCTCTTCTTCTCGTCGGCATGATTCTTCTAGCCACCTCCATGAATTCTAAAGGTTCGGCTGGATCACTGACCCAATTTGATAGGAAGAGCGAAAGGAATCATGTCGTTGTGGTTGCATCTGTTCGATCTCAACCTACTGCGGAATTCGTCAACAGGACCGAAGTCATATGGCAGATTCCCGAGTCCCCCAAGGCCGTCGTCTTCATAGCTCACGGTTGCAACTGCCGAGCTGCCAATTTCTGGGATCGATCCGCTTATTGCCCGCACTGCGTCGGTCTTCCAGAAGACAGGCTGATTGTCCTCAATGCTCTAGGTCGCAGGTTCGCCGTCATCGCTGTTTCCAGCCTCGGCAGATGCTGGTCTATTGAGAAGGATGTTGGTATTGCTAAAGGGATACTACAATGGTGGATTGAGAACCACGAGCTCCAAAAGCTTCCTGTTACAGCTCTGGGAGCTTCATCTGGTGGTTATTTTGTTTCTGCGCTGGCAAAGGAGGTGAATTTTAGCAGCATAGCGCTCATGATTTCAGCTGGGGTGTTTGGTTCCATGGGTGTTCCAGTTGGGTATCCTCCCATTCTCTTTGTCCATATGCCTAAAGACCTGCGTGTAAAGAGGCTGATAGAGAAGAACATGGCTGCGTTGAAGAAGAAGGGTGTTTCTGTTAAGGAGGTCAGGTGTCTGGAGTTCCCATTGACTCGGACGCTTTTGACGGAAAGGATTCCTGGTTTGGATGAGACAATATCTGCTAGTTTATTTGAGTTGTTTCAGGAGAAGGGTTTCGTTGATGAGAGGGGATATTTGAAGAATGATGGACGAGCGACTCGGTGGAAGCAAGCTCTTAAGGAAAAAGATCCTTCAATGGAGAAGTATGAATGGCTTGATCATATAGACGAGGAGTTAAATCTTGCGTTTGCATACCATGAGATGACCAGCTTGCCTATAGGTGATATTCTCGACTGGTTTGAATCTCACATGTAGCCAGTGGCTGTGTAGCAAGCTGAAAGATATTTTGAGTTTGGAAATTGACCAGTTGAAAAAACTTCTGGTGCCAAAATATCAGGAGTTTCAAAATGCTGTATGAGCATCACTGTAGTTTGATCCACACCAAACAATTCTATTGAGACATATATTTTTAATACTAGGCAAGTTTGACAATAATGCTCAAGGAATTGGGAGATCTCGAGTTACTACCAGCGGTGGCCTTTTTTCTGCCATTCTACTTTGTGGCAATTAGATGAGAGGCAAATTTGTTAATATTGAATGTCATTTTCAATTTCTTTATCTATAGAGGCTGCCTTCACTGACAGCACTGAAATTGAAGAAAATTTCAGGGTAATAGAATTTGGGTGTTATTTTCTCTATGCCCACAATTCAACTAGTATTTTGATGCTTGTATCATATCTTTCTTCTGTGCAAGATGCTGATACCTAATTGAGGTGGGAAAATGCTCCCCCTTTATTCAGCTTTCTCAAATGCATCTACTGGCCATCTAACATAATTCCCACTAGCTTTAACAAAATCATTGTATTTACAACTACTCCAGAGTCAAGAGTCCTTTACATCTTTTTATAGGGGTGCTTGACCTGTTGCTGTTGTGACCTTCACTAACTGGAAACTTGAAGAAATGCCATCTTACTGTGTGCTATTAATATCTAAGAATAAAGCTGTTGATGCAACTGATTTTGTTATTCACACCTATCGATGCAAAAGAACCAGTTGTTACCTCAACTACAGAATGATATTGTGTCTACAAGATAGCTTAAATGGTGCTGCCCTTGATAACTGGGAAACTGGGAAAAATGTTGGGTAAAATATGCGACCTTTTGTATTGCGAAAGACTTCTATTCACTGGAGAAACAATAGCCATTCTTAGCTTGATAGAATGTAAATTTCAGCTTGTGGCTCTACCAATTATCTTTATATTTGCTCTCTTCTTGATATACTATCAAATTGTAGTTTGAATTAGTGATGCAATATCAAACTTGGAAACGAAGACGGAGCGGCAGGGAATTATCATTAGAACTAATACTCTCTTAGCTTCAGCATCAATATTGTCTGTGAGCCATGCCCTATTATTCTTTACTGCATCATTATATGAGGAACATAATGATGAATGCATAATGACTTGTGAGGTCTCTTTGTTAGCATACTAATTAAAAAGCTCACTTTTAGTTTTGGCTGCAGCATCGTCTATGGAGATGACTGAAGGCGAAAATATGAAGTTCCTGATCGCTAGAGGTGTGGAAAAAACAGACTATAAAAGTCATGGATGGTGAGAATTGCATTGAAATTTCAACATCAATTGTGCTTGATTTTCAACCAGAAATTGCACAGATATGGCTAGAGAAGTAGCTGCAGTTGTCAACTCTGATTTCAATCCCAACACCTAGAGGAACTTGAAACCGATCTCTCTGAATTTTATGATACCTAGTGTATGTGTACTCCATCAGCTAGTTTGAACAGAAATACGACTAGACAAGATGTCTGAACTAATTATGCAACTTCTGTTTTTCAAGATTTGAACGTGAACAGCACATTATATGTTTCTATCATCTGTTCATGGAGTTTGAATGTGGCCAGGGGATCTTATCACATCCAGTTACTGAAAGGAAATTACCATTAAGATATTGATTATGAAGCAACCAAAAGTTGGTAGGTGTTTACTTTTATATCATGTAATACTGCTTTTGCCCTCAGATCAGGGCGGTCTCGGGCTTTCTTGAGGTCCCAGGGCCAGGGCAGAAAATAAATATAATGCCTTAATATTTTTTTAAAAATAAATATTAAAAATATTATTAAAGATATTTAATTTTATTAGAAAATTTAAAAGGGTAGTTTTAAAATATTATTTATACAATTCGAAGCCGTTAGCAATTAGGTCATGTAGTAATAATTTTATCTTAGGTGGCTGTTATATGGTTGGGTCATCGGGTACCGATATCATCAGTGGTGAAGTTGTCATGTGTCTCCATCTCGTGATTTATCCTCGTTGACCGGTGGGGGTTTTCGTTGAAGGCTGTGGGGCAGGGTCGATCAATCGAACGGATTAGTCGGGTATAAGTCTGAATATCCCTTGTAAATAAATTTTTTTTTTTATCTTAGTGGGTCTCAATGTAATAGGAGCCCTAAGCATAAGACCCATGCCTTGAGCCGGTCCTGCTTCAAATTATTGAGCTTATGATTATTGAGCTTATGCCTTGAGTCGGTCTGACTTAAATTACTGAATCATCTATTTATGTCTACATAAATTGTGAGTATCTCGATTTGATTTTGATGCGATTAACTTAGTCAAGATATGCCCCTGGTGTATTTTGATCCCCGTGTCTATGTGTGCAGGAGCGCAGGAAGTCGAGCGGAAGACGCAGCAAACGAGAAAGATGACACGGGAAGGGAGCCGATCGACTCGATTATCGACTTGGTGCATCCGAGGGACGTCAGTGGAGCAAGAAAGACGCGCACAATGTCCGAGGGACGAGAAGCCGAAATGAAGTCCACTTGAGGCGAAGGCCAGAGTCAAGTTCGGGTGAGCTCAACTCTAGTTGATTGAAAATCACCCAAGCGAAAGAATGAAAAAGTTAGTACGAATGTTGACTTTGAACATTTGGTCAATTGAGGCATCTCAGTTGAAAGTTTTAGTCTTGCGCAAAAGCTGAACTGAGGGACCTCAGTTTGAACCCGAGACACCTCAGGTCAGAACTAAGGCTTATCGCTAATGAATGTTGGCACATGGATAAAGTTTTATCCAGTTTGAGGCGCCTCAGATCACATCTAAAGCGCCTCAAGTCCATGTCAGTGCAACGTTCATTTTGATTTTCGGGCTATAAATAGCCTCTAAAAGCTAAGATTAAACATGAATAATTGTACTCTATTTTTATGTCTTTTTCTGAGCTTTTTAACGTTTGTAAGAGACTTCTCCGCTTGCAATCATGGAGGTCTTTTAGCGGAGTTTTCAATTGTCTTGAATTAGCAACCGAATTGATTGCAACTAAGTAAACCGTAGTCTCACATTTTTAGTTGCTTGTTTATGATTTTATTTATTTTAATTGCAATGTCTACAGTCCTATACAAATCACCTATAATATTGAGCTTTGTATTGGTAATTGCCATATTATTATTACAAGTTATTTGCCTTGGGTCTTTGTTTACTACATCATCTCAGTTATCGTGTACATTGTGTGTGTTCAAGTAGACAAGATGTGCCCCCACAGGATATCGAGTTGAATAGAGGTTGACCAACATTTCTCAATGAGGCAAGAGGTTAATTCTCTACAAGCACATGCTCTTGGGTTAAAAATAAACTTCTCTTATCTTCTAGTCATTTGACGCTCGATTATAAATTGATTTTATCTTCTTTTACCTAATTTCAAGATGAGTTGTGAAAGGTATAGATGAATATAATCAACTGTTTTGCTAAAAAATGGACAAGGTGTAAACAGATGCTCCAACCAAAGAAATTTTCATATGTTCCATCAATATTTTGTTAGATATTGTTTGGTGACTAAATAGAAGTTATTAAAATAGCTTCGATCCATCCATCCATATAAGCATAATAATAAATACATCATAGACACAAAATTAAAGCGAGTTATATGTCTCTCTCTATATGTGTATTAGTTATACTTGCCTGTAAATAATAACTGCATTGCGTCAAATTTAGGTATGTGTCAGTCTGTCAGAGATCTTTTAAGAACTACAAAATATTATCATGCCTTATGGCTTTGTTTCCTACAATGAAATCTTGGTTATAAAAAATATTGTGAATATTCAAGTGGACAAGGTGTAAACGGGAGCTCAAACCAAAGAAAATTTCCAAGTGTTATATCAGTATCTTTGCCATCTACATCTAGAATTTCATGCCACTTATTTGTTCTCTTTCTATATTACTTTCAAGATTTATGGTTGGCTATAATGTCGTAGGGAAAAACTGCCACTAATATTTTCCCTCATGCAACATGTTTCTCTATAATCTGGCTTCTGTCTTTGTCATGTAGGTTGAATTTGTTTGTCATTATGAGCATCGACTTTCAAAATGGAGAGAACCTCATTCTCCACTTCCAGTTGCCTTCAGCAATGGATGATTGATGAGGTAATTGGAAATGAAGTTTTTTTTTAAAGAAAAAAGAGAGAAAAATATATATATATTATTATAGATATAGTTCACTTTCTGAATCTTTTCCTCCCAATATTTATTCATATTTGGAAAGTGAAGGTGCTAAATTAACTCCACTTGATTAAATTAATTATAAAAGTAGAGAAAATAAAGAATGGATGCTGTGTCTATGTTTTTCTTCCTTCTTTTCAGCAAGGTGGAAATAGGAGTTGACTTGCTCTTGCTTTTTTCCCCTTGTTTTTATATCTTAACAGAAATTCCTACGACTATATCAATAGAAAAATAATCATTATTTCAAGAACTTGATAACTATTCATCAGGCTCTTAGCTAACCCTGGTCCAGCCAAAAGATTTAGTAGTACCTGCTCAGAGTTGGTTGGGTTGGGTTGGGTGTGGCAGTGCATTAATTGATGATTAGGTACCAAATATGCTTGTCATTTGATAAACAAACCAATAAATAAATGTTTTAAAAAATACTAGATAGATTGCCAAAAATCTGTTCTTGATCTACCAAAATGATATGGTAGGAAAATGCATACTGATCTGATTTTTTCCTTATTTTATTTTATTTTTTAAAATGAGAAGACAACATTTACTAGAGGGTTTGCATCAACATGAGTCAAATTTGGTGGCAAAAAGTGGACCCCCACCTTATTCATGAAATGATATTTTTAGTAGCCCCTATACAAAATTCTTGTGATTTCCGCTGCCAAGTCTGACTCCTTCCTTCATCACAACTCACAATTTACTTTTTTTGTTGTTGTTGTTGTTTTCCCCCTAATATTTTAAAAATATCCAGAAAAAACCCTAATTCTGTAAGTTTAAGTAATCTACGCATCCAATCAATGTAACAAAAGAAGGTTGTTGGATTGTGCAAACTGAGTCAACTCGTCTCTCCCCTTTTCTAAACGCCCCAATTTGACTTGCCCCACCATGAGCTTCCATAAAGCAACCACATCACGATCCATTTCTCTCCCTCAACACACACACACACACAAACTCCACAACACCGGCAACTGAATCTAAAGAGAAGAGAAAAGAGAAGGCGAAGGAGACTCCAAGCTGTTTCCTTTCTTCTTCCTCTCTCCCTCCATCTCTTCCTTTGCTCATAAAAATTGGATTTTTAATGGAGAAAGGGCGGCTCCAGTCTCCGAATTCCTCCTCCTCCTCCAGCAGCAACAGCAATGGAGCGGCCGCATCGCGGCGCAGGCGCCGCCGCTCACTCCTAAGTCACGCCGAGGCCCGTCGACGCGGCTAGTCCCTACCCCACTACGTTCATCCAGGCCGACGCCGGCTCCTTCAAGCAGGTTGTCCAGATGTGGACTGGCTCCTCCGACACGGCCGCAAAGCACTCCGCCCCGCCGCCCCGCCGCCCGCCAAGAGCGGGATCTCGCCGGCCGCGAAGGCCACCGGCCCCAAGAAGCAGGCTTTCAAGCTCTACGAGCGCCGCGGTAGCCTCAAGAATCTCAAGATGATCAGCCCCATGATTCCCAGCTGCTGGAACCCTAGTTCCCCCTGGGCGGTGCCTCGCCGCGGAGGCAGCCGCCGGAGATCCTCTCGCCGAGCTTCCTCGACCTGCCATCGCTGACCCTCAGCCCCGTCACCCCCCTGAATCCGGATCCTTTCCGACGCTCGCAGCCGCCCAATCCGCCTCCGGCTGCGGCGATGTCGGCCGAGGAGAGAGCCATCGCCGAGAAGGGGTTCTACCTACACCCTTCGCCACGGACCACGCTGCGGGACCCGGAGCTGCCCAGGCTGCTGCCGCTCTTCCCGGTGACTTCCCCGAGAGTGTCTTCCGCCTCCGCCGCCGGCTCTTCTTCCTGAGAGATTTGAGCTCATGTCCTTGGTAATTCTATTGTACAATTTGAGCTCCTCTCCATTGAAGTATGCAATTCGAGCTCTAACCTTAATCCACCACGAACGATATCTGCAATATTTCACTGTCTTATCGATTCAAAATCTACTGTTCATCTGTATGAACTCTTGACATCATAGTTTATGTTCAGTATCTGTTCAAGAACACAATAAGCTCGACACTCAAATTGTTTCTTTCCACCAAAATTGCTGCTGCTTTCTTTGGTTGACTCACAGTGGAGAATAATAACACATTGTGATTACAAAGTAAAAAAGATTGCCGCCATGAAAAATTTTAGTGGTCTGTCCCCCACTCATTGGACAAATTGCAGACAGCTATAAGATTCCCTTCTCATGCATGCAACCAATTTTGACTTCAGACTGAACACTAGAGTTCAATAATCAGAAAAACAATGTTTTACCTTGTTTTTTCAGCTGAAAAGTGACTTTGCTGGTCTTCTACATGAGATCAATTTTTACCTTGCACGAATCGAAAAACAATGTTTAACTTATTGCCCTCCATGATTGGAGGTAAATGAGAGGATCCCTTTCGAGTGCTGCATGCAAGCTAAGAGCAGTGGCAGTGGCCCATTTCTGACAGGGCTGTGGCGTTAAGATCTGCAGGGGCGAATTTTTTGGCCAAAGTTGCAAGCAATGATGGCAGAAATGGACTGGCTTTTGAAACTAGGTCACTGATTTAGAATGGCACCGTGCTTCTCTAGGAATCTTTGGAGAAGAAAATCGAGCCATCTCCACTTGGATTTTCTCTGAGTTTCAAGATACGTGTTAATATGCATTGACTTGGGCTGACAACAGAGTCAATTAGTCTCCTCGTCCTCTTCTGGGTTGCCCTGTCAATAAGGTAGGAAAAGAGAAGGGCAGTGATAGGGAAAGATAACTATATTGTTCATCTGATTATGAGTATCTAGAAAATATTGAATCCATTTCTGGCTGGTTTTCTCATTGCTAACTGGTTCTCAGTGTGGCATTCATATAATTTTTGTTCCTTCATTATGAAGATTGTACACAATGTTTTTTTTTCCCTTACTAATATAAATTTTTGCGCGCGCGCGCGCACACACACACACACTAAAGGCCTGAAGTTTGATTTCTGTATTTCTATACTTCCTTGCTTGAAATAAATAGGATGGAAGCCTAACATCATAGTTTCTATTCTTGCTTGAAATAAATAGGATAAAGCACCAATGACTGTTCTAATTCTCAATTGTCTTTATCGAATGTTTCACTGTGTCCATGTTATGGACTGATTCCATTCATTTTAGTTAATAACTCCTAAACCATACAACATGGATTCCATTCATTGTCTAGTTCATCCTTTTATGTTTGTTTCCTGAAATCTGCATAACCTTTCACACTTTTTTTGATGCCTGATCTTGTTGAAATTGTTTTTTTAGAGATAACTAGATTTATATAGTTTCATTTTTTTCGAAGTAGAAAGGTGAAGGCAAACAGTCTGCCTACATATTTCAATATTTGCATGTGCGTGTAAGTTAGTTATAGATAAACTCGATCATGATTACACGCTAATGGCATTAAAATCAGGATTAAACGTGTTTATCATCATTTTCTCTTATACCAAAGACTAAATGCTACTGGAATAAGTTTTGCAAATTAAAGTTAAGACAAAAATAGTAGAAAGAAAGCTTATAATTCTCTTTATCATACGATTGGATTAATGCGGGCCGAGAACTCGGTGAGAACCTATGTTGACCTTCAAATGCAATACAATTGAGTAACACTCTATGACTTGGGAAAACAAAACAACTAATAATATCTCTGACTGACAGGACTAGAGAAATCGATGAGAATTAATCTTTTTTAGTGGAAATTTCATTTTACCTCTCAATTTCACCTCGTCTTCTTGAGGTTTAAACTTTATCATTAGAATGCCAGAATCAGATGACAAAGCTGACTCTCCCATGATGTCCTCCCAGTCCCACCAGCAGAATCTCCTACCACTTCGCTAAGGCCAGTTGTGAGCTAATGTGTTTGCTCCTTTTCATTTAGCATTCCACTTTTCCTCCTCTTTGTTCCTTGGTAGGAAACTCACCATCTAACTGGACTTATGAACCCCAATTTACTACCAAATGTTTAAAGGTAATCACTGTACATTTCAATGCACCTCCCCTTTCCTGTGCTCTGAGGTCCCTCCAACAGTCCCTTAGCTGCTGCTAGTTGTACTACTTCCTACATGCCCATGCTGTGTTGTCTGTCTCACATTGAGCTTGTCTTCAACGTTTTATAATCCAGACCGGATCGATTCACAAAAAGAAGAAATGGGAACTCCCAGTCGAATAAAATTTCAACTCGTTCAATGGGAAAAGCTACAAGTCACAACATGAATCTAAATGACTAGTTTTCATGTGACAGACACTACTTGAGCTCGTGTGCACTGCAACAAAGGTCGAACCAACCAATACGGATGAAAGTCAAGAGTAAAAGATATTAATATAGATCGGATATTAGGCTAAGAAAATTTGAATAATTGTCTTATAAATTTTGTTGTACATATAACATATTAACATATGTGTGACTAATAACTCATCCAGGTCAACTCACCTTTCTCAATTAATTCATCTAGTTGGTTTGCTCAATTGCATTGATTCAACTGACCTACCCAAATTGAATTAGCTATTTGAACTAATTGATACGTCCGACTTCATTAGCTCATTCAGCTTGCTTGAATCGTTTTATTCAATCATCTCTATTAGCCTACTTGTGTGAGTAAGCCCACTCAATTTTCTAGTTCAACTATTTAACTGACATTTTCAGTTTGCTATTTAAAATAACTTGTCTAACACACCTAACTTGCTTACTCTATCTAGCCTGATCAAGTTGTTTAGGTTGTTCGATCAATTTAAGCTGACTTAACAATCTAGCTTAATTTGGGTTCATCTACTGTACTTTGCTTGTGTGTGTATATATTAAAGAATTAAATAGAAAAGAATATATATTTATCGGAGAGAGGAAATAAGGAATAGATGTTGTTGGATTAAAGAAACAAATACTTAGGGAATAGAATAGTACTCTATAGGAATTCTAATTATTTGTGAGAATCAAATCATCCATTAGGGTATTGGCATGCACATGGTGGAAGATTCTGTAAATCAATACATAATCCAAAGGATGAGAGGCAAACCATTGATGCAGTATAAACTACCGATACCAACTTCTCTCAGGGCAACAAAGCTCTTACTGGACCACTAAATCCACCGAATCACATCATTAGTCAAGCTGCTTTGAAAGGTGTAAAAGCCACAGAATTATGCACAATATACTATAAAAAAATGACGATAACCTTGAGCCCATAATATCTTGCAGAGCCGTGTCTCAAAGAAACAAAAGGCCTTGAAGCAAAGAATGCAGGACCACTGTTACAATGAGTTGAAGTATCGGCCCTAAAAAGTTTGCTATGTTTAAGAAGCAACTAGTTGAATTCTACAAACCGATGGATTCTGCACAGCCAAAGCTGCTTTGTTTTTCAAACATACGAAGAAGACAGTAAGGCCAACTTGCCAAACCATAAGAGAGTTGGACCACTTATCCAATGGCTCAAATCATTGACCTATCCTCAGACATCATCACTAGGCTAAGGCAACATGCTAAATTCCACGATGAGTAGGCAGGAAAAGGCTACCGAGTGGGGTATAAAGTATTCAAGATATCAAATACTGCACAAGCCAGTGAATATCTATCTATCTACCTATCTATCTACTCATGTCTGCCAAAGTAGTGTAAGGTTTTCTATTAAGAGTGATGATAGAGAGAGTGAATTTGGGAGAGTGAATGGGAGAGTGAATGACGTGGCAGTTATTGTATACACGTCCGATCGACGATCGGACACCACCGCGCCTTCGCCGCCCCCGAACCAACTATACCCTGGGGCACGTGAACCCGTCGGGATCGCCACAATACGATCTCGCATCATTGACCGTCGATTTCGATGGTTCACCGTTGTCGGCCATCCTGACGAGTCACCGTCCTCCAAGATATAGTTGATTCGGACGACAATCAGAGGCCGCCGGTGGTGTCCGATCGTCGATCGGACGTGTATATAATAACTGATCATCATTCACTCTCCCATTCACTCTCCCAAATTCACTTTATCAATCATTACTCTTCTATTAACTACGTTCACTGAACCAAATTATTATGTCAGGAGGAGAGTGCATTGCAATATCAATACAAATAGAGAGGGGGACGAACTCATGTCCCTATCGCTTACTTGTCTGGGAAAGCGTGCTGCGGTAGAGATAAGAGGAGCACACTGCACGACTCAACTCGACTCCATCTGTCCAAGTTCTCTTATTTGAACTTTTCCGGCCATGGAATCCCTGCTGCTGCACCCTTTTTAAGCGCCAATTCTATCACAAAGGAAGAGGGAACAAAAGAAAACGAAAGAGAGGCTCACGAGCGTGTAAGAAAACGAATAAAAACACGCTTTTGTAGCTTTACTCCGGGATTGAACTCGTTTTCATCCCAATTCTTCATCAAAGTTCTCATTTTGAGGTCTTTCGTGTGGTAGTGTGCAAGGAGTTGAAGACAACTTAAGTGCGGGCGGTCTGAGTAAGCTCCCTGTTCTTGTCGTTTAAAATATAAAGGTTTGTGGCCGAGTTATTTGTTGGCACGCGTGGAAAGAGTTTTAATCAATTGGTTTGTGGATTTTTTTTTTCTTCGTCAAAAACTGGTTTTGACGCTTTCTACCAGCTTGAGAGTTGAAATAGTAAGGTTGTTGTTTGTTTAATCCACATGCCTTAATACTTGCAGTTTGAAACATTAGCTCATCCTCTTGAAGAGAAAAAAGAACATGGAAGGTGAAGACTTCAAGAACGGGGGACATGGATGTCCTCGGCTGCTAGATTTGATCCCAAATGTGAGAGTGGTGCAAGATGGAGGAGGGGGAAGAGGAAGAAGAGCAACGTTTGGGCGTTTAGATGCATCAGAAGAGATGAAACTGGAACTGAGGCTTGGACTCCCTGGAGGAGACGAAGAAGAAGAAGAAGAAGAGTCCTCTGTTTTATCGCTTGGTTTTATCTCCAAGGCTTCAAAGACCTCCTCCATTAGGGTCTTTGGAGCAGTTAAATCTAAAAATGAAGGTATTTCTAGTACCCAAAAAGTGCTTTCTCTATCAGGTTTTCTTCTTTAGCATACCCTTGTATTTTTGTTCTTAGGTTTTCAGCATCAAGAAACTGGATTTTTCAAGTTGCAGAGCCGAGCTGGGACTGAAAAGGAACACAAGAGCACTTGGGCTAATGGGGAATTTGAACAACAACAACAACAACAAAGCCTCGAGAAGGAGAAAGCAGATGGAGCTGCTGGACCCAGCACCAGCTCCCAGACGAGGTTAGTCATGATGATTGGCCTAGATGCCATTCTGGATGAGTGGCCTATGCCATCTCTTCCAAGATGGTCACCCATGTCTTTATTATTGTCTGTTCCCATTTTGTTTTTGAGAGTAACACTTTGAATGCTTAGACGGCAAACACTTGGATTATGTGTTCATTCCTTTACTAAATTCCTGCCTTCATATTTTGATACCAAAAACAACCTTTATGCTTCTTATGTGACTCACAAGGGAGTTGCATAATACTTCAATTGTCCCAGTGGCTTCCTAATTATTGGTATAATCTGAAGATCAATTTAGAAGATGTGGAGCCTATAAAAGTTTTTCCTGTCGATGCTAAATTATTCCTTAGTCTTTCATATTCTAAAAATTAGTGAGATGGTAGATTGTCTAGTTGAAAGATACACAATTCATTTGCTGTACTTCTACTTGCTACTACTGAAGCGAATGAAATACATTTTACATCATACTTCATTTATGTGAAAAATATGCAGAGCTGCTGCAGTTCCTGTTGTTGGTTGGCCTCCCATTAGATCCTTCAGAAAGAAGCTAGCAACTAATACAGCCAAACAAACAGTGGAGCCAGAGACCAGAAGAATCGTGGAAGAAATGAAGCTTGAGAACAACAAGGGTTTGCTTGTGAAGATCAACATGGATGGTATCCCAATTGGGAGAAAAGTTGATTTAAAAGCTTATGATAGCTATGAGAAGCTCTCGAATGCAGTGGAAGATCTCTTTCTAGGCCTTTTTGAAGGTACTGGAACTTTAGATAGACAATTTGTGTTCTAGAATCATGCTAAACTTTGCTTGTCTTAAGTTATCAGAGTTGGCTAGGAATTCACACAATAGATGAAGAATTCATCTTTTTCAGTTTTCTAAGTACTTTGTTCATATCCCCCTTTCCTCCAGTTAGTAGGTATATCACATGTTGCTTTCACAAACTATAATTATAGGGCCTTAAAAAGGGGTTCTTGATTTTCCTATCCATTTTCTTTTACTAAATGCACAGCTCAAAAGGATATCTCTGCAAATGCCATTCAGAAGGATGAGGAAACAAAAAGAGCATTCACAGGTTTAATGGATGGTTCTGGTGACTACACTTTGGTTTATGAAGACAATCATGGTCATAGAATGCTTGTTGGGGATGTTTCATGGGAGTAAGCCTTGTTTTTTCTTTTGTTTTTTTTTCCTGAACTTAGTTAATGCCATAGTATGAACATGACAGCACTTTCAGCTTGATTACTGCTTGTTCCCCCATAGAAAGTCATCGTAGATGCATGCCTATGGCCAGCGAGGTCTAGAAAATGATGCTCTTGTATATGTGTTTCTTTAACTAATACCATTGGCCACTTGATTGTGCTACTACACTCTGCCATTAGAATATTAGAAAGCTATTATGAACTGACAAGCTACAGAACAAACTATCGCCTAATTCTCCTGGCTGGTTGTATCTTAGTTTGATTGATGCTTGTTTACTTTAAAACTATAAGCTCTAACTCTCATAATTGAACTGATCAATATTTAGCCAGAAGGAAAACTTACTGAATTTTTCAATTAGATCCTGGTACTCTCTAGCTCGTACCAAATTAGGGTACTGAATCTCAAAACCCTGTTGGCACCTTAAATAGGCAGCAGTGATTCAGGGATAATTCAGCTCAAGATTGAATGTAAACCAAGAAAAGACAGAAATAAAAAAAAAACTTGATTTAATTGTCTCTAATGAATTATAGTACATATTTTAGTGATGAGAAACCACCAATTCCACCTCTATTGACATGAGTTCTGACACTTGCAGGATGTTTGTTTCCACTGTAAAAAGGTTGAGGGTGTTGAAAAGTTCTCATCTTTCTTCATTACGTGTAAGTCCTCTTTAATCTAATCACAACATTTATATAATCTGACTAGTAAACAGACTATTAGTCAATTTTCTGATACTAAAAAACAACTAATTGTGACCTTGTGATCTCATTGCTTTTCGTTTCTTTCCCTCTTTCAGTTAGGATCTGTATGCCGGAAAAGAACAGTGACAGAGTGTTGAGATCGGAGAGGAGGCCTTTAAGACTGAACTAATTCTTAACTGTTTGTGTACTTATTGAAATCATACTTGAGTTTATTAATGGCAAGTACTTTATCAGTTGGATTTACATGTTTCAATTGCAAATGCAATACGCATGAGGATTTATATCTGTTTGGTAATATTAGAGAATAATTAGTTGGTGCTTCAGTTCCCTCTAGTAGAAGTACATTAACATACCAAAAGGTATAATTTATTAATTTAAAAAAAAAGAAACCTAGTTTACCCAGTTCTAATGCAAGTAGTAGGCTATGAAATCATTAGTGCCAAGCAATTAAGCAAGGAAAAGGTCTAATTTGCCATGATGTTGCAAACAAAATGCATCCTAGGAATTGGAGGTGTAGAATATATAACTAATGCTGAGTGTGGACCTAGAGAAAACTGATAAACTGTCTGCCTGAAAGGTCTCTAAGCACTCACTTGTATACTCAGTGACTCTAAGCATTGCGATGATAGAGTAGCTTTCACACGGATTTTTCCTAGATACGTGATGGACGACTCCATTTGAAAGCCGATCTAATCCATGCAATAGCAGTGTGAGTCATCCGGTTAGATGCCACTCAGAGATGTTCAATCCGAAGTGGTGAACTCACAAGGTGACGCATACAGTGACAGCTACCTTCCATCCCATCCCACTCGTGCTTGTGATTAATAATTTGACTTTCATGGATTGAGACTCAGTCAAACTATATATCTTTTGTCTGTTCTCATAAAATTTTTGGTTCAATGAAAGCATGGGAAAAAAAAAATAAGGAACAAAACCTCAGGAACGTTGACTGTTTCCTAAATTCAATGCCCGTGACAAAAGGAAAGGTCCCTTTCGTTAGGCCAAGCCTGATCTAAGGACAGGCAGGAACATGGAGAGTTTGCTGGGCACACGAAAGGAATACGAGAACTTTGTCATGTAGCGAGACATCTATACCTGCATCTTTATCTCCTTTCAATCTAACCTACTTCCCCACACGAACTGTTTCTTTTAGAAACTAGTATTCTATTTCACACTGCATGCTTACGAAGACTTCTCTTTAAACATAAGATTTGCTCCACAATATGTTTTATCTGAGTTAGAGTGATGTTGCTCTCCTGTCACAGTCAAGTTGAAACTTGACTTCATGCCTCTAAATAGTATTGCCCTCAGACTTTCCAGCTAAGGGAACCTGATGAGCCTAAACCACACGCCTCCATAAAAATTATTGAATGCTAGAGTCAGATCTAACTCCAACAAGATTAAGATTAGGTGTGGATTTGACCTTTGTCCTTCACATTTTACATATTATAGAAATATGTCTTGTGAAACCTTGGCATGATTGAATTTAAATATGAGTCAATGGTTTTCCATCAAATCATTCAATGAAATAACAACCAGATGATTCCTACTTGAGCCCATGCATGAATCATGTCTCCCGTAGAATGTTAGCTACATGGAATGAAACCTTTACTCAGTGTAATAAATCTAAAAAGAAAGAGCTGTATTTTTTTTTTCCTGTCTAGCCTAAAGTATCCATGTCGATAAAACTCCTAAATGACTTTATGTTTCATTTTTTTCATCAGGTGTGCCCATACTCCTTAAATGTCCTAAGCCAATCAAAACTGTCATAAACCACCAACAAGTTCTCCTCTTCTTCCTCTCCTCCCTCTTCCATAAGCTTGAGATAAATAAACATCTAGAAGATGAATATACATAAATGGGACGTATACAATGATTAACATCGAAATCTCTCATGGTCACAGGTGACAAGAACTATTGACAGCATACGATTGTCAACAACCCAAACAGGAAAGATTTGCCAAAGAAGTACGCTAAGATAAAGACCACAGTCAGCCATTGAATGCATCTGCTCTTATCATGAAATGACTTTGTGGATCAACTCCAGAGGTCAATTCATAGGCCCTAAGCATAAAAATACATATAGGGCTGCCACCTCGATGATGACTGAACTGCTCAGAATATTTCATATTATGTATAGTTACATTCTGATTAGATTGGTCAGGAAAAAGAGTTCAATTTTTAGAAGCAATCAATGGAAACAGCTATGAAGCATTCAAAAACTAGCAGATGCAATGAAGGTCATAATTTACAACGAAAATGAGGTCTGGAAGAACTTACCCGGTCTCGCATTACAATCCGCTAAGTTAATTCTCCTTGGACTTCTCTTCATACTGAAGAAACAAAAAACAAAATGAGAGATTAGGGTTAGTTACTCGAACGAGGATTGAAATAGGATTAGGGTTCATCAAATGGGGCTCCCAGTCGGAAGTTCGAAATGATCATTAGCGTAGATTGAAGTAAAAAAAACAAAATGTCGACGGCAAACCTCCGTCGTCGGCGGAATAGATGGCAAATTCAGATTGCGAGGGTGAGAGTTCGATGATCAATCGTTGTTCGGCGATACATCTCCCCGAAGAAAATTGCCGACCTCGGCCGCCACCGTCGCCCTGACCACCTCCGGCGCGGTTTCAGATCTCACGACATAAACGGCCAGGATTTACAGGTAGACGGCCACCATTACGACCCAATATGTTCGTAGGCCAGTCCAGTTACGGCCCAATATTACCATGACATGGATTATATCGGTGGCCCGATTGAACTAAGAATTAGGAAAATGCAGAAGGTATTTTTATGAATTAGGAAACTTTGGGAGTCAAATGAAATATTTCCCTTAATTATGCGAATGCAATTGCCTTGGGAAACAATGGAGCGGCTCGAGAAGGCGCCGCCGCCGCTACGCGGCTCCGCAACCACCGGTTTCTCCTCCAACCGAATCCTCGCCAGCGTCGTCCTCCCGCTCCTCCTCGTCCTCCTCAGCCTCCTCGCCTCCCCTCCTTCCAAATCCACTTACCACGCTCTTTTCCTCACCCTCGCCGACAACGCCACCGCCGCCCGACACCTCCTCGCGCTAACCCGCCGCCCCCACGTCGCCGGAACCGAGGCTAACGCGCAAGCTGCATCCTACGTCCTCGATGTTCTCTCTTCCGCCTCCTTCTCAGCCCGATCCTCCTACTACGACGTCCTCCTTTCCTACCCTGTCACCCGCTCCCTCCTCCTCTCCCCTTCTCAGCCGCCGTTTTCGGCTCCCCCCGTTGTGTTCGACCTCATCCAGGAGATCTACCCCGGCGATCCCTACGCCACCGCGGCCGCTGAATCTTTACCCACTTTCCATGCCTATTCCCGATCCGGCTCCGCGGCCGGCCCCGTCGTCTACGCCAACTACGGCCGCTTGGAGGACTTCGCCGCCCTAGGGGAGATGGGGGTAAATGTTACCGGGGCGGTGGTCTTGGCCAGACACGGTAAGATATTCCGCGGGGACATCGTGAAGAACGCCGAGGAGGCTGGGGCTGCCGCCGCCGTGGTGTACACCGACGCCAAGGACTACCGCGGCAGGGAGCGGTGGTTCCCCGACGGACCGGGGATGCCGCCTAGTGGAGTCCAGGTGGGGACCACGTTTTGGGGAATTGGGGATCCGACGACCCCTGGATGGCCGAGCGCCGCCGGGTGCGAGCGTCTGAGCCCGGCGGAGGCGTCGGCTAGTGGTCTGGTGCCGACCGTCCCATCGTTGCCGATCTCGGCAGGGATGGGGAAGCGATACAGAGGAGCGTGGGGGGACAGGTGGCGCCAGATGAATGGCAGGGAGGTGAAGGGTCCCCTGTTTACCGTCTGGGTCCAGGTCCCGGGTTCCTCAACTTGACGTACATTGTACATATGCCACTATGCATTGATCGTTTGCTCCGCGTGTGATAGCCATTTGTTTTCCTTTTTTTCCCTGTTTTTTTTTAAATGTGTTTTTGTGTTCTTCTCAGGGGAATGAAACACTTGCAACAATACAGAATGTCTTCGCTGTTATTGAAGGGAAAGAGGAACCTGATAGGTTAGTTCTTGTCTTTCCCTATTTTATATTTTCAGCACAAATTGATAGAGACTATATTTTCGTTTTTTTTTGCAAAGCTAACTTCTTTCTTGTATTTAATTTAAAAAGGTGTATCATGGATGTCCCTTTTCAATGTTCAGTTCCTAATATTCAATTATAGATCAGAATTGGCAGCGAGCAGCTATTAGATATTTAATTTCCTTGCTTGAAAACATCTCTATATATATTTTGTCAAAGTTAGTCTGACCCATGGTTCGTCGGAACGAATGTGGAACGCCCCACACCGTTCCAAAGTTCCGGCATATAACGTGGTATGCTTTGGCACGGCGTTCTTCGACATTATAACGGCCGGAACGCCGGAACGGAGATTATTCTCTGGCCGCCGGTGAAAAAACGAGGAAGCTTCCGATGAATAGGAAAGGAGGAAAACTTTACCTACGATTCGTAGGGAAGGAGGAAAATAAGATGGAAACTTTTTGCCGTGGCTGGTGATGATTGTCGTCTATTACTCACAAGAAGAGACGTGATGGAGGAGGAAAACAGTGTTCCGAGGGTTGCGTGAGAGAAGAAGAGTTTTAATAGAAACTTAGGTTTTATTTAAAATTATATGTTAATAAATTAAATCAATTTCCAATTTAAATAGATAATTTAATACAACCTAATAAAAATACCCTCTAAACATATTCTATAAAATTTATTTGAATTTCTAAAACAATTTTATATATATATATTTATTTTAATTAAAATATTATTATTAATCAAATTGATATTATTATTATTATATTATTTATTATTAATTTGATTATTAATAATTCTGTGAAATGATATTGGAACTAGAACGGCAATCGCGACCATTCCGACCGGACCATGGTCTGACCCGTGTTGAAAATGAATCTGCATTGAGGTTTTGGTTGATATGCACATGTAGCTAAGAGAACTACTTTGCCAAACATGCTTATTGCTTTAGTGAACACAATGAGATTACCATATCACATAAATACAGTTCCGATAAATTTTTTTTGATGGTTATAATTCACGGTGGATGAGGCTATAACAGACTGCTTGTTGCTGCAGGTATGTAATCCTGGGTAATCACCGTGATGCCTGGACATTTGGGGCAGTAGATCCAAGTAGTGGAACTGCAGCGTTGCTTGAGGTACTTACAGGCCTACAAGATGCTCCTGATGTGTGATTTTCTATTAGTGAAGCTAAATTTCGCTTATTCTATAGCATGTAACTCTGAAATGGGAAGAAAAAGTTGCTCACCTAAGAATATGTATATAATTTCCCTAATATTTTAGGTAGCTGAAAGGTTGGGCAAGCTACAAAAAAGGGGATGGAGACCTCGACGAACCATAGTCTTGTGCAATTGGGATGCAGAAGAATATGGCCTGGTTGGTTCCTCTAATCACCCACTTTCTTTCTCTTAGTGGCGATTCAGTTCTGAAATGTTGCATTCTTGTAGATAGGATCAACAGAATGGGTTGAAGAGAATAGGGAAATGCTGTCTTCAAGAGCAATTGCTTATCTGAATGCTGACTGCCCAGTCAGAGGCCCTGGTTTCCATGCCTTTACAACACCACAACTTGACGAGTTGTTGAAGGAAGTAACTAAAAAGGTTGCTATTGGTGTCATTTTATCTCCATAACAATTCTATTGCAACGAGAATTATAGCACTTGTAGGAAAATAAATATGATTCATTTGGATTACTTGGATCTATAAATTGTTATTGCTGTTATATAAATGAAATTTGAAATAAGCATACATTGAAAGTGAAAAGGTATGAAAAGACAATTAAACTTTCATTCATTCCATCATTTATAATCCAAATATTATGGACATGACAGTGCTAATTCTGTTTTTTTAATCAAGTATTTGATAGGTTAAAGACCCAGACAATTTCTCTCAAACAGTCTATGATTCTTGGACGTCCCCCAATCATTCTCCTCAGGCAAGTCACTAAGTTTTGATTTGAAGCATTTAGTGTTTACAAAATGGACAAATTGACAAGTTGCATTTGTTCCATATACTGAGAGCTGTCCTCCCCACTTTAATCTGATAACATATTGTAATTGGTGCCTAGATAATCATGTTTTTGGTGCATTATCACTGTATTCAACCTCAGAAAAAAAAGTTTCGTCTTACTTGTAAAATGCAATTGTTGAATTTTATGAAGATTGGGAGACTAGGTGGTGGTGCTACAGACTTTGCTGCTTTCATCCAACATGCTGGTGTCTCATCCTTAGATATGTATTTTGGAGAAGGTATAATTATCTTGTTAAAAACTTAATCCTTACATAATTCGCATTTCATTATTTGCTTTAGCTTTTCCCAAAATTCTTGGAACCATTTTTGTATGCCTAATCTAAATATTTTCTAGCTAAGAAATACTGAATCATGAATTAAAAACAACATTTTTGCCTTTCTGTTTATTTATTGTTTACGTGCATCCTTTTTTTACAGGATACCCAGTTTACCATTCACTGTACGATGATTTTGTGTGGATGCATAACTTTGGAGATCCATTTTTTCATAGACACATAGCAGGTAACCGAGTAAATTGTGTATATCATGTATCTAAAGGTACATTGTGGTCCTTGAAATAACAGAAACTATATACATATGAACTTCATGGCAACATTATTTTCTTCATTTACAATGTCATCTTTCTCATCGATCAAGTAAGCCTTCTATAGCTAGCTGTATGCGTAATATTCAAATTTTGTTCTAAGTAGTTTTCTTGTTATAATCTTAAATTTTGCCATTGAAACTCTCAAAATTCCTGTTTATTGATGCCCTTCTCAGTGTCAGCTTGGTGTCCACATATCCTAAAAGTACTTAGCTACATCTTTAAATTGGCTGTGGATCTCATTCAATTCCGATATTATCTCTATTATGCAGTGGCAAGTATATGGGGTCTTGGCGCCTTGAGGCTCGCAGATGATGAGTTCTTGCCGTTTGACTACAGCTCCTATGCATTTGAACTCCAGGTTCTTATCTCGCATAGTATGTAACATATTGTGACCTTCTCGTTGAAGACTTCGATGCTGAATTTGTCAGCGCTGCGCAAAGATAGCGAAAGACCAGGCGGTCAATACGCCTGTAAATTTTGCTCCTCTGTACAAATCCATTGAGAAACTCAAGAGGGCAGCTTCGACAATAGATAACCACAAAAAGGTATCTCCAAACTCAATTATGGCCTTCCTGAAAGGAGAAGATAAATGCTTCCTATTGATGCTGAACTTTCTCACGTTTCAGGGCTTAGAGTCGAAAGTTGGGTTATTTAAGCGGAGGAAAGACCCACTGACAGTTCGAGATGTCAACGATAGGTTGATGATGGCCGAACGAGCATTGACCGATCGAGAAGGGCTTTTCCAGAAGGCATGGTACAAGCACTTGGTATGTAGCTCAGAACCACCATGTTCATATTGCCAAATGCCGGCGTCTTCACTTTCTACTTCAGCTTGGGAGAAGTATTAAGGCGCCCCGACTGTGAATGCGAACAGATTTATGGACCTTCGTCGCAGGATGACTACGGGTCGACGATGTTCCCGGGCGTTGACGATGCCATTTGGAAGGCTAAGAGACTGAACAGTTCAGAAGCGTGGCGTTTTGCCCAGCATGAAGTGTGGAGGGTTGCGAGGGTGATCGCCCAAGCATCCTTGGTCCTCGGCGGGAAATTTACATGAGCTCGCAATGTTTTGAGTAGCTAGCTTGGGGTGGCATGATCTCATTATTCGGTATGTTTTCTTTTGCTGCTTAATGGTGCATTTGGTTATGAATGATATATACACTGAGCAAAATAGAATTATTAGAAGTTTTGACATTTTTTTAGTATCACTCTCGGTATGTTTGAAATTGTAAAATAAACAACTTAAGATATTTATAATTCAAAATGTTTAGCTATATGTGTGTGCGCGCGCGCTAGAGAATTTGTAAAATCTGAAAATTATTGAACTATGAAAATAAGAAAACACGCATTAATCACGTGTAAAAAAATTAATTAAATGATTCATTAAGAGGGGGAGATAAAAAAAATCGGTTTATCAAATATTTGTAAAAACATAATTAAATAATTTTTTTCTTTAATGCTAACTTTAAAATATTACTTGTTATTTTTCATTAAAAATTTAACTTGTAAATCAGAAATAATTCAATTTGTGCTTTTAAGTCAACCAAACTAATCAGTTGAGATTATCTCCCAATTGTCATCCAAAATGAAATTTAATCTAGAAGAAAAATCCTTTTTTTTTGTTTTTTAAAAAAAAGCTTTTAGAAAATAAATTTCAAAAGTTTACTACAACAGAGTTATAAATAACAATGGCAAATTCTTCAGGATGCACTTGGGTTTCTGAACTTGCAAATTCCTCGTCGGTTTGGTCGAAATGATTCGCGGATCGATTGGACCATATGAGTCACAGCAGAAAAACAAGCAACCTCTTCATCATGTTCCTGTCAAGTTAACCTTTTGTTTGGTTATTTGGAGTTGATGCAACAACCCAATTGAAAAAAATAAGATCCATACCACTTGACTGAGTCGCTCGTCGAGACCCCCCGAGTTTGCATCATTGACCATGAATATCTTTTGGTAAGCCTTCCGCATACCACGTACCTTATCCAAATTCAAGAATCAGATAAGTCCCTAAGTGAAAATGAGTCAAAATATTGAGAAAATAAGAAGAAACTAAGCAATTTAGAGCCTTGGTCTTACATCTTCTTCTTGTACGAATGCAATCCAAAAAACTTAATCCATAATATGTTGAAGCCATAAATTTCCTAGTCGCTATTTCATAGGAATAAAAACACTCTAATTCTAAAAATTGAGATTACTTGATGATACTACCTCAATCTCTGAGAATCCATGCCGCCTAAGCCCTTCAAGATTCAAACCACGAAGCTCTGCCCTACCACCAGAAACCATCATGAACTTTGGTATGTCCTGCGTAACCTACGTAAATAAGATGGGAGTATAAAGTGGTAAATGCTAGTTCAGGAATGACAACAGTGTTTACTACAAAACACATGAAAACAGGCATTTAGATTTCATGACATTGGAAATGTGCGTTGACACATTGTTGATCTTGTTACACCTTGAAGTCAAAAGATGCTAATAGCCTAAAAACGTTTTTCATGGCCATGTATTGGATCTCAGCAACACTACTGGCGTATATCTCAATACCCATAAGAGATTAGGAGTCTTCTAATTGATACCCAAAAAACTGCAATATTAAAAAAGTTGATTGGAAGCATATTAGGAGCAAAAAAAAAAAAAATCCTGTGTGAAAGAAAACTTCTTAATATGGTAGATCATATAAACTCTTCCATCGTATCACAGTAATTTTCCATTGACATGAAAATGTATTGTCTGCTAGTGATTGCTCCAACTTCCAGGTCTTGGTCTGGCTACAAACTCATTTTATAAACGGAAATCAAGTATACAGAGTGCTATTTGTGAATTAATGGGAGATAAAAGAAATCTAACTATTTACATTATTAATGTGACATAAATCAAAAGTATGAACTTGGCTTTAAGCAACGTACCATAGCTCCCCCACCGATGAAAGAATGTGATCCAATATGACAAAATTGATGAACTGCAATTGCACCAGAAGTATGAACATAATCCTGAAGAGGAAATGGTTTTGACAATAACAAGATACAATCAATCAATAATGATTTAATAATAACAAAATTGAGAAGATGACTCACTTCTACCACCACGTGTCCAGCAAGTAAAGTGTTGTTAGCAAAAATGTTCTTGTTACCGATTTTGCAATCGTGAGCAATATGACAATGACCCATGATCAGATTGTTATCACCAATAATCTACCAAATTCAACGCTGATCAGAAAGTAATATCTTTTTTTTAAAAAAAAGAAGAAGAAGAAGAAGAAGAAAAAAAGGAGAAGAAACCAACTTACAGTTTTGTCACAGGATTTTGAAGAACGATGAATGGAACTATACTCCCTAATGTCATTGTGGTCACCAATATACAGGAAACATTCATCCCCTGTCTATTAGTAAATTCATTAGAAGTCTTGTTTGAAGAACATATTTATGGTTTCTACTATTGAAGAATTGGTATACCTATACTGATCCTTGGCTAGGTTATGATTAAAAAGAAGCATACTACTGAAACTATATATTCAATGTTTCCCAATAAGAGCGCAGAGCTGGTGCGATTGCATGTAAAGGAGTACATAGAACATAGAAAACATTGCAACTGACCTTATATTTCAAGTCCTGACACTTCACACCGACGACAGCATAGTGTCCAATGACATTATGATGACCAAGGACTGTAAGACCAGGTAGATCTGCTCCAACAACTGCACCACTGTCTGTGATTTCATTACCATGAGATAATCAACGGCTTGAAGCAAAGAGTTTAAAACATAGAGTCTCTACAATTTAAGCTTTGGGATTCTTTCATTTTAACTCTACTCAAATAGAACAATAGTGTTTACAAACGATATACACAATCATCAATTCCCAATAGAAGCTTAAATGGAGTTCCATGGCATGACAAGATACAGACACGCTCAATATTCCTCGCTAATCAAAATTAAGAATTCAGAGAACAAAAGTAACTTTTAGCTTTTACTGTTTGAAGCAGTCAAATATTTCGATAATACCAAACTCTACGCTCTTAACAACCATTTTACTGGCCACTTCTTGGTGAATTATTTTAAGGCTACGTTTGTCGACAAATTAACTATTCCTGTGGGAAACTAAATGCTCAAAGTATGCATACTTTTGGTGGAAGCTTCATGTATTTCTTCTTGCAGGTAAACTTCATTGTTTTTTGTTTGAAGCATTCAGGCATGACTGGTAAAAGATCTTTTTTTTTTTACTAATGTACTAAAGCGAAAACGAGAATTCGTCAAACAATATCCAAAACATACGTTTGAATTGTGCAGTGGTCTCCTATTTCAGTCTCTCCCACGATATGGCTTGACGCGTGCAACTGACAAGAATTACCAATCTTGACGGCAGACCCAACAGTACAGAAAGGTCCAATCGACACGCCCTGAGCACATCCAGTAAGTAGGATCACAACATCAAATAGTCGGGAAAGCACAATCGAAGGAGGACCTGCCCAAGAACCGCATCGGGGTGGACGATGGAAGTCGGGTGAATCAAACTGGATTCTCCCGGTCGCTTCTCCGCCGAAGAATCTGATATCCAGACAGAGAGAAGCACGATTAACAACAGTAATGGCAGAACGGAGAGAAAGGAGAAGAGAGGAAAACCAGCGTGGAATCGGCGGCGCGAGAAGAGCCTGCCAGAGGAGGAGACGAGGCGGCGGCAACCGGCGGCGCGGGCAGATCTGACGGCGAGCATAGCGAAGACAGCGACGGGAAAAGTAGAAGAGAGCAAGGGGTTTCAAAGGGGCTTACTTTTGACGCGTAGGAAACTCTATGCTTACGTTCGCAGAGAACAATGGGTTATAGTGTAGAGAGAAGTAACAGAGGCGCATAAAAGAAAAGAAAAATAATAATAAAAAAATCACAGAAAAAGATTGTAAAATAAAAGAAGAATTTTAAAACTTTATTTGAAATATACAAAAGAAAAAGTAAACTCAACCCCCTCCTCCCCTTACTCCTTACATACAAAAAAATTAAATTTATTTTATTCCTTCATGCAAAATCTTACGTGCTTTAACTATCGATTTATCGAATTATCCTCAATATTTTTAGATATAAAAAGTCTGAAATAAAGTATGTTTTTTCTTAAATTCAACATCATTTAACTAAAATCTAGTATATTTTCTATCAAATTTAGTACTTCTAAATAATTCATCCTAAGCTAATCGATTGGTATGAATTTCTAATCAATTGATCAAGTGAAAAAAGAATTTGCTTACGTTGATAGAAAATATACTAAATTCTAAATTAAATGTACTAAATTTAGGTAGAATTATACTTATTTTTGAACCTTTTATACTCATAAAAAATAAGGATGATGTTCTCTCACGATAAATATAACTTATTCCTAATCGATCGAAGCTCCACAATCGATTGCGATTGGAGTAGTTCCAATTAATTGTGGACAACTTTGATCAATTTCTATCAATTGGATTTGAAAAAAAAATCATACTCAATTTGCTAGAAAATATACTAGATTTCAATTATATGATACTGAATTTAGGAGGAATTATATTAATTTTAGATTTTTTTACCTAAAAATAATGGGGCAATTAGATAAATTAGTATGTACGGAATTGATGCAAATAAAACTTTGTATGCATGAATAGAAATGAACTTTTTCTGTTAGAGTGACTGATATATTGGAGATTTAAAGGTAATTTACAAATCTATTAACCAAATAAATAAATTTTAAAATTTAATAATAATTTAAATTAAGAATTTAATAATATCTAAATAAATTAAGTTTGAATAATCTTGTCTAAAATTATTAAAAAATAAAAATAAATACATTTGAATAATAAACCTGACAGTTTGATATATTTTAGATTGTTCTTGATTTAATTATCTTGTTAAATAAATTTAAATTTTGAATAATAAACCTAACAAAAATTAAAATGATTTAGTAATAAGTGGGTTTTTTATTTTTTATTTTTAGTTTTCAAAATTTATAAATTAATCGTTTCCTTATTTAACAACTACTAAATTAGTGAATCGGAAGGGAGGCATACTATATACCGTTGGAATCCATCTAATTTTAGCGGCTCCGAAACGGTTAATTAGACCGTTAGAATGTCCTTCCCGCCATTGGAATCCGTCTCTTTTCTTCTTTTCGGGGAAAACAAATCCCGGCGATCTTTACCCCGCGGGAGTCCGGCAATGGCGCGGAGTCCAGCGAAGCTTCCTCTCCCCTCGCTCTTCCTCCTCCACGTTCTCCTTCTCCTCCTCTTCACTCTTGCCTCATCCGACGTCCCCTCTCCGCCGGCCGCGAACTCGAGCAGTGGCGCCTCTGTAACTTCGCCGGAGAGTAACTCTACCTGCCTCGATTTGAGCGCCGGGGCGATCGGAGGAATCAGCTTATGCATCAGTGAGAAATCACCTACGTCTCCCAGTTTGGATTCGCCGACTCCTCTGTTTCCCCCGCCGCCCCAGTTGCAATCGCCGACTCCTCCTCTGTTTCCCCCGCCGCCTTCGGATTTTCCGACTCCGCCTCCGCCTCCTCCTCAGCCTTCTCCTCCTCCGAAGCCGCCTGGGCGACGGAGGCAAGATGTGCGGGTGTACCTGCAAGCGCACAACCAGGTGAGGGTGGCGGAGGGCGAGGCGCCGCTGGAGTGGTCACCGGAGGTGGCGCGGTACGCCCGGCGGTGGGCTAGCAACAGGCGCCTCGACTGTGCGATGGTGCACTCGCAAGGACCGTACGGAGAGAACATATTCTGGGGGGGAGTCGGCCGAGCGTGGACCCCCGACAATGCGGTGGAGGCCTGGGCGGAGGAGGCCACGTACTACGACCGCGCCACCAACACCTGCGTGGAGGGACAGATGTGTGGTCACTACACGCAGATGGTGTGGAACAGCACCGCCAAGGTGGGATGCGCCCTCGTCGAGTGCTTCGCCGACGCCGGCTACATCGTCATCTGCAGCTACGACCCGCCGGGAAACTACGTCGGCGAGAGCCCTTTCGACAATTAATTAATTATAATTAATACACTTTCTAAAATTTTTCGATCATCATTAATTAGTTAAAACAAATGTATTAATTAATCCTTGAAACCACCAGTACTGATCACTTGTTTTTGGCCAATGATAGAGTTTCCATTCATTCATATTAATAACATAATCATTTTAAAACTAAAACTTCTAGTACTGAGAAATTGATAATGTTCTCCTTAATGACAAATATATTCTACAAGTTATATAGTTGATAAAGTTTATGTATAGTTTATAAAAGTCTACTTCAGCCTCAAGAATATAAGACTGAATTAAGCTACGACGAATTAACGAATTAAATTTTTTTTTATGGATGATTGATATAAGAATATTGGGTTGATATATGTATCGCCTTTGCGTGCGTTTTTCGATTTACTCTTATACGAAATTGTAGCAGCCTCGGCCTCTCTGGTCCCCGCAGGCAACCTTCTAGGCCGACGATCCTATGGTCTTCCCACTCCCGGCAATGGTTTTTGCCTTCCCCAGATTCGAACCCTAGACCTCTAAGACAAGTATAAAGGTTTCTTGAATCTGGTAGCCAAGTGATCACGCCTTTTTATGTAGCGACTCCGACCTCTCTGGTCCCTGCAGGCAGCCCTCTAGGCCGGCGACCCTACGGTCTTCCCACTCCCGATAATGAGTTTTTACCTTGCCTAGATTAGAACCCTAGACTTCCAGAACAAGTACAAAGGTTCCTTGAATCTGATATTTGGATATCAAATTCAAGGAACCTTTGTACTTGTTCTGGAGGTCTAGGGTTCTAATATGGGGAAGGTAAAAATTCATTGTCGGGAGTGGGAAAACTGTTAGGTCGCTGACCTAGAGGGTTGCCTGCAGAGACCAGAGAGACCGGGGCTGCTACAAAAATTTTTATGAAACTGAACTAATCATCCAAAATTAGGAATGAATGAATGGATAGCTACTATTTATACGAAATGAATGGATATCTAGATTCAATTAACTTTAATCTTGAGTAAGTCTCTTTAATCTCTCTATCATTATAGAAATAGAAAAGACCATCCATATTAGATTTCAATGCATAAAATTTGAATCCAAAATATATGTATGATTCAGTAATTCGCTATTATTCTTTCTATTATTTTAATTAATTTTAAGTAATTTAAGTAGGGCCGTTTTTTTTTTACTCCCAACCCTTAATTCTAAAGAAAAATAATCGTCTTGTTAATTAATTTTGACTAGTTTTATTGAGATCATAAAGCAAATAGTGCAAAGGTTTCTAACTGTATAAATTGTATTAGTTCCAATTTTAATTTGTCCGCTACTTGTTTCATGGTCTCAATTTAAGCTGCAAATCCTACCATTGAAACAAAAATATCGACATAATATCAGGTTGCAAATCTTACCATGGAAACAAAAATACAGACATAATATCAGGTTGCAAATCCTACCATGGAAACAAAAATATCGACATAATATCAAGTTGCAAATCTTACCATGGAAACAAAAATACAGACATAATATGAGGTTGCAAATCCTACCATGGAAATAAAAATACCGACATAATATCATGTTGGATTCTGATGTTTCATGCATATATTTTTCTTTTATATAGATATATATATAGGGTAAAAATTAAAAAAAGCATCTCATTTTATTTGAATCATCCAAGAAGTGTTCCTTTTCAATTTTTAATCAAAAGGACGTCTCATCCACCGACAATCTTATATAAAATGAGACAACTATCCTCTGATATACTATTCGATATTATTATCTCCTACCATCTAATTCCAACAACCAGTTATATGAACATGATATATCACATTGTAGTCTTCACGGGCATAGCTGAGATGGTAAGAGATTGGTAGATTATCACTAAAAGTCTGGAGTTCGAGTCACGACTGGTGGGGTATAAATCTCTGCATCTTATGTAAAAAAAGTCTCTCCCCTTCTCCCAACCTTTTGCCTTTTTAATTGATTTACTTTTTCTGTGTTAATCCTGGGATAGGTTGAGTTGGTGGGGTGTAATTGTTATACGCTATAATATTATAGTTGTTGAATAAGATAAGTCTATGTTTTATTTAAGATATTATAATATTTAGGATTCATAGCTACTATAATAATACAATATTTATTGATTTGTAGCTGTTATAATATGATTGTTATTCGTTGAATATATCAAATTTGCTAGATGGATTCAGAATTTAATGTATATATCAAATGTTAATACTAACAAGATATTGAAAGGTCAACTATGCCATTTAAAGGGTTGATGGAATGAAGTGCATTTTAATTTAAAAAAAAAGCATCATCTAATGATTCCAAAAAAGAAAAGTGTTCTTTTGATTTTTACCTTATAATATATTCCTTTCCTATACTTAAAACGAAAAAGATAGCAAAGGATAAAGGGTTTGTATATCGGTCACTAATGTTTTCATTGTAGGCGAAGTGAATTTGTGGCCGGTGTGAAGAGATTGGTGAAGAATGAGGACTTATGCAAAAGTTCATGAGGGATAAAGTGCATGTTTTCATACAACTATTGTGATGTGCATTAGGCGATCGAGAAGATGATGCAAATGATTCTCTCTCATTGACATCCTCACTTTTCATGTTGAAGTTACACTTTATGGTGCTTTATAGGAACACCTTTCAACTCTTTTAAAGTAGTGTTTCTCTCGACGGATTCCACTCTCTCTCTCTCTCTCTATCTCCTGTCTCCGTTTTCTTTTTGCCTATTGAACTCTTTAATCCTTCCATGTAAACGCACGATTAACTGTATTTCTTCGTTAGCAAAAAAAAGTTTCGTTTTTTGTTGTAAGAACTTTGGAATAAGTAAGAGGATATATAGTATTATATATGCTACATTTTCTACTTTTTATTTTAAAATTATTAAAATTTTAAATCCAATGAATTATTGAGCAAAAATTAAAAAGAGGCCCAGATTATTAATGCCTCTTTTTCAAAAATAAATAAATAAAATATGAACCCTTTCATGATTTTATTCCAACCTACCTTTGATTTATAATTGTTGTAAAATCTACCGAGTATAGAAACTATCAACTAGCTTCTACAATATTTAGAAGCTAGTAAATAGCTGCTACACATATATCCTGTGGGTCTGAGTCAGCTTGGTTAGAGGAGGATGAATAACCCTACAATAAAAGTCAGTCAATACTCTTCTTTTGCTTAGCAAGGATAAATATGTTAATCAATTAAAATAAGCAACAACATAAAAATAAGAGACTTAGAGAATTTTACTTGATTTGTAAATAGGGAGATTGTTAATCTAAGGTAGTTAAAAGCTCGACTAAACAAATCTTTTTCTTTGAATGCGGAGTAATCTCTTACAAACTTTGACAATTAAAACAGAAATTAAATAGAGAAAGTAAATTACAGTTATTGTACTAAACTAAGACAATAAGACATCTTTTTATAGCCTCTGGTTAGATTTGACCATTGGTTGATGTGCATCTTAGTTCTAGCGGAGGCACCTTAGTTATGCTGAATCTGGTCCATGCACACGACGCTTTTCTGGGTTGGCGGCAACTAAGGAATATCAATTCTAATGGAGGTGCCTAACTGTACTAACATGGGCTCCACTTTTTATTCTCTCGAAACAATCTGCCATCGGAGACACCTCCAATTGTGACTGAGGGGCGCCTTGGGTGTTGTTCATCCGATGTACTCTCACTCACAATGAGGTCCTTGGGTCTTCAAGGTCAACTCCCAAGTTGATCTTCTATAATCTCCGCTAGCTTGGGTAATTTTCGATCGTCCAGAGTTAGAGCTCACTGAATTCAATTCCGACCTTCTCCTCGAGCATGCTTTTTCTCGGCTTCTCATCCCTTGGAGTTTGCGTGCGTCTTTCTCATCTACCAGTGTATTCTTCGACATATCCCCGTCCCTCAAATGCACCAAGTCCGTCAACTTGCTTCTCATGCACCAAGCCTCGACAATGCAGGTTTAACGCTTCTGGTAGGTTGACCCTAACCTTAACCATTCAAACGATTACAATTCACTGTTCGGAATCGTTGACTCATGATTCACCACAGTTCATCCGATTTAAGATTATTATTATTTTAAAATTTATAAAAAATATATAAAGAAGGACTTACACTTACTTAAATTACTTATATATTTCATATAATTTTCTATGAGTAACCTAACTCGACATTAGTATGAATCGTTTAAAAATAAAAATAAAAACAAAAACTCTCCTCTCCCTTAACGATCAAAAACCTCCGCCTAATAGTCGGAATTAATTTTACTCTTTTCTGATATATTTTAAATCACCACTAGTATAAATAAGTTATTTAAAAATTTTAATTTTTTTTTTTTTTTTTTTTTTTTTTTTTTTTTTTTTTTTTTTTTTTTTTTTTTTTTTTTTTTTTTTTTTTTTTTTTTTTTTTTTTTTTTTTTTTTTTTTTTTTTTTTTTTTTTTTTTTTTTTTTTTTTTTTTTTTTTTTTTTTTTTCTCATTTTAAATAATTATTAAAAATTTAAAATAAATTATTTTTTTACTCTCTTACAGTGATGTAGTTTAAGAAAATTATTGATTAATATTAAATAATTAATTAACACATAAAATGTCATACAATATGTTATAGCCTAGTTAGTTAGGATAAGTATATTTTCTTTAATGAGTATTAATTTATAGAAACTATATGTTTGCCTATTTGGCGGTCCATTTACTTATTTAAATATTATTTTAATCTCTAGAAGTTAACCACTAATTTCTACCATTATAAAATTTATTGCTAGTTTATAGATGGTCTAGTTTCTAATAATCGAATGATTAGATAATACAAAGACATTTTTGATAATTTTTATTAAATAAAATGCTTATTTAGAAGTGCATTGATTTAGTGCAATGATAGAAGTGACAAAAAAAAAAAAAATTCGTTCATCCTCAGCGTTTTTATTAATCAATCTCAGACTTAATACAAAAGAGATAAATTAAAAAAATTATTAATTAGGATATTATGGTCAGCACCTAGAAAAGATAGGTATGCTAATTTTATTACATTTTAATTTTAAATTTTAAAATTATTGGATTGCCTATCATGAGGTGCATCAAACCAATAATGTCAATATCAAGTTTCATTTCCCAATTTGATAAAGACAAAAAATAATAATACAATATTTATATACGTTGCCATCTTGAACACTAAGTTAACGATGAACATTACAATGTATTTTGACTTTAATAAAGTTTTCTCAGCATATTTTAATTTAATTTAATTATATCGAAGTTGATATTTTGGATGCGTTTCCTTTGGAAGACAGGAGAGGAAAGAATGGAGTCTTGGGTCCGTGGTGTTTTGGGTTCTCTATAAATTGACCTCTTTCTCTTCCCCAGGTACTGTCTTCCCTCCTCGCTTCTTCTTCCTCCTGTTCGCGAAGGAGGAGAAGAGGATTCGCGAAGCACGGGGGAAGTAATCGAAGAGAAGTTAGAGGGTAGAGAGATCGAAGATGTATGCGGAGGCCGGGCGTCAGCTGCCTCTGGGCTTCTCGGACGGCTTCTTCCATGATTACAGTAGCGGGCACTGCTCCTACCTGCCGTTCTCCGGTGAGGGCTTTCTCGCCCCCCGATTCGGCGTCGGCGTCGAGGATGGTTCGCGCAACATGGTAATTTTTCCTTCTGGTAAAACCGATCTCGCTTTTACTGTTTCCTGAACGGGTTCGGTCGAGGAATATGCTGGGGTTTGGGGAGATTTGGATCGGCTACTGAGGCTTGTGGGTGAAAAGTGAAAATACTGAAAGAGGTTGTTTGATTTGTTGGGTCTGTTACTGGATTTTTGAAAGATGATCAAGAAGTGCTTGCCACTTAGGAAGTTTCGAAGAGGACTTTCTGAAAGCAAAGATCGGGAAGGTTGAGATCGAAGGGTACTTATTGCTTGGTTGAAGTCGACAAAATTCTACGAAAGCAAAGAAACTGGAATTTTTTTTATTTATTAGACAATACTTGATCCTATATTAAAAAGAAAAGATACATAATTGTGAAATCTGGTCAAACATTTTGGTTTTTAACTTCAATTTGAGGATAATATTTAGTTTGGGCTACGGTCTTACCATCAAAAAATCAAAGATGAGATAGAGAAGTGCATGTGACTGTGGCTGCCTGCTAAGAGAAAAAAAAGGAAATTTGTGTCAAATTGAAAGATAAAAAAGAAACATTGAAGTAAATTGTTAGCAATCAATAATCAAAAGTGGAACCATTGAAGTAAATTGCTGGCAATCTATAAAATTATCTTAATAGCCATACTAGAAACATCTTTCGATTTTTATGAGCTTATCATTTAAAATGTCTGTTGAAAAACACAGCGGAGTTATTTTTATTAGAAACAAAAGCATGTACATTAATATAAACTGTTCCCATAGTTCACTTGTGGACTGTTTGTATAGGCCAATATGGTACAGGCTCCCTCTGTTTCGGAATATGATATGGGAGGAGAAGGAGATCTTTTTAACGCTCCAGAACCTATCTTGGAAGATCCTGCACTCGATCCTATGGTCAACGCCATGTCCGTTATATCAGGTGGAGGACATGTCATCACAGAAACAATCAAGGCTGCAGATATAGAGTCAACCCAAAATGATCATCTGAGTGACATTTACTATGAATGCAAGAAGGACCTTATGGAGAAATCAGATACTGAAGAGACAATTTCTGATCTCCTAGAAGTGAAGATTCTTTTAGCTGAAATGGTTGAGGTTCCACCTTCCAAAAAAACTAATTGTACAGAAGGAACAATTCTAGATAAGTCGCAGATTGAAGAGACAATTTCTGAACTTCTTGAAGTGAAGATTCCTGCATTCGAATAGTTGAAGTTCCACCTCCAGAAAAAGCCAATTGTGAAGAAATATTAATTCATAAAAGTGCAAGTTCTGATTGTTTAAGCTCATTAGAATGGATTCCTAGTTCAACTATGAGACCAGAGTTCCTTGATTTCCAAGGATTGGATTTTGAAGCTGCACTTGGTTTGAGGAGAGCATGCAGCGAAGGAGATATAAAGGTATGAGTAAACTTCCACTGTTCTTTCTATTTTCCTTGTTTAATTTTTGTTCATGGGTATGGTTTATCTCTTCCATGTTTGGCTATGAAGGTTTAGCTAACACAGGAATTGATCTTACCGTGTCTTAAAGACTTATAAATATTTCCCTCTGAGAAATGGAGAATTTCTCTGAGATTGTTATTAGTTCATCGAGATATATCACTTGTAGTATGTGAAATTTGTACCTGATGTATGCCAATATGGGCAGGATCATTTATTTTTTACTTTTTATTGACAGAATCTTGCCAACTCAAGAAATACAACCCCTGCATGTTCTTCATTTGAGCAACTCCTTTCCATCGATAAGACAGAACAACGACTACAAAAACTTTCCAGATACAGGGAGAAGAAGAGTAAGAGAAACTTTGCCAGACAAATAAAGGTGTGAACTTAATTTTTTTCCCTTTATAATTCTTTCTAAAGTAAGTAAAGTCTTGAAAGAACATTTGGAGTAACCCACACTAGAATAATTGATATGAGGATTATACACAACAAACTTGAGAAGAGAATAAAAGTGAAGATAACTATACAAGTAACACATTTCAGCATTTTTAATAACTAAAGACATTTAACTGAACATAACACTGTATTATTAGATAGAAAAAAGGGTGCCATGTCTTCCTTGTAATTTGGATACCACACAGCAGAAAAGGCAATTCCTTAGTGGAACCAAGAATGAAAAGTTTTTGATCTGTCAGTTGATACTGCTGTTTTTTGTAACAAATAAACTTGTCATCGTGAAGATGTGCGCTATCACTTAACTAGTCTAAACTACATTGGCACCACAATAAAAAGTTATTTTTGGGTGTTGAGCCCATGAAGTGCTTGCAAATGTAGCTACTTGTTTATAACTTTCAGTCAAACACAAATTCTAGAAATTGATAAACTTTGGTGCGTTTTGCAGTATGCTTGCAGGAAGGCTCTTGCTGACGGTCAACCTAGGATAAGGGGAAGATTTGCAAAGACCGAATAACCAAACATGTCTATCCAAATAGTTAACTATGAAGTTGTTGAAGCTGGTAACATATATGGACGGATTTTCTTTGATTAGGATGATATTGATGATCATATAAAACTTTCTATCACATAGTATCCACCTCAGTATGTAGACACGCACTTGTAGTTCTCTGCAGTAGTTTTTGTTTCAGTTCCATTAATACTTGCCACAGTCCCAAGAAATCAAGCACTCGTGACCATTGAATATGAACTGTATCTTACATCCACTTGATATACCTTGAAATAGTCTTCTTTTTTAGTGTACACAGCATCCAATTCGTTTGACTAACAATCTCAGACTTTTTATTTTTGTTTTATTCATTTTTGGGGTGTAAAGTACAATCTCAGACTTCTTGCCTTGTTTTAGACCATTCAAACAGAATAGGCCAAACCCACACTGATGGTGATGCAGAAACTAATTAGGCCGCTAAAACTCAATTTGTTTCAGGAAAAAAAATTAAAGTTTTTTGAGGATTTTTTTTTTGAATTTTTAAATATTTAATATAATAAACAATTATGATCAATAAAGCTTATTTTTTTATTCACTTCGTTAGTCAATTACTCTCTATTCACTACTGTTTCAGCAGACAAACTAAGATTGGCAAAAAGGATCAGACGAGTTTGCGTCAGTTGGTTTGATTGATATGGTCAGTTAAGTCAGTCCAATCTAGTGGTAAAAAAAAAAGATTCATTCATTCTTAATGTTTCTGCCAAGCCGTTTCAAGATCAATACGAAGAAGATAAATCACGGAGACTACTAGTCTGGATGTTCTTGTAAACACGTAAGGAGGATGGACATACTGATTTTGTCAGATTTTGATTTTCAAATCTTAAATGATAATACTCATATCCTAATTATTAATCTATTCCAGTGCAATCTAAATTTATGCCCAAGTGAATTAATTTATTTAACAAGTTTCTCAATTGGCTCTCGTTGTCATTTCAACTTGGAGAAGAGGATTATGATTCAACTAGTTCACTCAACTGCCTCGCCGGATTAGTTTATGCCGGAGAAGGGAGGAGATTTTTTTTTTATCAAACACAAAATTGTTTTTTTTAAAAATAAATTTTGAAATCAAGTAAAATTTATCTAAATGGTAAGATCAGACCAAACAGGTAATGTGAAGAGATGCGGCCATATAACTTTTGACTTTGAATTTTGTCCTACAAGTTAAACAGAAATGGCATGGTAGCGAGCATCTGAGATAGGTAAGATGGAGAACAGGCTTGTTTTCCTTCTCTTCCAATAATATATATTCTCAAGTCATTTAGATTTCTTACTGTGAAAATAATTGAATAATATATTGACTTGTTGTATAACTTATCAAACACGGATACCCCCTAAACAAAATTTTACAGTAGACATTAATTACTTCGTCTTTTGTAAAAACCTCTCCTTTAAGAACAGATAAGAAGGAATACACATGTAAACCAAAGGGCGGTTCCTTCCAAAATAATTCAGTTGTAACCTGCAAAGTTAAGCATATCTTATAAATCAAGAAAATATGTTAAAGCAAAAGATACTTATCTTAACAAATCAGAAAATTAAATAAACTATGTGTACTGGAATATTTATGTTCTTCAATTTATTTAGCAAGTAAGTCACATCTTCATCTTGATTTTTCTTCTTCGAAGTCCTGAATTGCTTCTTTACAAACTACGACCATAACCATAAACAACAATTAATTAGTGAATAAAATTAAACGACTAAAACTATTTTATATGAAAATAAAATACTTACGATAATGGCTTATTTTCTCATTTTGTTAAGTTCGACAATCCTATTTGTTTCCTACTTTACCTCTTTTTGGACTTGACTTCAGTTAAAGTGATGATGTCTCTTTCTTCATTGTATCATCTCCATTAATTTTTCCTTTTCCTTGTCCACACAATCATGTTCTTGTATAAATTTTTACCCTCTACTTCGCATATTTGTGTCTTGCTCCGCTTCCCCTTAGGTAATAGTTAGATCCACAATGGACTATCAATTAAAGTATCCCTATAATCACACCGACTTCGGTCACATCCTCTTCTACTGTTCTACAAGCTACTAGTTCAGGATGAAGATTGACTACGGGATCGCTTGATTGAGCCTACATGTCTTTATTTTCAATTATTGCGAGTAATTCTTTCACACTTTCATTTAGATGCATGTTCTCCAATGATAGCTTCTTGATTCAGTTTTCTTTAATAATACAGTTATAATATTCCTTATTACTTTGACTTCTGATTTCTGACTTATGTGTCATCTACTTGTGATGTCTCTCCATTGGACGTGGAATGTTATCACTGATATCAAAGTTCTCAACTAATGGGTTTTCATTTTTGGGTAGGGATTAGTTCAATCATAACCTGTCAAATAACAAGTAAACAATGTTAAAAACTCCATATAAACCTAAATTATGGGACCGTTTTGAATATTTTTCTCTTCAGGTGAGGCTGGTCGACCAAGACTCTCACCTTACTAATATATGAAGTAATATTTCTTCACCTGTTTATTCGGGCTCCTTCAATATTGCATGTTTTTGAATTAGAACATGCTTCAAAAATCATGTCTAATTCAGCATACGAAGTGTTACATATTCATAAATATCTGTAAAAATATTATAAAATTTAACATCAAAAATAAACTGACTGTTAAAAGACCAACAAATCTCATTAGGTAAAAGAGGATAGTATTGGTGTGATATCTCCGAGTTGATAAAAATATGCCCCTAATCTTAGGTAATTGTGGAGCCATAAATTGATGAATGACTTCAACCTAGTTGAATCTAACAAGATTGTCATAATCATCTACTATATCTACAAGACCTGAAGAGACCTTATATGTACTAGACGAAAATAAGACACAAACAAATATATATATATAAATATATATATATATATATATATATATAATATAGAATTTGCAAAATAATACAACATTATCATCTAATTAAACACTATTGGCATAATATTTAAGCAACTCCTCAATTCTTGTTCTGGTAATTTATTTTTCTTTTGAGAAGTAAGATAGCGGTCACCTGATCCTTTAGTTGAATTGATAGGAACTAAAACACCTCGGTCTACAATACCAAGTAACAAAAAACATCCCTTTTAGTAAACATAACCGGTACATTTGAGAAACTTAAATGATTAGTTATTTTCGATAAGATAGACCTGATATCAAAGCTTATTAGGCCCAAAGAAGGCCTAAAATGAGATCATACCAGGCCCACATTGTCAGGCCCAAAGAGGACCTGATATGAGATCATTTCAGGCCCACGTTAGGCCTAATATAAGATCATATCAGGCCCTCTTTTGGCCTGATAAGCTTCCATATCATGCCCTATATATCTCTATTTTATCTTATTATTTAATACTTCGTGTTTAAAATTCACAACTATAAGTTGTACCTGAGAATCTAAAGGTTGGAAAGTTGAATCCCAATTTTGAAATATAGTAACTAATATTCCATGGATATGCGATAATTCTTGTATGTCCAAGAAAATATTGAAGTGAGACTGTTTGATCTTCGCTATGTGTTGATCATGTAAAATTGTGGATGCTTGAAAAAAACTGTTAAAGTGACCTTAAACCACTGCACCAATGTAATTTTTATCCAACGTCATCTGAAGCCTACAAGTTATAAATATTAAAATTTTATTAAGATTCAAACCAAAACTTGTTGAGCTTTTTCAAAATCAAGATGCAATTTTTTTTTGAATATATCCAGTAACAGTGCTATTTTGACTACGATGAGTTGTAAGAAGGTAAACATGTCGATGATATCATACCTTTGTGGATAATCATAAAGAAGAGTCTGAAACACCCACAACACTTTTTTCCACCATTATGAAAGGAGAGTATTGTCGGAAACCTTAAACACTTCACTGAAGAGAGTCAATCAGTATGGATTTTCATGGAAACCCTTAACCCGCCTGAGGGACATACGAAGAGACTTGCATAGGGTTTAAGTGGTGGGATGATCTCCCGACTAAAATAGAGCTATAGATTTTTGCCAACGAAGAGTTAAGCAAAGGATTGGCGAGAGAGAAGGGAGAAAAGGAGGAATATTTTGACTCGATCACCATCCAAACCATCAAATTTTATTTTTAAATCAAAACTAATAAAAAGTAATTCGAATATTTAGAAAGTAGAGTATAGAAAGGGGAGGTTTGTGGGAGGAGTAGAAGGGGAATACGAGGAATTTGTTTGCGCCATTTGGTAAAATCAAAATAGTAATATGTCTTTTGGTAAATATAAAATACCACGTGTCTCAAGGACACACAAGATTTTTATTTTCGGACAGAAGACCTTATGTTCTATCCAATCCTGTTGCAAATTCTCCTAAAATTGTGCATTAAATGCTCCGTTTATTAGGGAAGTTAAAAAATAAATAAGCAAAAAGGTATAAGAAAAATAGATTACAGAAACTCTGTACAAGAAAACAGAGTTCATCAGTTCATTCATTGGCCTTGGTAGTATTAGTAGAAGTGATTACAATTTTAAAAGATTCATGCAAAGTGATTCAAATCAGCATCATCTATGTATTTTTCATGTGAATTTTGTGTTATTTGAGTGATCCTTTATACATTAAGGTTTCTCTTGTGTTTGATTAAAAATGTCATAATGTGTTTATGCTTGAATCCTCTGGCTGGTTGCAACTGCGAATTTCAAAAGGGATGGAGCACAAGTGAATGCCCAAAGATTCAAGTCATTTGCTAAATTGAAGTAAACAAACATGAAAAAAACACAGAAGAATGTTTCATGCTCATGCTCATGATCTGAATTTGATTCCTCGATCAGTTAAGATTCAAGCCTTCTTAGTCATCATCATTTATGATCAATTGCTAGATATAGAGCTGTTACATTAGACCACTGCAGTGCAAAGATGTTTGTATTGGATGGCTCTTGGAGCCTCTTTTCTCCTTTGCTCTTTAGGCCCCATATCTCAGTTGCTGCTTTAAGGAGTCTCTTTGTGCAGTCTTTTGTTATTGTGCATTTCCCTGTTAAAAAAGAGACTCGTTTTTGGCCTAAAGGGCAAAAGGGAGCCTTGATAGAGCCTGTTCATCCATTCCTGAAAGGCTGGTAAGTTGTCCCTGATCGTAGGGCACTTCTTGTTCATTACTGAATACCAAATACTGAAGGAGGCAACTTTGTTCCTTCCTTCAGCTCTTAGATCTGCTCGCAAACAAACAGACTGATGACTGCACTGACTGAGTTTGAACAAACTGATCATGTTTGAGTTCAAATTAACTGTAAGTTTTTCTGCATTATGATTATTATTATTATTGTTTTGCAGCAGAGGGAAGTCACAAGGTGAGTGAGGAATTTGCTGAACAAAAGTTGTGCTCATGCAGAGGAACGTCGACCAATATAATGACCAGTCCTGCTCCAACAGTGCCTTGTATCCTCTTTTAATACAAGCTCCTGCCTGCCCTTTAGTCTTTGCTTTTCCTCCCAAGAAGAGAGAGAGAGAGAGTGAGAGCAACAGGAGCTCGTGCCATCTCCATATCAACACCACCATCCTCCATTGCACCAGTCATCGAGCTACCTCCTCTGTTTCTCACTATCTCTCCATGGCCATGCTTGGTGCAAGCTTCTTCCTTTACATCTCTGCTTCTCTTCTGTTTGCCTTCTCAGGCGCCTCTCCGGCCTCCTCCCTCGGCCTTTCCCTGAAGAAGCAGGCTTCTGCTCTCCTTTCCATCAAGCAATCTTTCCGCGCCTCTGACGACTTCTTCCGGAGCTGGAGCTCGTGGAATCATGCTTCGCTCTGCTCGTGGAACGGCGTCCGGTGCGATGCAGCCGGGCGCGGGGTCACCGAGCTCGACGTCTCCAATCTCAACGTATCCGGTTTCCTCTCGCCGAGGATCGCTGAGCTGAGGGCGCTCGCTCGCCTTTCGGTCTCTGGCAACAACTTCGCCGGCGAGTTCCCCGCCAGCGTCTGCCAGCTCCCGCATCTCCAGTTCCTCAACATCTCCAACAACCGCTTCAATGGCTCCCTGAACTGGAACTTCTTATCTGGAATGGTGGAGCTGCAAGTTTTCGACGCGTACAATAATGACTTCTCCGGGTCGCTCCCGACGGCGCTCCCGGAGCTACCTTTGCTCCGACACTTGGACCTCGGCGGGAACTACTTCTCCGGTCTGATCCCGGCCACTTACGGTGGTTTTCCTGCCATTAGCTATCTGTCATTGGCTGGGAACGATTTGGGGGGCCGCATTCCACCCGAGCTCGGCAACCTCACCACTCTTCAGCAGCTTTACTTAGGCTACTTCAATGACTTCGACGGTGGCATTCCGGTGGAGCTCGGCAGGTTGACTAATCTCCTCCACCTTGACCTCTCGAGCTGCGGCTTGAAGGGTGAAATCCCGCACCAGTTAGGGGATCTTGTGAAGTTGGACACTCTGTTCCTGCAGACGAACCAGCTCACCGGCACCGTTCCTCCCCAAATTGGCAACTTGAGCAACTTAAGATTCCTCGACATCTCCAACAATGCGCTAACCGGGGAGATACCGAATACGTTTGAGAATCTCCAGGAGCTCAAGTTGTTGCACATGTTCCTCAACCAATTCCATGGAGAAATCCCATTGTTCATCGCAGAGCTGCCCTGTTTGGAGGTGCTCAAACTGTGGCACAACAACTTCACTGGTATTATCCCTCCCAAGCTTGGGCGGAATGGCAAACTCCGCGAGCTCGATCTCTCCACCAACAAACTCACTGGATTGATCCCCAGAACTCTCTGCATCGGGAGGAAGTTGGAGATACTGATCTTGCTCAACAACTTCCTCTTTGGTCCTCTGCCGGATGACCTCGGCGAGTGCACAACTCTCGTGAGGGTGCGCATGGGGCAGAACTACTTAACCGGGTTTGTTCCCGGAGGCTTCCTCTACCTACCGGAATTGTTACTGCTGGAGTTGCAAAACAATTACCTCACCGGAGTTCTAACAGATGAGCCTGCAAAGCTACCTACTAAGCTAGGCCAGCTTAATCTATCGAACAACCGGTTTTTCGGACCTCTGCCGGTCTCCATTGGCAACTTCTCGGCATTGCAGATTCTTCTTCTCGGTGACAACCAGTTCACCGGAGAAATCCCACCTCAGGTTGGTCTTCTCAAGCACGTACTAAAGATAGACATGAGAACGAACAACTTCTCTGGTCGGATTCCTCCTGAGCTCGGCGATTGCTTGCTGCTGACCTTCTTGGACTTGAGCCAAAACCAATTAACCGGTGAGATGCCGTTCCAAGTGTCTCAAATTAGGATTCTGAACTATCTGAATGTTTCATGGAACCAGTTGGCCGGAGCCATTCCAAAGGAAATCGGGAGCATGAAGAGTCTAACTTCTGTCGACTTCTCTCACAATGACTTCTCCGGCAGAGTGCCGGAGACAGGGCAGTTTGCCTACTTCAACGCTTCATCCTTCCTTTCCAATCCTCAGCTATGCGGGCCAATTCTGAACCCCTGCAACATCTCAGCAAGTTCTCAGTTCCATCGAGACCAACAAGGAAGTTTCAAGCTCCAGCTCCCCGGGAAGTCCAAGCTCCTGCTGGCTCTGGGCCTCTTAGCGTGTTCCATAGTTTTCGCCATCACGGTGGCCATCAAGACGCGGTCCATGATGGCAAGAAACTCAAATCTATGGAAGTTGACTGCGTTCCAGAAATTGGATTACGGGAGTCAAGAGATTGTAGAATGCCTCAAAGAGAACTGCATCATCGGGAGAGGAGGAGCTGGTATCGTCTACCGAGGCACAATGCCTAATGGCGAAGAGGTTGCAGTGAAGCGACTGCTCGGAATCAGCAAGGGGTCGACTCACGACAACGGATTCTCTGCGGAGATTCAAACACTGGGCAAGATTAGACATCGCAACATCGTCAGGTTGCTGGCCTTCTGCTCCAACAAGGACTGCAAGTTGCTGGTCTACGAGTACATGCCCAACGGAAACTTAGGAGAGTTGCTCCATGGAAAGAGAGCTGGGTATCTCAATTGGCAAATGAGGCTCAGGATCGCCATCGAATCGGCCAAAGGAATGTGCTACCTGCACCACGACTGTCGCCCTCCCATTCTTCACCGGGACGTCAAGTGCAACAACATCTTGTTGGATGCAAACTTTGAAGCTCATGTAGCTGATTTCGGGCTGGCCAAGTACTTGAGGGACACCGGAGCCTCCGAATGCATGTCCGCCATTGCTGGTTCGTATGGCTACATTGCTCCTGGTAATCATCTTTTCTGCTTTGGTTTCAGTATCATCTTTTAATTACTTAAATCATTGTAGATAAGTTTGTTTAGTCGATCGAGCAAGATCCTCGATCGATCGCTATAAGAACCGAGCTCCTCATCCCTTTTGCCTCATGAATCTTGATCGGGATTTCCTGATTTAAATTTTCTTGAGAATCTAGCTAGGAAACTAGCTATGCACGGGCACTCCTCGATCACTGATCATATCGATTCATGTTGGTCATACAGAATACGCGTACACTCTGAAGGTGGACGAGAAGAGCGACGTGTACAGCTTCGGAGTCGTGCTGCTGGAGCTCATCACCGGCCGACGTCCGGTGGGTGACTTCGGCGAGGAAGGACTAGACCTTGTCCAGTGGTCGAGGATGGTCACGAACTGGAGCAAGGAAGGGGTGGTGAAGATCCTGGACCCCTGGCTGAGCAACGTGCCGGTGGAGGAGGCCATGCAGGTGTTCTTTGTTGCCATGCTGTGCGTGCAGGAGCACAGCGTGGAGAGGCCGACCATGAGAGAGGTGATCCAAATGCTGGAACAAGCCAAGCCCTCCTCTGTTCAACACCCAAGCCAGTCATGATCTACATGCTCTGGGATTCGATCTGCAGTTTTGTCAGTGAATGATGAACTAATTAATTAAGCTTCCTAATGTGTCATGTGTGTCGTTTTAACTAGTGATTTTAAGCTAGCTGTGGGTGTATTCTTGATTTGATATGGTTGTGGTAAGAATCTGTTGCTTTCATATATGTTCATGGCATTTGCAGCACTGTATCATACTCCTTGCGTACGTACAGACTAAAGAGACATGGAAAAGAAATGCTGTCAGCGGAGTCGTGGATGATCTGAATCATTGAATGTTTACAAAATCAGAAGAAAGAGGAAAAGTGAGGGAACATGAAGCATGTTTGCTCCCGAGGAGATGATTAAAACAAAATGGAGGAGTGAGCATGGCAGTGCAGCCTGTTCAAGGAAGAAGATGAAGGATGAGAAGATGGAGGGAGGAGAATCAGAAAATGAATCCATTGGAATACAGGAGGAGTTCGACTTGGATTCGTTTGTGAGAGAGGCGATTAATGATTAATAGTTAATTTGTAAAGCAGGAGGCAGAGGCAGAGTGTCAACAATGGCTGCTGGGAAAAGCACTGAAAGAAGAGGGAGAGAAGACAGACCGTGTCATTGAATTTGAATGCTGAAGCTTGCGTACGTTCAGCAGAGCATGCAGAGAAGCAGATCTGTCATCATCCTCCTCCTCCTTGTCTTGTTTACCCTAAATTTATTTATACTTGTCGATGTACGTACGTATATGGAGAAGAGATTGAGACGTGTGTTTGGGAGTTTTCTCTTGCTGTGGCTGCCGTCGCAGTGGCAAATGGAGTCGCAGACTGTTTCCTCCCTGTCTGTGCCAAAAACGGGTCCCGAAATTTTCTCTGCCCCCGTGTCCCAACTCAGCAGCGATGGCCGGCGAATCCTCCGATCGTCAATCGGACACCACCGACGGCCTCTAGCCGCCGTCCCGAACAAAACTATACCCTAAGGGGTACGGTGAACCCGTCGGGGATCGTCGCAATTGTGATCTCGCCGGATTTGTGACGACCCAACTTTTATCTACTAACTTATGCTTTAAGTTACTACTACTTGACTTCCCTTAACTTGCTCTAAAAAAATTTTTTTTTCTCTTCCTTCTCTTTTTTTTTTTTCAAAAAAAAAAACAAAACAACTTTCATCTTATTTGCTTTGCCAGGAATTGACCCCTAGACCTCTTAGTTGTAACACTAAAACACTGACCAGCTACTCTACACAACTTCTCTGCAATGGTACCAGTCGACTGCTATATAGCCAGTCGACTGGTATCGGCCACAGCAAATTTCTGGGCGCGGCACCAGTCGACTGGCCTCTTGGCAGTCAACTGGTGCATCGAACAGAAACTTTCTGTTCGATTGGGCAGTCGACTGGTTCTGAACCAGTCGACTGGCACGCCTGAAAACCTGCATTTCAGACCTGATAACCACTTTCAAACATCCACAAATCATATACTATCACTTCACATTAGCATATAACTTCAAATCTATATTCTACCCTAGTTTATTAAGCATATTAGCAACTCAAAACCAATCCCACAACTTGAAATTGAAACTTTGCGGAGTTTAACAAAACTAACAAAACACTTGCATAAATATACTAAAGTTTGTACCAACTCTTGACTTCATGCGAAAATAAAATAGATTACTCATACTCAACACGACTAAGACATGAAACTATATGTTTCTAAACATTTAACTTTACTAATAGGAAATAAAATGGTTTATTCATACTCAACACGACTAAGACATGAAACTGTATGTTTCTAAATGTTTAACTTTACTAATACTCAACCCAAACACTCTTCCACGGTTCCACCGCCACTGAGCACCAATGCAAGTCCTGTCGCCTCCCAACTTACGCTTTCTCTTTTCCTTTATCTGCAATAGAAGGAAAATGCAACTAATAAGCACAATGCTTAGTAAGTAAATCCCTACTCACAAAATCATGATGTCAATACTAAACATGCTCATTTCAAAGAATGGTTTAAACCTTTACTTACTTCAAAACTTACAACTAAACATGCTTACAACTTGAAACACTTTATCATGCTTGTTAATGTATCAATGTACACAACTAACCATGCTTACTACTTGAACTACTTTATCATGCTTGCATTGTATCAAGGTACACATCTAATAATTAAACACTTTCTCAAAAAAAACTACTTGATCATACTTATATACTTGAAAATAGTAATCAACTTTCTCTTTAGGCCTTGACATTGTACCATGATATCGGTGTACCAATTGCGCGCTTTTCTAATAGGTTGCGAGGTAGCTAGCCACCGCACCCTATTAGAACTTTACTTTCTAACTTTCGATGGGCCTTACATTTGCCCGGTACATGTCTCTTTCTCAAAGTAAAATACTTTTCTTACTTACCATACTTAAACTTATCACTTTACTTATTTTTGCATATATTTTCATGCTAAAAACCTTTCCTTTTCTCACTTTAACTTCCATGGAGCATCTTGTGTGCTCCTTAACTCAAATTCACTTTTTGGTCTTTTCAAAAGTATAAAAACTCATCATGCTTGGCCTACTTACATTCAATACAATAAATTGAATTTCTAACATGCTAAAACATGCAACTTTAATAGCTAAAACATAGAATAGCAAAACTCTCTTAACCATGCTTCTACTTTTCGAAAACTAGGGTTCTACAATGAGGATTTCGAAGCGAAACTACTCCTATTGCAGGTGAGCGATTTACTTACATCGTTCTTGAAGAAAACTCACAAAAACAGGGAGAAAACCCCCTAACAAAATCTTTTCTTCCTCCTTGTAAAAAGCTTCCACCTTTAGCCCTAGGAAGGAACCCTAGATGCTTCTACTCAAGGGGAAAGAAGAAGAAGAAGAAGAGCTCCCTTGAAAATCCCTTGTTTCGCAGCCCTCCCTTCTCCTCTCTCTCACGCGCGGCTACGGCTCCAACTTGGGGTTTCACGCAACCTAAGTGAGGTTTATATACCTCTTAATGAAAAGGCTTAACTACGTTACAACATTATTTTTCTCCTCTCTTTTCTGTGCTTGATACCCTAGCCCAGCTGGTTTCTGCTTTAGCCGTGGACTCAAGAGGTCGCGGGATCAAATCTCTCCACGCCCACTTAACTCTTTATTTTTCTTTCTCTCCCGCGGCACCAGTCGACTGCCACGATAGCAGTCGACTGATACCCTGAACAGCCAACTTCCCAGCCTAAAATTTCTTCCTTTTCTCCTCCTATTTAATTTCTAAAAATACTAGAAAAATTCAGTAAAATTCCTATAAATCCCTAATATTACTAGGAAATTATTGGATGTTACAGGATTCACCGTTGAATCCGGCGAGATCGCAATTGCGACGATCTCGACTGATTCACTGTTCTCCCAGGATATCGTTTGATTCGGGACGACGATCGGAGACTAATGATAGTGTCCGATCGACGATCGGAGGACTCGCGAGGCATCGTCGGCGTATTAGGACACGGGGACAGAAAATTTTGGGACAGAGGATCCCGTTTTTGGCAGAGAACAAATCCTCTGTCCCCGTGTCCCAACTCGTCAGCGATGGCCGGCGAGTCCTCCGATCGTCAATCAGACACCGCCGGGGCCCTCGGGCCGCTGCCCCGAACAAAACTATACCCTAGGAGGGCGGGGCAGCGGCCCGAGGCCGCGTGGCGGTGTCTGATTGACGATCGGAGGACTCGCCGACCATCGCTGACGAGTTGGGACACGGGACCCCTAGGGTATAGTTTTGTTCGGGGCGGCAGCCCGAGGCCGCGCGGCGGTGTCTGATTGACGATCGGAGGACTCGCCGACTATCGCTGACGAGTTGAGACACGGGGACAGAGAGAATTTCAGGACAATGAACGGGATCCTCTGTCCCGAAATTCTCCAGGTCCCCATGTCCCAACTCGGCGGCGATGGTCGGCAAGTCCTCCGATCGCCAATCGAACACCATCATTAGTTTCTGATCGTCGTCCTGAATCAAACGATATCTTGGGAGAACAGTGAATCGGTCGAGATCGTTGCAATTGCGATCTCGCCGAATTCGACGGTGAATCCGGCGAGAACGTAATTCCGACGATCCCCGACGGATTCATCGTATTCCCTAGGGTATAATTTTGTTCGGGGCGACGGCCGGAGGCCGCTGATGATGTCCGATCGATAATCGGAGGACTCACCGGCTATTACCGATGAGTTGGAACACGGGGACAGAGGATTTGTTCTCTCAGAGCAGAGGATTTGTTCTTTGTCTGTGCACGCTACTTTGCAACTTGGTATTTCATTTTTTTTAAAATAAAATATATTATTAAAAGTTAATAGATTTTTTTTTAAAAAAATTGTTGTTGGGCTTTTTATGGGCCGGCCTTATAGAAGTTTTCACGGGACGGATCTCCCAGCATCGAAGACTTGTGAAGTTGTGATGATCCAACGGAAATGATCTATGGATCCGCACGCTGCGTGTACATCTCCGTCGTACAAATTAGGGTTTTACCTATAAAGGCGGATCGATGGTGACCGACGTAGGCTTCGCGTCTTTCGGATTCTCGCTCGGCGTGTAGATCCTCTGAGTCTGGGCGACGCCGCATCTAGCCGCTGCTCGGGAAGATGGTAAGTTCATGCCTGTAAGAAGTTGTTTTGGTGTGGATTGATTCGGGAGATAGATAGATGGAAGCGGGCATTGCTTGAAATTTGAGCTGTTCTGGTTGTCATTTATTCATCACAGGACTATTCGAAGTTATTGTTAAAAAAAATGATTTTTTAGTCTTATTGATGGGTATCTACCTCGATTTTTTTTTTAGTGTTTTTGTTTTACTTTGAGATGATAAAAAAGAATCTGTATTTTTATTTTTCTAAAATGTTCAAGGAAAAAAATGTTTTTCTACAAGATTATAACGCGTTCGATTTGCAGCATGATAGTTGATTTTTTGAGATGCTGTTTGATTCATTGTAAAATTAGTGCAGGAGATGTTTTTTCTGTTAGGTATTTAACATTCCATGTGTCACTATTAGTTAGATGCAAAAAGTTAGTATGAATTATTTGACTGAATTTATCTATTAACTGTCTCCCCTTAATGTGATCCAGACGAAGCGCACCAAGAAGGCTGGAATTGTTGGGAAATATGGTAATTCAATTGCCCAATATTTTCTGTAACTCGTTTTGATGCTGATGCAAGATTTCTTTATGCTTCAGGTACCAGATACGGTGCAAGCTTGCGGAAGCAAATCAAGAAGATGGAGGTTTCCCAGCATGCAAAGTACTTTTGTGAATTCTGTGGAAAGGTATGTCTTATTTTACATCCAGTATTCTTTTATTGGGACATTCGCTTGATTTGTATTAAATTAGACTTATTTCTTTTTTGATTGGTTACAATGCGGAAGAATTGTAGTAGTACTATGTTATGAAAGTATTTTTGAAAATTAAAACCAGATCGGTTGGGTAAATTGTCTAGTCTGCCATGTTGTGACTTCCTGAATGAACAAACAAGAACTGAGATATGAAATTGTTCCTCATCAATTGGTCAGTCTAGTTTAATGATTTGGTTCTCATATCTATGTGATGATTGCTTATTTTGTTAGCTAAGTTTTGTTTCTGTATGAGTATTTCTCTGATTCCACGCTTTGATTTATCGGTTAGATATTCCTTGTTTAGGGAAATCTATCCTTTAGTTTTTCTCTGCTAAGAAAACTCACAGAAAACACAATTGTTGTTATTTTCCTCTTAGCCGGTTAGGTTCCTGCTGCTCATCCATTCATTTCTTATTGGTTATACAGTTTGCAGTGAAAAGAAAAGCAGTTGGGATTTGGGGTTGCAAGGACTGCGGCAAGGTCAAAGCTGGTGGTGCTTATACATTGAAGTAAGTCTCTAAAATTCAAGGAATCCTCTGCATGTATTCAAGGTTTTAAAAACTATTCCCTGCCATCATAATCCAAATCACAGTTGACACAACAGAGATTTTGCATGAGGTTTGTGTAGTATTTGTGTTACACGATGTGGTATCTGCTTATCGGAATTTGATCGACGAGGTTACCACCCATGGAACTTTCACAATGAGGCTTTGCGGCCTCTTCTCTTCTCCCTGCTCCTTTTCTCCTTGATTTCTCTCCTTTTTGATCATTCTAGAACCTTGCATGATTTACGATTACATCTCTTTTTCCTACACTTATGGAGATGCCTATTGTTCGACAGCACGGCTAGTGCGGTGACTGTAAGGAGCACTATTCGTCGCCTGAGAGAGCAAACTGAAAGCTAAGGAGAAGTGAGGGACACAATGCAAACAATCAAGCAATTCCAAGACATCAGAGCAGACTAGTCTTTGTTTTTTTTTCTTTTTTTTGAAAGGCATTGTATTCTAACCCTCATGTGCTTATGCTACCTGCTGAATATTTTCTTGGATTTGCATAGACAGAATTAAAAGTTTGGTGTCTTCAGCTTTTGCCTTCATATTGTGGATGTGCATTGTCTGCTTCTATTGTTGGTGCTATGAAGTGGTTTTAGATGTTTCTTCTCTTGATGGAAATAAAATTTAGATTATCTCTCTTAGGCTAAAAAAAATACCTGTTTCGATGGAAAGTAGGAGGGATTGCCAAGGTAAATCACCATTGTTAGTTGATGTCAGTAATTTAATGAAATGGATCTACATATTGTAATCAAATCAACTATGTCCAAGTGTTTTTTGCATTATTGTTGTGGAAATCTTATTTTCCAATGATGTGATTGGCAAATTGTCATTGTTTATTAAGAATTTTTTTTTGTTTTTTTCAGTGATATGACGTCTTTTTTAATTTTTTAAAAATATCTCATAATTAAATTTTAATTTTCATGAATTACGGATGAATATTTTTAATTGATGCTTAATTTAAAAACAATAGGTATAAATGAATTAATTAAAAATAAAATTAAGATTTTTTGGGGCTATAGTAAGCTTTGTTTACTTGAGTGGAAGGGAAGGGATCTCGCTACTTTGTTTGCACTATAAAATTAAGAAAGTACCCTCTTGGCTCTATCTCCCTTACTCGATGGAATGGTGTACAAAGGTCAATTAGAGGTAATGAGAGAGTTGATATAGAAAAAAAAAAATTTAGGTTAGATAACAGATGAATTTGAGACGATTTGCATGTAGGATATAAAGTAACAATCTTTATATGTAGGATATAGATGTTGGACTAGGTAATAAATGAATTTGGGATAATCGATTCGGCTCAATGAAAGTTTTTCATCGGGAATCAGGATAAATAAAAAAGTATTCACGATAGACGGTCTAGAAGCTCAGGATCAATGATGAACCAAGTTTGACTTAGGAGTCAAATACTGCATCATAGCTTTAGGGTCAATGATGAATCAAGTTTGGCTGTTACTAGTAGTTAAATTTATTCGATAGATGAATAAAAGACAAACTCTCTATCTTTTGAATTAATTGGACAGAAAAATTAATAAAAAATAAATAACTCTAATAAAAAATTAATTTTTATATATTATTATTTGATATATAGTTTTATTATTTTAAAAATATATATTTTTGAACTTTTTTATATATTAAAATTTGTATATACTTTGACATTTTTTTAAATTTGTTATAAGGTGAACGATGTGAAAAAATGTAATGTAAATAATAAAGTATTTCTTTTAATTTTAAGATTAAAAAAATTTTGTTTATATTTTGTTTTCTATGAGTTGATATTTAAACCCTAAATTTCCGTAGTCACTATTTTTCTTCGATCTAATTGATACCTTTTTGTCGTTACTGTTGTCGTTCCTCGTCGCCGGCGATGTTATAAAGTCTTCCGGCGATCACCACGAAGCAATAATTTCTATCGCCGTTACATTTGCCACCCGTTCTCCTCGATTTCGTCTTCTAAATCTTCCTCCTTTCGGTTCGATCGCCCGAATGGCAGGCCTCGACGCGGTCCATCGGAACCAGACCATCTCCACCCGCCTCCTCCTTTTCCTCACGATGCTCTCCATGACGCTCGCAGCCTTGGCTTTTATCCTCCAGTGGCGTGGCGGCGTCGACGACCCCGCGTCGCGGTGGCTCGCAGCCGACGCCCACGGGTTCCCGGGGATGGACAACAGCCCTCTAAGCTCGTCAGACTCGTCTACGCCTTCCGTAGTCGCACGCTCCTCCTCGGACTGCACGGGCATCCTCGGCTCGAGCTCGTCAACCTCCTTCCCTTACTTCCGCGGTTGGAAGTTCGATTTCGACAAGGATCTGAAGCCAAAGGTGAGATCTTTCGCGTTTCTGAATCATTCTTGGGTTGAGTTTAACTTTGTACGTGCACAGAAAACGGGAATCCGGATCTGGGTAGAGATTTCGTAACCATGTTGTTTCATTTGCGATTCTATCGTTGAGCAAAGGGATACCTTAAGCTTGGAAGAATGACTACTAGTTAACATCTCAAGGAGGAGAAGGGTTTAATTATGTTAGCCTTCAACTGATTTGTTCGCCAAATGGACATTGGACCTTTTTGTTTTACGCTTGAATCAGGAATTTTATACCGTTTAACTATTGGAGATTCTTATCATTCTGCAGATATGCATAACAACAAGCACCTCAGCCGGTTTAGAACAGATTATACCTTGGTTATTTTATCACAAGGTTATCGGTGTGTCACAATTTTTTCTGTTTGTTGAAGGGAAGGCTGCAAAACCTCATGTTTCGGCTGTTCTTGAATCTATATCTGTAAGTTAACCAGTCTTTCTTTTTGGAGATCATAAGATGAATATTGTTACTGATTAAAATGATCTAGTTAATTTTAATTTTTGTGAGATTCTTTGATTTATTCCTTTGATTTATATTTTGGCAGGGTGTAAAAGTCATATACAGAACCAAAGAACTTGAGGAGAAACAGGCAAAAAGGTCAGTTCATCCGTTTATTATGTCTTGTTAAGTTCTTCATTCTGAAAAAACACAAAATCAGTTAAAACTCACTATTTCTTTTGCCCTACCCAATGATAATCAAAATTATTCTTGTAGGTGGAAGTGTAACTGATTCAGTTCACCTAATATCTGAAACTAAAAACATAGAAATGAATATCTCCATCCATCAGTGAGAACTATCTAGCATCACTTGAGCATATTCATTTAGAAGCTAACCTTGCAGCATGATTTTGAACCTCTGATGTCTTGTAATATAGTCGCATGTACTTATGGAAATTATCCAGTTGGAACTTCATGAGCTGTAACTTTTAGACTACTTTGTAAGTCGAAATTCAGAAGATTTTTCTTTCTCATCTTTGAACCTCTACATAGTTGGCACAATAAGTATACATCTTTTAACAATGGCAAACACAAAATCTAGCATAATATATATTATGAAGGAGCTTTACTTGAATGCTTAGGGTTGAAGCAAATGCCATAGAACTCATCAGCAAATGTAATATTATAAGTTTTTTTTAGATTTATTTTTTGTATCTGCTAGTCTCTGACCTTTAGGCACATATTATTCTTGACATTTTTGGACGAATTATCTTTTTCTTGGATTTTCACACACATAATAGAAATATCAATACCTGCTTCTTAAACTATCAACAGTTTGTGTCTTAGCAAATGTTCGCTTCACATGTTTTCTTAATGTGTGGTAAAATCTTGGAGAAAATGCATTTCCCTTCATTATGCAGCCGAATCTGGCACGAAACTTGGTTGGCAGGCTTCTTTTACAAGCCTTGTAATTATGAACTCTTTGTCAAGCAATCACTCAACATGGAGATGGCAATACCAATGGCACGGGTATGAGAGCTTCTGTTACTATTTCAACATTTTACAGAATTGCATGAGAAGGCATTAATTATTTAGGCGCCAATATTTTTGGAAGGACTTGAACTACTTTGAAGTATATAGATAACTAAATTTTGCCCCTTTCTAAGCACTAACTTGATTAATTCTTCATGAAGGATGCTGGTATGGATTGGATTATTCATCTTGACACAGATGAGTTAATGCATCCATCAGGTGCAAAGGAATACTCTCTAATTCAGTTGCTTTCTGATGTTCCTGCCAATGTTGACATGGTTATCTTTCCAAATTATGTATGTAAACTTTTGTATTTGTAATAGAATATGATGTTTTATTCCATGTTTATATATATATATATATATATATATATATTATTTATTTATTTTTATCCAGGAGAGCAGTGTTGAGTGGAATGACATCAAAGATCCTTTCAGTGAGGTATATGATTTACTGTACTTCTTCCTTTAGACCAGTGAACATAACATATCACATAGTTTGTATTCCAATATCAGTCTATACTTGTTAAACAATTTCCTTATCATTACCTATCAATTCTTCCGGATTAGATTTATGTATTTACACCATTAATTTTCAGAACTTCACCTAGTTTATAGACCTGATTTCTATTATCCATTACTAGGAGAACCACTCTTCATTTTCTCCCCTCCCATTCGTCACTATACCATTTACCAGCACTTTATGCTCAAGATTTATCCAAGCTTTGTAAAATCTTTCTTGACGAAACAATGTCAAGGAGAGTATTAATTTTGATTCTTATTGTCTGGTGTGGTCTTTCTATTAAAATAAAGCTTGGGAATATTCCCTAGTTATCAGATGATGCCTCAATGGTTTTCTCAGCTAAAATTTCATCTATTGCAAATGAACAACTTCAGGCACCATGCCAGTTCATACCGTGTTCTTTCTCCACAGGTATCTATGTTCAAAAAGAATTTTGATCATCTACCAAAAGAGACTTACTTCGGTATGTATAAAGAGGCCACACGTGGTAATCCCAATTACTTCCTAACATATGGAAATGGGAAATCAGCTGCACGGATTCAAGACAATCTTCGGCCAAATGGTGCACATCGATGGCATAATTACATGAAGGCCCCAATGTAAGACGTTTCCTTGCATATGATCGCACATCACACTCTTGCTTTTGCAGTTGTATATGTTTAGATCAGATAATGGGCCATAATTTTTCCCAAAACATGCAGGACTTTATTGACAATCTTTTTTTTGTACTCTATTTTTTTTTCTTTCCTTTTTGGCAATCCAAACAGTAACCCTCATAAAGATCCCTTTTCTTTTAGTGAGATCAAGTTAGAGGAGGCTGCTGTACTGCATTACACATATTCCAAGTTCTCTGATTTGACATCCCGACATGATCGGTGTGGCTGTAAGCCAACCAAGGAGGATGTCAAGAGGTGCTTCATGTTAGATTTTGATAGAGCGGTATGTGTTTACCATCGCATTTACTTTTTTAATCATAAGAGGTGATTATGAGAATGCACACTTATTGCAAGAAATTACTTTACTTGTTCGTTTTCCTTTTTTGTTGATGAAGAATGCTGGTTTTTGCAAGATCATTGGCCACTCTACTTCATTTATCTATAGACAGCTTATTGGTAGTTTGAATTTCTTTTCTTTTGTTTTCTTTTCATTGTTAACCAATAGGTTATAATAACCATAACTTGTATATCCTTGCAAATTACTTCATCTTGTAAATTTCTTGAGCAGTTGTAAACCATTTATCTAGTTCACTTGGTTTCTATATACCACGGGCTTCAGTACTTCACACCACATCATATTTATAAAAATTGTGATTACAATGGAAGAGCATGCGTTTCCTGTATATTTGATTTTTTATATATTAAAATGTGGTAATTTTTTTTATATATTTTGGAACAATGATTTGTAAGAACTGGGTAACCAATATGAAGTGACTAAAGAGGTTATATGGTATGACTGTATGCCTTTCATAGTAGTGGATAGCTCTAGAAAGAATATTCAAACTGGCATATTCAAAAAATGATTAACGAGGTTTTTCCAACCTCGGGCGACCGGCCCGGCCCCATGGAAGTTTCCCATCGGCCGCCAGGATAAATTGGGAAGCGCTCGCGGTGGGCGGTCTAAAAGCCCAGCATCCCAGGGTTCACGACCTATTTGGTGGAAAAATTCTTGCAAATACGCCGTAGCTGGGGATCGAACCGCGGATGCCTGGATTAGTGACTAATTGTCATACCGCTGCACCATAGCCTCGGGGGCAAACTGGCATATTCAAACTGGTAGTCTGATGGTGATGCAAATACTGATTATTTGAGGATTTATTGAAAAATGAATAAAAAAATTGTGTTTCATGGATTATAAGTTGTTGGACAAAATGGTAAGAGAACATAGTATGGATTATAAGTTGTTGGACAAAAGATGGTATGGATATGTGAAAGATGATCATTAGGTTAAAAGGAATTTTAACCAAGTGATTTAAGAGGTTGAATATTATTAGTGGGATAAAAGTTTGATTGTTCTTGTTATATTATTAGTGATTTACCCTCGCATAAAGCTCGACAACTGATTTATTTGTTTATACAAGCTTCTTACAAATTGAACTAAGTAGCAGCCATTCTATTTTCATTACAGGCTTTCATCATTGCATCAACTGCCACCGAAGAAGAAATGTTGCGTTGGTAAGTTTATTAGTTTTCAAACTGAGTTTTATAAGGATGTACGAAAATAATCAATTTGTTAGCGACCCAAGGACCTAAGTCCCAAAACCTATTACAACTTTAGATGATATAATGGAGAAAATAAATTATGAATGGTACAGAAGCTGTTCAATGATGTTTTATAAATTTTGTAGGCAACTAGTCGAATCAATCAAGTTAAAGGGTACGAGACTACTTCCGATAATTAAAAGAGATCTGAGTGGAGTGAGCCTGATATTTGTCTGCATACATCATACATTGTAGTCAACATGATTTGTTTTTGCTGTATAACCCACTAATTGATCATTACAGAACTAATACCAGCATCTGCATCCTAGCAAATACCGCTCTGAAATTCTATTCTCCAATTGTCTGGATCAACTGTCAATATCGAGTGCAGAATTTGTGCCTTTTAACTTTCTTACTAATATTTTGCAATATTCCTGTATCAATCCTTTCTTATGATCAGGTTGAATAAGAATAATCCTGAAATGCATTGATTAATGTTCAAAAAAAAAATTTGTACACAATTCACATGATTCAACGTTTGTTTTGCACTTGTCCCTCGGGGCTTGGTGCTATGGTAAGTAGATGGATGAGTTTCCCAAACAATGAGGATTCGATTCCCATGCAACGCAAATAAACACCTGCGTTGCTTGAACAACTCGTGGTGCTGGGTTGTTCCCTGTGACCCATCTGCACTTATGAAAGGTAGAAATACCTTGACACCTGGGCATATAGAATGTTTGTTTTGCACTTTGTTGGCTTATGTAAACCTATTTGGTAGGGAGACAAATATTTGTGTTTTTTGTAGGTACGATGAACACGTTGTATGGACTGACAAGCAGCTAAATCTGAAGCTCCTCAGGAAGGGCATCTTGACACGCATATATGCACCAATGGTAACTGACTACATTCTGTATCTTTTATGGCATTGGAAATTAAATTCCTAATCAATGTCTGCTCAGACGCTGAGTTTTTCCTCGCCCTCACCATAATTCTTATGTGTTTGAAGGCCATCATCCAATCTCTGAGGGAGAATGGTGTTTTCAGTTCTGCAATTGCATCTTCCAAACTAAAACTCAACTCAACTGCCGGTATTCCTCAAGGCGAATCCGATGCTCTTCCAGATTCAATTGATAGACCATCTAAATTTCAAGCAACTACAAGGAAGATGATGCAGATCTCTGGTGGCAGCATGGAGAGTGCAATCCCACCACAGTCTCCCCCGTGCCTGGATGATTTGATCGCAAAAACATGAAATGTGAGAATATTTTGAGGCACTGGTTCTTTAATCTTTTTTTTTTCATATACATGTAGAATATTACCTTCTACACTTGGTTAGATTTAACAATTCTTTATTATGTATTATCGAATCCATCGGGTTACTTATTTTTTGTATAGAATTTATTGGCATTGTTTTCATACTATTTTGCGAATTAATGAAGAAAAAATCTTGAGATCATTTGTTTTCTCCTATTGGAATTGCTCAATCAAGAACAACAAACCTTTACTATAACATGCCGAACATAATCAAATTTTAGTACTGTAAATAGAGATAATAATTTGGATTAATTAGTCATAAACAAGTTAGCATGTGGAAACTTTCCATGACAACTACTCTCAATGATCCAAATAATATCATAAAAACACAGCATTATTATCAAGATATTGTTGCTCTAAGCATCTTACATGATCCACAACAACAACAACACGGCATTATTATCTGACATGAATATGAGAATACAATTTAAAGAGAAAATGCCCAATATTTAATCATCCCTGTCAACAACGGGAATAATGAACTCATTACTCATCTAAATCTCCATTCCCCTTCACTTTTTAAATTTCTAGTAATGGATCTTCTACTAATCTCATCTACTAGGAACTATGGCATTGCTCAACTCTACAATTGGATTATGTACTCCTTACTTTATGTCTTTAGATCCTGGCCTTCTTTTGTTTGATAGTGAAATCATCCTCATCACTATCAGCTCTTCTCTTTGCTTTAACATCTCCATTCTTGGATTGAGGTAGTGGTTTCTTGGAGCTCTCTGTTCTGTCCTGCTTGGGTTTAATAGGGGTACCCAATCTCTGCTGTGACTGCCTCTTCAACTTCCTATCATATGCTTTTTTCGCTCTTTCAGGAGACAATAAGCCGTGTTCCATCATCCTGCAAGTTGGAGATGAATAGGAGAATTATAACAACTAAAACTGCAGTCTGACATTAAACCTACTTCTAACAAATAATCAGGCAAGAGAAAACAGGTTAAGGATGATATGGATGACTTCTAAATTATACTAGAACAAAAGATGTAACATGAATTTGCTCAAGTTTTACGTAAAGTGAGTAGTAGACTTCTCAAGTTTGCACTGAAGCAGCATATTGGATAAAACAAAGCCCAAAATGATAAGAGTGTAGAAACATATTGCTAAAAAAAACAATAAGTATCAATTACTGCGTCCCGGATGTTTGATTAAAGAATACATGAAGTTGCATGGGATATCTATCTCCTTAGCAAATTTGATAATTTGGCAATCCACTTATGCGAGAAGTTGGTGTATTAGCTGAAGAAACGAGTTCAGAAGCAAATAAACAAGCATAGTAGCGGGAGAAGGATCTTACCAGAATTGTGCCATTTCACTTGATGGAATTTGTTTCGACAGTGATTCGTAGAATATCCTCAAGGGTTCTCTCTGTATGAAAAAATACCGAAGGAAATATTCAGCCGACTGCAAGTTACAACAAAGAATAATAGGATGTTTCCAAATCACAAACCTCTTCAGGAGGATCGAACTTCTGGCCAGGCAAGGAATACACTTTCTTCTCGGTTTTGGCTCTGATTTTGGTTTTTGTCACAGTTTTGGAGGCACTGGATGCGATTGTTGCCGTTTTGACCTTCACATTGGTTTAAATCAAATGTTTTAACAAATGAAATAGAGAAGAAACGCAATATAGTGGATAGGAATGGAGAAACTTGTGCTTGCTATGAATCAATATATTCCGACGAATCAAACTGAAGGGAAACAAGGGAAGAAACAGATCTGAAGATAAGCCAAGATCTGGATGGCCGTCACGTCACCAGACTAATTAGGCAATCGCAATTAAGCAAAATCAAACTCACGATCGTACGAACTCCTACAGCCGATGGCAATTTTCCGTTGAAAAAAAGAGAGAGATCTGTACCTCGGCCTTCACAACCACCGTCGCCGATTTCGGCTTGACGACCATAGTCGTTTTCCCCCATGCTTCGATCTTCTTCCTCGACTCCAACGCCGATACGCCTTTCCCCTCACCTCCGCCGCTCTCTTTCTTGACCTTCCCGGCCAAAGGCTTGGCCACACCAGCCCTCCCCCCTCCGGTGGTTGCCACCGCCGAAGACATAACCGGATCGTCCAATCGAGCACCCAAACTTCTCCAACTCTCCCTTTTGGGTCCGATCAAAGATCCGGAACCAGGAATTTCTCGAATCGCCTTCCGATCTGAGAAGCAGTCTCCTCTCCCTCTGCCGCCGTCGCTTTGGCGGAGGCGAGTATAAATAGAGGAACAGAGCAGAAGCCTGCTACTCCCCCGTGGCATTTTCGTCATTTCACCTCTCCGTAAAAATCTATTAACTAAAATTATCCGTTGCTGAAATAAATGTTAAATTCTTCGATCATTAAATTAACAAACAAAGACCTAATTCTACCCATAGTTTATTATTATTATTATTATTATCATCATGGAATTAATAAACCTGCGGCTAATTATAATCTACTTCTTCTTCTTCTTCTCTCCTTCCCTGCTCCAGGCTCTGGTTCTTCTTCTTCTTCTGTGGGTCCTTAAGAACAATGCGCTTCCAGTACCAATGCCTCTCCCAAAGCTCCGCCATCTCCTCGATCGGCACCTGCTTCGTCTCCGGCAGAAGCAAGATGATGAAGATGGACATGAAGATGATCAGAGCAGCGAAGAGGACGAAGACGCCCCATCGGAGGTGGCAGAGCATTGCGAGGAAGCACTGGGCGATGGCAGCAGTGAAGAACATGTTGACGCACACCACGATGCTTTGGCCTGCTGACCTCGTCTCCAACGGAAATATTTCACTGGGGACCAGCCACCCGAGGGGCCCCCACGACCAACCGTAGGCCACCACGAAGGCGCAGATGGCGATGACTAGGACGATCGCCAGGTCTCTGGGGAGCATCTCTCCGTCGTTGAGCTTCAGAGCGAGGATCGTAGCGACCACCACCATGGAGGAAATCATCTGAATTCCGGCTTCGATGAACAGGAATCTCCTTCCCAGGCGATCCACCAGGAGCATCGACACCAAGGCCCCCAGCACCAGCATCGACCCGCTGATGATATTGGAGTAGAGGGAAGCACTGGATCCCATGCCCAAGCTCTGGAACATCACCGGCGCGTAGAACAAGATCGAGTTCTGGCCGGAGAGCTGCTGGAACGCCGGGATGCAGAGCGCCCCGATCACCAGCTGCGGCCGGTTCCTCGGCTCGAACAGGTTGCGGAACGGGTGCTTCACCGCCTGCGCCGCCTCGCTCGCCTCCTTCAGATCGTCGAACTCCGCGTCCACATTGGAGGTCCCCCTCACCTTCTCCAGGACCCGCCTCGCCTCCTCCAGTCGGCCTTGCTCGACGAGGCTATTGGGGGTTTCCGGGAGGAAGAGCCCGCCGAGGAACATTAGCGTCGCGGGGAGCGTGGCGAGGCCGAGGGAGAGGCGCCACCCCCAAGGGTGGATCCTTTCGGTAAAATAGTTGATGAAATCGGCGACGAGGACGCCGAGGACGGTGGTGAGCTGGAAGAGCTGGTTGACGGCGCCGCGAATCTTGGGGGGCGCGATCTCGGAGAGGTAAAGAGGGACGGCCTGATTGCCGAAGCCGATGCCGACCCCGAGGAGGATGCGGCCGGCGATGAGCATGGGGACGTTGACTGCGGCGGCGTTGATGGCGCCGCCGAGGAAGAAGCTGACGGATCCGAAGAGGATGGAGGCGGTGCGGCCGCGGCGGCGGGTGAGGAAGGAAGCTCCGAAGGTGGAGAAAAGGGCGGCGATGTACAAGGCCGAGGTGAAGAGGGTAAGCACCTGGTCGTCGTACTTGCAGTAGTCCGTCTCGTGGAGGTGCTCCTGCTTCCGGCGGTACACCGCCGGGAAGAAAACGACCAAGAATTCGTCCATCGACGTCACTCCACCTGATCGATATATCAAATTCAAATCAAATCTTTAATTTCAAATTATGCTCAAATGATCACAATTTAATTTAAATGAAATAATTAAGGATATATATAATTTTTAACTCGAGACGCCAAGATCATATCCGAATAGAGATCCTCCAAGAGAACCAATCACACAAGCCAATATGAAATAGCTTGTGATCCTTCCCTCATATAACTCAGCTCTCTTCCCCACTCCTCCCCCTCCCACAATCCCTCCAGCCATTCTTTCTCATGTACGTAGTCTCTACTTTCACTCTCCTTCAATTCCTTCCACATTTATAAAAATTATCTTGGATGTTTATTATTTTTTTTTTTAAAGAAAAATACGTAATTAAATTAGGCAGTCAAACCCATTGGGACGGGGGTGTTGTTGACCTATTAATGTGGAGAAGATAATGCTTCTGACTGACTAATTGATATCCAAATGTCCATAATGTCCAAAGAAGATTAATCTCCAATTTTTTTACTATTAATCAAATTAATTAATTAATTAATTCGGCAGTTAAACACAAATACTCCCTCCCTCCCCGTCGAAGGAAAGCATAGGTGCAGACCTCTCTTTCTAAGCTCCACACCCAAGCAAGGAATATACTGATCATCCATCCATTGCATGCTAATAATTGATTAAGAGACCTGCGCCGATCAGATTGCAACCATGGCCTGCGTTGGTTTTCTTGCCTGCAAGCACAGCCACCGGACCGCCGGAAGCTACTTCTTGTTGGCGCTGACGATAGTCGGCATCCTCCTCGGTCTCAGGATTCTGCTTTACGTCGTCTCTGCGTGTTTCCGGAGGCAGCAAAGCCACACGACGACGGACGATGACATGGAAGAGATTGAGATGCAGGTCCGAAGCATACAGGCCATGCAGCAGTACTTCCACCACCGGCAGCAGCAGCAGCAGTGGAGGCGATCAGTGGCGCCGCGCGTGCCTGCCGCTTCCCCTCCCGGCGAGTGGCAGAGCAAGCTGGTGATTGCTGCAGGCTGCGACCATGTCTCCTTCATAGCTCAACCTTGTCCTCTCCAAACCAGATACAATTTGTAGCTACCTAGCTAGCTAGCTAGTTAGGATGCATGCATTTAATTAGCTAGCTTGAAATTATAACAGTACTCTTTCAATATTAATCAATGTTGTTACTAATGTTGTTTGAATACACAGGGGTCGATATACATAACTCAAAATTAAATAAAGAATACATATCTTCTTCTCCTTCCTTCCTTTGATCGACACGGGTTAGATACAAAAATTCTACTATTATATAATTAACTTTGTATATATGTATATATATATAGATTAGGATATATAGCAGCAGCAGTAGTACGTATATAAGTGCTGATCATCACAACTTGGTCGATCTAGCTTGTTGTTGATCGATCGTTCGATGTTGAATTATTGATGCTGAGGCTCCCAATACACCAACTTCTCCAAATAGTAAAACTTCTTATTGTTAGCTGCAACATTCGACGTCGACTTCTTCGCTGACTTTGCGTCGGCCTCTGAGCTCGACGCTTTGTCTGCGTTTCCGTCTTCTTCGTCTGCCAGCGTATCTTTGTCCAACTGCCAGTCCATGAAATCCAACAGCGTCATGGAATCATTCGACTGTATTTTCAGGAGCTGAGGGGCGTCCTCTGCGTCAGCGTAACATGAAGACGAAGATGAAGCCTCCGGCGGCGCTCCCGACTCCGCCTGATCCGGAGCCTTCCCCTTCATCTTCATGGAAGCGTCGCGACACAGATTTCGAGCGACAGCGTCAGCGCGAAGGACGTCTTCGATGCGCGACATGACAGTGAAAGCCAAGCTCTCCAAAACTCGGGAGTAGCTTTCGAGGATGGCGAAGCCGACGTCCCTGTTGTATTCGATCTTGCTTATATCGAGTGCCGATTGAGGAATGCCGGGGAATCGATGCTTCAGAATGAGCAGAATGGTCTCTGCTCTGTCTTCGAATAAGCCTCGCTTCTCCCAACTAATCCCCGAAAGTACCACCCCGGTAACGCCCCCTGTCACCGTAGCCCACGACGACTTCACTTCCTTGTTGTTCATCTTCCTCCTCCAGATGACGACGGACGCTTCGATGCGATTTTTCAGGTCGAGTATCTTGTGCTCGGTGGACAAGTCGATGGAATCCAGGAATCCATCCGCGTCGAACCCTTCGTCTGTTATGTTCTTGTAGAGTGAGTCTCCCAGGCTCGATCTTCCATTCTGTAGATATATAAATTATATAATGTGAGAATGAAATCTAATGAATGAATTACGTTAATTAGTAGTTTTGCATGCATGCCTTGGGGAGGTTTTCGATATAGTCTTCGGGGATCTCCATTTCCATGAGCACATTGGCGTTGATAGCTTGGGCGGCTTTGAGCACCTGGCCGACCAGTTCTTTCTGATGCTGAATCCATTTCCGGGACTCTTCAGACAATCCCTTCTCTGGGACTTTGACCGTCGGAAGCCACCACTTATCGTCTGCTCTTTGTCCCTTTTCAGTCGCATCTCTCGACAAGTACCAAAACTCTTTTGGACCCTTGAAATTGTCCAAGTACCCCTGCATGGATTATATATATATAATTAATTAATTAATAATTAAGAAGTATATATATGTATATATCGAATCTAGCTAGCTCTTATATATATATATACGTACGATGAGCATGGCGTCGAGCTTCCGAAGGGCGGGAATGCTCATGCGAAGATCTTTTCGCTGTTGAGTGATCATTATCTGCGAACGATACATATATATATATCGAGTGAGTAGATTGCATGCAATTAGTCTGAAATTAAGTATTATATATGTATATATATATATGATCACCTCCATGTGTTTGCCGTCGTCGGTAGTCTGTTGAGCGGCGACAAATTCCACAATGTAATCGGAGACCGATAAGAGCCAGTCTACTTCTTTTCTCCACCTTGCTTTCCGTTCGTCTGACATGGGCTCCACGCGCCATTGCTCTCCGAAAACCGAAGCTGGATTGATCAAATAATAAATATTTAAAATTAATTATATATATATATATATATATTAATTAAACTTAACCTGCAAGATTGGTAATGGCATTGGAGAGAGCCAAAGCTGAGGAAACTCCTGTGCCTGCGCCAGACATGTCTTCCCCGAGCAGAAGCTTAGCAAACTTCTCCTTTATCAACTCCAGATCTGGAGGTGGCCCATTTCTTGTTGATTTCGGGGCTACTGCAGGGATCGGGGCGACTGCAGGGATCGGGGCGGCTGCAGGGATTGGTGGTGGTTCTACTTCAATTAAGGGATCCGTACTGCTCATGGATTTGGAGCTTTGGCTCTTGAGCGTCGACGCATTATTGTCCTCGGTCAACCCCAACGACGCCCCCCCGTCTTCTCCTATGCTTCCCAAGTCGACGCTCTGTGCTCGTCGCGTCATTGAATATATATATATATATAATTGCTACGTACCAACAAATTGATCGATCTAATAATTAAAGACGATGAATGTTAAGAATCAAACAATTATCATGAATTGCTATTTCCATTTGGATGCAGGCAGTATAGATAGATAGAGATAGATAGATAGATAGATAGATTGATATATTGAAGCGATCGATCGATAGATCATGCAAATAGCTAGCTAAAGATTATTGCAGCTTATTGTATGTAGGTATGTATGCTGCTAGATGAAGAGAGGAACAAATGATGAGAGATGAGATGCATGTTTTAATTGAGAGAGGAGGAGAAGAAAATAGGAGGGTTAATTTGGTGAGGCAAACTGGAGAAGATCCGAAAATTGTGGATGTTCATTAAATAATGACATCCATCCATCCTTGAATATCCACAGCTAGCTATCGATCGATTTGGTTAATTCTTCTCGTACATTCATTAAATCGATGGAATTACAATTCTTATTTGTTTATTTATTCATTTAGAATTAAGTGGCAATTTAATTACAGAACGATATGCTATATCTGCTTCGTCCCCACCGGCATTACTCTCATTGAATGAGCCCCGAGAGACCAGCAAGAAGCAGAGTCCTGCTGCAACCTTACTCCAATTGCTTCGTCCAATCGAACACACACACACAGCTCAATAGCTCATGTAATTTCTCTCACCCTCCAAGCGCTAGCTTGTAATTTTTGTCACTCCATTTCCACTGTCACCCTCCCATTTCTGACTTGAGGTAATCATAATCTTCCCTTTTCTCTTCATTATAGTTTCTTTGAGGAAAATGGTTTTGTGTGTGTGTGTGTGTTTGAAGTGTGTTGAGGAGTGAAGAAGATGAGAAGCACAGAGAGCAGCGACATGCAGCTGCTGGAAATTTCCCGGCGAGCACGAAAACTGGCCCAAATGATCAACTCATTGTTCAAGGTGCAGAATTTCGATGGGAGAAGCAAGCGCATCCCCAGTGGCGTCCTAATGGAAGATGCCAACGCGAAGGAGGAGGAGGAGGAGAAGCTGGAGATGGGGAGAAAGCTCGGAGCAGAGGAAGGTGAGCAATTCGGGAGCTACTCCTGGAGGAGTTGCTGCCATGAAGAGGAGGAGGTCAAGAAGGTGATCCGAGAGAGCTTGCTGTTGAGCTCTCGCGACGACGACAAAGCATCTTCTAGCAGATCGTTACGGTCGTACATCAGAACCGGCGAATTCGGATCGTCGTTCCGCGAGGAGGAGGAGGAGGCGATAAAGATCAAGAATCCAGCGAAGAATTCGCGACGACCTCAAGGAAAGATGACAACCCCCAACTTGATCGCAAGGCTCATGGGCCTGGAAGAGCTCCCTGCAAGAGAAACCGCCGCCGCAACCAAAATCAAGCCCGACGGTGCGCCAGAGAGAGTGACTCTGCTGAGCATCATCGAGCGAGAGAAGGCTGCGAAGCTCGATGGCTCCGGTTTCTCAGATGCCGATTTCTGTGCGAGAGCGATGCAAATACCAACTTGGGCCGTGAAGAGGAGGAGCAAGAGCCCTTAAACTACTCCTCCAGTAGATTGAAGAAGCAGGAGAAGGAGGACAAAATCGAGCATCAACCATTGGCTCAGGCGAAGAAAACCACAGCGACGTCGAGTGCAAAGAGCAGCAGTATGAACTACTCTGTAACAAGTCCTGGAAAGAAAGCTACTGGAGCAAAACCAACTCAAAAGATTGCCAAAATCAAGGTTAATTTTTTCTTATTTTTGCGTTGTTGGAGTCTTAAACCATGCATAGAAATTGTGGCATGCATGGTTGATATCTGGCCTCTGTTTTCGTAGACTTCGACTTCCAGTGATAAAGTTGAAGGAACGAGCAAGGGAGAAGATGATGATGATGCATCAGTAATGGATATTTCACCTGCTCAGAATAACCAAAACAGCTCGCGATCTTCCAATAATGGTACACCATCATGCATTCTTTCCAGGAAAATTATGGTAGTTTTGATTCATGTGAGTAGATATATAGTCTATTCTCTGTGAATTAATTAGCATTGAAACAAACATTAATTCTTGCAAACAAATAATTAGTGGGTCTATTGAGCTAAGCGAACTGATGGCCGATTGACAAGTAGGCTGGTTTGGTCAAACAAATTACTGAATTAGTGGGTCATATGAGATTATCAAATTAATTGCTGAATTAAATTAGATGGACTAATCAAATTGAGTGGATTAATAGGATTGAGAGGTTCTAGCACATGCGTCAAATCAGTTAAGAAGTTATTCTAGTAGAGATGCTTAGAAATGGTTTAATCAGGTCTATGATGCCAAGTCAGCAATGAACTAGTCATGCCAAACAAACAAAGGGGTTAAATGGGTCAAACAGATCAACAAATTAGAAGAGTCAAATCACACAAGTTACGTGACACCCAAACTTAGAAACTGAAATGATCACATGGAAAACTTGCCCAGTCAGTCAAGTAAGAGTCCAACCGAGACAATGAGCAAGGTAGATAGATAAATGGGCTTGATTAGATCATGAAAACTAGAAAATTAAAATAAAGTATAATATATTTTTCACATAAAATAACTAATACTTTTTTCATATATATTCTATTTTATGAATTAAATTAAGAAACATTGTTCTTGATGTGACTTGTTGTTGTTAATAGATTTGCCTGCCTATTTTTCATTAATTCAGTGACGGTACTAGTTAACTCTCTCACAGCTAGCTTTCCTCTTCTCCTGGGTGACAGAGCATTCTTCCGATTCCATCGACAACCGCCTCGACAACGCTAATAAAAGAGTTGCAGGCGAGGTGAAGAAGCATCTGGACAACTCGCTCCTCCTCGACGCTTGCCAGCTGAGCACTATTTATGAAGCAACAAGCCCCAACGACTACGACGCAGAAGCCAACTTGTACCTTCGCGACTTGTTACTGCGCAGAAGGCGATATCAGGAGCTGCGGGCCCACCACCACCACCCTCGGTTGGCGAATGGCTCGTCGACGCATGATCTGGCGGGGGAGATCTGCAATGGAATCAGGAAGATAATCGGGGAGTACAGTATGGTCATCGGACATGGACATGGCAGTGAGAGGGATGGTCTTTACGTGAAGCCGGAGAGGGATCTGGAGTGCAAAGATCATGTGGTTCTGAATGCCGTCTGGGACGATGGGTGGAGGAGGGACGGCCTGGACGGGGAGGCAGCGGCGGAGGTGGTCGGCCAGCTCGAAGAGATGGTGGTGACTGAGTTGATGGAGGAGGTGGCCTGGCCAATGGCCATGGGGTTGTGATGCTGAACCCAAATAAGAATGAATGACTGTATAATTAATTATTCCAAAAACTAATTAAGGTGGAAGAATGAATGTACCTTTGTAATTGGAGAGGTGGATAGATAGATGCTCAGCTGCTTTTCTTTTCCAGAGGTCCGATCCTGCCCCAATTCTTGTTCTTCCATATTTATTTCTCAAACACATAGAATTTACTTTATAACACCTTTAAATTTAATTTATTAAAAGCGAACGATATCACAATAATAATTTCATAGATTAAAAGTGCAAAGTGGAAATATTCGATAGCAAATTCAAGATTCAAATAATCTACAGACCAATACCAGCGAGAAGGAAAAACAACTATAGAAGTACAAATTGTGTATTAATTAAACACTACATAGATTTGCGAGTTCCAGTTCGAAGCCTCCAAAACAACTCCGGATGAGGTAGCAGCGCATTGGCTATGATGCAGAAACAAAGAAAAAAGAGGCTACTGCATGGAACACAGCAAAGCAACATTCAATAACAGGCAAACACCATTGGAATAACAAACCTGCACCTATAACCGCTAGTCATGCATTCCACTGCTTGGAATCATCAGTTTGATTAGCATGAAGATCCCAAGTAAATCACGGTTGGTGAAGCTTGAATAAAAGCTCGGATAAGACTCCCCCAAACAGTCTGGAAGCTCGTCGTCGTCCTAAGCTCTCTCTCCTATGTGCTAACTATTGAAGTTTTGTATTCTACGAATAAGAGTTTTGTGACTTCAAGCTTGTGTGCTGGCTGGATTGAAGGTAAGACCAGATTGTCGCCTCATGTGTTCTGGAATCAGTCTGTTTACGAGTTCTGGCAATGCTCCGGCTAACTGCATAAAAGACCAAGCATCATGACACTAACCAATTAGTTTTTCAAGCATATTTATAGATAATATCATATGCCTAATTAATATATACATGGTAAATTGTTGGAACGGATAATATAGTAGATTGATTCTAATCAAGAGTTATGATAGATACATCAAAAATAAATAAATAAATACAAATAAATAAGAAGGATTAAAGAAAAGGACCCAAAGGGAAGTTGAAGCTCATAAACTCAAGATAAATAATCTGCCCTTATGTGCGGGTTTGATTCCAATCTTATACCTGAAGGATAAAAGCGGTATTATCTCTATTGTCAGCATACCAGTGTTGAAGCCTACTGTGGCTCCTTCCATTGACGAGCAAAGTAAATGTTATGTGCAAGACAAAAGCTGCTAAATTCTCAAACCTACTGCAAATGTTGATTCCAAGGGGAAAACTAGATGAGACTTGGGGTGACTTGAGTTCAGTTGAAGTGAATAGAATTGAAGTCTAACTTGCCCAAACTGGTAGGAGTTCGGCTAGTGCTTGGGTGGTCCAGTCAAGTCAAGTCAATTGCAACTCAGCTGGAGTGGAATAGATGGGATATGGGGAACAGATACGTTAAGGTGGTACCAATATCACCAAGTTCCGAGGTAGGATTTGATTGTAGGAAACGAAGTTTCAATTATTCGAAATGAGTCAAAGCTCTTGATAGCTCCCCACAGTTGATCAGCCTTTCTCTTCCAATTCCATATTCACAGTCTTGGACACCCTATTATATGTCTCTTAGTGAATGACAAGCCAATAGGATATATGGCAGAGTTTTGAGTGTGAACAGCTCACTCGTAAGAGTTTCTCCAGTCTGATGAGAAATGTGTCGACCTCCATCTGGCTAATACTATTGGGCACAGATCGGGTACTGTGCATGTTGCTATATGTCACGCATCTAACCATTGATGTTAGTATGTTACTAATGGGTACTTTTACCTATAACAATAAGAATATTTATACTTGAAAATATTAAGAAAAGGAAGAATGGGGAACAACACTAGAGAAGACTCGGAACTTCTCAACGGTACATCATTGCCATGGATCGACTTTCATTTATTGAGAGCAAATGCCTCTTTAAAGCATCCATGGAATCAAAAGTTGTGTTTTTTCAATCATAAACAATTCGGAATTAAAAAATAATTATACTTAAAACTGAATTATAGTTTTAATTTATTTCTCACTCTTTTTTTAAAAAAAAACACATGTAATAATCAGCACCCTGAGTCTTCCATCAGTTTTACCATCCAATTAGATAAAAAAAAAATCACCAGTCAGCATAAATAGTCTCAGGAAACAATTATTATGATTTGCTAATACAGGCAAACAAGCGGTCCAGCAAGATATCTGGCATATGATTTTTAGCATAATTGCTTCCAGTTAGTAACTATCAATTATTTATACATGATGCAAGTCATTTATCTCCATACAGAAAACTTGGCATTGCAGTTGCGAGTACTAGCAGGTCAGATGAAATACATGATGCAGGTGCAGCATTTGCACTGACAACTCAGTATAATATATGCAAAAGGGATAATAAAATAGTCAATCAAGATCGAAAACCAAAGCACTGACTGAGTTAAGATAGAAAAATTCGCATGCTTACTTCTTGCTTGAAGTTAAAAAGAGGAGGGAGAGGACGCCCATTTGGCAATCGCATATTGGGTTCTCGTAGCTCATTGAAAAATGGATGGGCACATGCTTCAAGCTGGACAGAATAGGTTGAGGAAAGTCAAGGGAAATAGCAAATGAGTGAATCAACAAATGCAATAATTATTTTTTATAATCAGTAGAGTCTGAAAAATAGGGGAAAGAACTTACTGCAGAGCACCGAAAATCTGGGGAGTATTGGAGTAGGCGTGAAATGAGATCAATAGCTTCAGGAGGCATTCGCTTATGGAAAATCTGCAAATCATAATTTGTTACATATTTTATCCTCGAAACATGAGGTTCATTATGCATAATATTGACAATATCCACTTCCATTGAAACTTTCAAATTATAGAAATCCATTTGACAACTATTATCCAATCTTTGTAAAGAAAAAAAGTCTGGCACTAGGTAGTCCCTGTTGCAGAATAGCAAACTTCTCAAGCAGGCTAAAGATCACATTTGTAGAGTTAAAATAATGGCATGGTGCGGTAAGTGGTCACGCAATCAAATTTGACTATGCATAAAGCAGGAGCCCAATAATAGATTTCGGCAGGCTTTTCCTAATAGCTCAAGCTTTTGTAATGAGTCACCCAACAAATCTATCATCACACACCAGCATGATAGGATCTACAGCATGATGCATGATAGGTCTGCAGTTATAAATACTTTGATTTATTTTACACATTAATTAAAGTGCTTATAAAAGGAACACATCCTAAATCATTATCCAATATATCCCTTCCAGTTCACCCAAATTTCAAAAGTATATTTCTTCAATAGATTAGACAATGGTGTGAGATTTACCTTGTGCCATGGGTGAACTTTTATCTGCGGAAATCTAAATTCTGTGTAGTTAGGATTCATACACCGAATTTCTTCACGGGTCGGGGTTCCAAGAACCTAAATCATAGAATTTCATCAATTATTGCAAACTTTGGAAAATGATATATACCCAAATTAGTTTCAAAATGAATCCACGAAATTTATACCTTGATTATCTGGACAAGCTGGTCGACAGCACTTTCACCAGGAAATAATGGCTGACAAATTCAAAGAAGTTGGATAATAAAAATCTGTCATCCTACAAATTCTTCTTGTCAAGAATATATCGACTCAACTCAGCAATGCTTACCTGGCCAAGAAGTAACTCAGCAAGAACACAACCAGCAGACCAAACATCAATTGATGCTGTATATTCTGTTGCACCAAATATGAGCTCTGGAGCACGGTAATAGCGAGAACAAATATAAGAAATGTTTGCTTCACCCTTAACCTGGTAAGAAAAAAGAACAGGAAATGAAAGAGATGAACATAATATGAAAAAGGAGATACACTTTACTAGAAGCACTAAATTTTAATTGGAGAAATATATATATAACTAACAAAAGACACTATGGATGCACCTCCCTTGCTACCCGGCTATTGTAGGAGCACCATCCATAAGGCCATAATGTGTTGAGGAAATTAGCAAAGTGTTACGATGGGTGGACACTGTGTGATACGTTTAACTCTGAATCAGGATGTGTTCAGCTCAAAGCAATATCAATTCTAGATTTAAGCAAGGTGTACAGATTGCCACGTGGCTAATGGGAGAAACATTCAGTCTACGAAAGATCATTCCTGCACTAATATAATAATTGCAAGAATCCAAGAAAAGAAAAGGTACTGGCTAGAAACTGAGGATTTCAAAGCTGTATACACGACTATAGAAGAAACAGATGCCTTGGTCAGCTCATAGCACACAGATGTATCTTTTGTATCACTTCAGTAAAGCCACTAAAATGGCATATAGTTCTCTTTTGCTCTAAATGGATAGAAATACATAGCACAAAAGTTAAGAATCAATATACATGTAAAAGCACTGAAAGTGTTTAATGCAAACAAATGGTTAACTGGAAAACATGCTCATGGAGCCTTCAAAAATGATCTTCATTGTATTAAACAAGACAGCAAACGTTCAAGGATCAAACTCTTTGCTTAGTTTCTTATTATAGAAGCCACATTTCCCTTCAGAAAGATAAGACATTAATCACAATTGAAGTGGCAGTTACTCATGTTGTGGCACCAACATTTAGAACTTGATTCAAGATCCCCAGCGCACGCATGAGAGAAACACAAAACATGTACTCCTGTAACTTTGGAGTAAGGGAAATGCTACAAAACTTATATATATATATATATATATATATGCCTCAAATAGTTGAAACAAAAACATCTAGCAAACCATTGGCACCACCATCCAAGCTTTTGGTATCAGTTTCCATTCTATTAAGGAGTTACATCATTAAGGCATCATCGAAAGACCAACTCCTAATTTAGGCTAGAGATATGCTAGGCTCTATTTTAGCTCTTCAGTAGTTAAGCACAGCTGGAACTAATATGTAACCCATATAATGCAAATGGGTTGGGATGTACAAATCCCATCTGTTAAGAATGCTTACTGTCCTATTCATAATTTTAATTGTGTGCTTAGGCAAATGGGCAGCATTTTTTAAGGAATTACCATAGTGAGTTATGACGACCCAAGCAGTCTAACGCCTCAAAAAATTTCCCACAATAAATAAGTACAATGGCACAAGTTGGATTGAAAGCTGAGCATACCAGGACTTTTGCACTTCCAAAATCACATATCTTGACTTGGTGAGTAAGTGGGTCAACCTGCAGAATGTGCAGTGAATGTAAAAGGAAATAATTTCACCAAAAGAAAACAAGTGACGCCTGTAACATAAAGTTATGAAACCAACCAGAACATTTTGTGGCTTTAAATCTCTGTGACAAACTCCTGAAACTGTATGGATATAAGCCAGCCCCCTGAATATCTGCACAAACTATCTAATTTACTATCTTATTCGTATGTCAATAAAGTGGTTAAAAAAACTGGCAAAATACCTGGTATGTGTACAATTTAACATGTATAAGTGGCATCCTCTGGTTGGCACTGCTGTAATGCCTAAGGACACCGTATAGAGATTCAGGTACATATTCCATAACTAGGTTAAGGAAAAGCTCATCTCTGACTGTAGTGGAGAAGAAACAGTGCTTGAGAGAGATCACATTTGGATGATCCATGAAGCGCATCAATTGAAGCTCACGATTTTTGTATCTCTTATCTTGTAAAACCTTCTTTATGGCAACTGTTTCTCCTGATTCCAAGCATTTGGCCTAGCAGATGAACCATTTGAGTGTAGAACAATACAACAGACAATCACACCAGAAACCTAGTGATGTATTTACACAAAACCTGGAATACAATTCCAAAAGAACCAGTCCCCACGACACGCTCTGCCATGTAACTAATGGTCTGCATGTCAAGAACAAATCAGAATAAAGTGTGAGCTAAAGACACGACTTAAGGTCTCACTTCACATGATAATACAAGTATATGCACATAACCTGCTTTGGTTCCCCATTCTTGCCTCCGATAGTTGTGGAGATGATATGACCAGTGACTGATTCACTAGCCTCAACAACAGATGCTTGCTGCAACAAATTGGACAAAGGTGGAAACTTCTAATAAGTATTGTAAGGCAGTTAAACATGAGAAAGAAGAAGAAAAAATTGCATGAACCAAAATAATTAGAAAACAACTAACCATTCTACTTAATAGCTCAAACATAAAACAATGCACTGCACAGAGCGCAGAGGGGGAGAAGCAAAGCCACCAGAGATAACATCAAATAAGTTAAAGAATGCAGGATTGCAGGTGCGGCAAGCAAAACAACAATAGAAAGTATCAAGGAAGAATAACTCATCAACCTTCACTGCAAGCAAAGCTCAGATGCATTGTTTAGCAAGTGAACGCGAAGCAAAGCATGTTGATGAAATAGAAGGTATGCCATGTGAAAAGTACCGAATCAAGAGAATCTATCATGCCCGAGAGAAGCGATCTTAAGCGTAAGATCACAACACAACCCTTAAAAAAATGAAAATAAAAACCTAGAATTTACTTCACACCGCAAACCTTAAACACAGAAAACATAGAGAGAAGAAATTCTAACTGTATCTAAACGGTATTGAAATATAGGGTCCCGATGACCTAACCAAAGCAGCTCATCAACATTCCAAGCCAAAAGAAAAGCACTGGGCTGAACAGGAGATCACAAGTGGAAATCAACAATAATTAAACAAACTGATCGTAGCAGCATGGATCAGATGCAAGAATCCAGCTTCTCAAGCCTAGTTCAGCTTCTCAAGCCTACTAAAAAAGGAGACGAAACAAGCTCCCTCAATTCATCAGTCAGATCGAACAGCCTATGCTAAAAACAGCTCGAACCCAATTTGCCAACGAGATCCGCCACGGGAACGCCAAGAAATCCCTCCAGAGCCGTTCCCTAAACGAGATCAAGCTCACCCGAAGAGAAACCAACAGGACAAACTCATTCTTCGTCCCCGCACTAAAAGCAAAAGGCACAAAAAGGCAGGGGAAAAGAGCGAGTTGGGGGAAGAGGGAAGCGAACCTTGTTGTCGGGCATTTCCGTGAGGTGAGGCGGGGCGAGGGAGAGAAGGGCGCCGGCGGCAGGGTCGTGAGCCGGCGGCGGTGGGGGTTGGTGAGGTCCCAGCGGCAGCGAAGCCATGTTCCAGATCGGGATCAGCGGTCTCGTCGTATCACATGCTCTCTCCGTGGTAGTTGCCCGCACTCCAACTCGACAATAAAAGGCGTGATGAAAGTTTACTGAATATTCTTAGGATAGTAAGAATATTTATCAAGGAAAATCAAAAAATGAAACATATATTTAGTTAAAATTATGTATCTGGCATTTATTAATTTTATAAGGATAAAAATAAAAAAAACACCTTTTATTTTTTATTATTCTGTTTCATTTTTAAATATTAAAATAGCATTTTATCCTAAAAATATGTAATAGTTATCATCATAATTATTCCAACATAAAATTTATAATTAATTAATTAATTTTTAAAAAATAACTTAATCAAAATTATATTAATATTATTATAATAGTCGATCATAGTTACTAAAACTAGTATCATCCTTAACAAGTTATTAGTGATAGTTAACTGATATAACATATTAGTTAGGATGATAACTACTGCATTTATAATAATCATAATAATTAGGTTGAGTAAAGATACACTTAAATTCAATTAATTGTCGAATTTAAAAATTCGGTCCACTAATTAGAAATTTATTTATTTTTAAATATCAATTAAATTAATTCATTTAATAAAAATCGAATTCAATTAATATAAACAATCAACTATAATAACAATAATAATAACAATCGATCTTAATATATAATCAATTGAAGATCTTGATCGATAATACAATATAAAATAAATAAATATAAATTACTGAATCTTCAATAATCGACTAGAGTCTATATAATACTGTTTGCTCAGCCAACTAATTAACCTACTAACGTTGAAATAAAAATAAATAAAAGAATCCTTATTATTTTACTAATAGCCGTATATTTTATACCAATTTAATTCTTTTCACATTCAAATGATGGTTATTTTTAAAATAAATATAATATATAAAAAATTAGCCAAAGTATTAATAAATGATTATTCAAAAAAATTGTTTATATCTTAATAATTCGATTAACATAAAAAGTTATCCATAATAAAAATATATTAAATACAAATCTACTTTATTATTTTCAAATATATTTTAGGACCAAAATTATTTCAGAGAACAAATAAATTAAAATAATAATTTTGAGATAATATAAAAAAGTCAAAAAAAACTATTTACCTAAATTGAATAATTCTATATATATTTTTAATAAGCTAGATCAATAATGTTAAAAAAACTAGAATAAACGAGTCTTAATGTGTGAGATATTTAAGTTAGCCTAAGTTTTTATAACACATAGTTATTCAAAACTTACTCTTCTAAATAAAATGAATAAAGTATTAATTCAATTTAATCCATAGAATTTATTCTCCAATAGAGGTGGCAACATCATAGTTTGGAGGATCTTTGTATAATGTACTTTAAATGAAGTTTTTCTCACAATCAATATCAATCCAACTTGGATTGAAGTCACCTACTTATTATGAAAATATTAAATACTATTTCGTTGTGTTCCACCTAATCCAAAAAAATTATTTAATTAAAATTTTGTCCAATATCTAAGTTGGCAAGCTTTGTCAATGATATTTGAAACATTCCAAAGTCGTCCTTTCAAATTCAACAACACCAACTAATGTATTCTGAGGCCATTTGGAATAGTTCGTTATTAAAAATATTAATAAAAAATCAAAAATATATTTAAAAAAATCGATTTGTTTAATTTGTATCGATTCTATAATGTCATGCATGTTTCTATGAGTTTACAATTTTTAATTATGGTCAAATATTGGAAATCAGCAGATAACGGACGCTATGTCATAATTCTTTTGTACCGGCCGATTTATTAATTTATCGCGGTGTACGCTACAGTGAGCCGTATCACTATATATACCGGGATGAATACCCTTCACTTCATTCGTGGTTGCTGTTGGTCGTTTCTCCCAAACCCTTTTGCCATCGGGAGAGGAGACGAGTGAGGTTCGAGTCTCGCGTTTGGGAGGATTCGATTCCCTTCTCGATGGCGGAGGAAGAAACGGCGAGGCTGGAGTGCCATCCGGCCAAGCGAGTGAAGACGGAGGCCAAGCTTCTGCTTGGCCGCTACGAGCTTGGCAAGCTTCTCGGCGCCGGAACCTTCGCCAAGGTGTACGTCGCCCGTAACGTGAAGACGGAAGAGGATGTGGCGATCAAGGTCCTGGACAAGGTGAAGATAGTGAAGTTGGGGCTTGTCGCGCTCATCAAGCGCGAGATCGCCATCCTCCGCCGCGTCCGCCACCCTTACATCGTGCAGCTGTTAGAGGTCATGGCCACTAGGTCAAAGATCTATTTTGTGATGGAGTACGTCCGCGGCGGCGAGCTCTTCACTCGCGTCGCCAAGGGGCGGCTCAAGGAAGACACCGCCCGTCGCTACTTCCAGCAGCTGATTTCTGCGGTGGCGTTCTGCCACGCCCGCGGCGTTTTTCACCGCGATCTCAAGCCGGAGAACCTGCTCGTGGACGAGAACGGGGACCTGAAGGTGTCCGACTTTGGACTCTCGGCCGTGGCTGATCAGAACCGCGGAGGCGACGGGCTTCTGCACACCCTATGCGGAACACCAGCGTACGTCGCGCCAGAGGTTCTCTCGAGGAGGGGCTACGACGGTTCCAAGGTCGACATTTGGTCCTGTGGTATCATCCTCTTCGTACTTATGGCCGGCTATCTCCCGTTCCAGGACGCCAATATTGTCTCAATGTATAGAAAGATTTATAAGGGGGATTTCAGATGCCCCCGCTGGTTCTCGCAGGATCTCTACAGGTTTCTACGTCGCCTTCTGGACACTAATGCCCAGACCCGGATCACCATCCCGGAAATCATGGAGGACAAGTGGTTCAAGAAAGGCTTCCGGCCGGTCCGAGATGACTACCAATTACGCTGCCTGGAAGACACCAATCTACAGGACGATGGAGTTCAGGGCGATGTGACTTTAGATTGGGAAACTGAATCTGACTGCTCCGCCGTCTCCTGCCCCGCAATACTAGTGGAGGAGAAGCGGCGGAGGAAGGGGATGCGGAGGCCGGTGAGTCTCAATGCATTTGATGTCATATCCTTCTCTAGGGCATTCGATCTCTCTGGTTTGTTTGGAGAGACAGGGGATGAGACTAGATTCCTGTCCAAGGAGTCTGTGACAACGATCATATCGAAATTGGAGGAGATTGCCAAAGTGGTAAGCTTCACTGTTCGGAGAAACGATTCTGGAGCGAGTTTGGAAGGAACCAGGGAAGGGGAGAAGGGACCATTGATGATTGGAGCTGAGATTTTTGAACTCACACCGTCAATCGTTGTGGTTGAGGTGAAGAAGAAAGCTGGGGATAGTGAGGCTTACGAAGAGTTCTGGAGGAAGGAACTGAAGCCTGGATTGCAGCACCTTGTATACGAGTCGGCTCACACAGGGAAGAAAGCTTCATGATGAAGTCCTACGATAGAGGTATAACTTTACCCATTTTTTATTAATATTTCTTTGTCATTCTTCGAAATTTGTTAGGATAAACAACAAAGTTCTTTGGTTCCTTTAAGATTGTAAATGAATGAATTTTCTTTTGTTGATACGTTTAAAATTCATCTTTCATAATCAGAGCCAATTGTTTTCTAGATTTACAGATTTATGTTTATCATGAAATAATTATTTAAAAATCAAATCTCTTGCAGTATGAAACAACAATCTATTATATTATTGGATGAAAAGATAATAACGTCCGAAATCTCTTGTATTATTCTAAAAAAAAGGTCGTATGTTAATCTCAGACGCCCTACACTATTGGCTCCATAGCCATCTGTAGAAAGGTTAATCAGGAACCAAGCATACCATCACATGGAGGGTATTTTCGTCGCCTTCGTCGGGAATCAACCCTTATTCAATCTTCAAAATCTATCATACGGTGACTAACTCAGCTATGTCCTGGGTGCGAAATCTCTTGCATTATTATAGCAAAAGGTGATTACGCTCATCCAGGCCCCCTCACAGTCCGTCTCTAGGTTATGTGAAAGAAGATAAATCACGGGATCAACTTATAGTCGACCGCAAAGTGGCTAGAGGGTGGGAGGAGTCTTTTCTCCTAGGGCACATGCCTGCCGGGAATTGATCTCTGCTACATTATAACAAATTTGTCATCCTCTAGCCAATTGGGGCACCCCTGTGGGGATAATCTCTTGCATTATTTCTGCAAAAGGTTGACCCCGGACACCCCACATGGTAGGTCTCATAGTTATTTGTAGAAAGGTAAATCAGGAAACCAAACAGGCCACCACATGGAGGGTATTTTATCTGGCTTCGTCGGGAATCGACCCTTGTCATTTCTATAAATCTACCATATGATGACAATCTCTTACATTATTTCTGCAAAAGACTATATCTCGGAAGCTCCACACGGCCGACCCCACAACTATTTGTAGAGAGGTAAATTAGGAAACCGAGCAGGCCACCACATGGTAGGGGAATCTCTTGCATTATTTTTCTCCAAAACATCATACGTTACCCCGGGAGGCCCATACGACCGACCCTATAGTCATGTATAGAGAGGTAAATCAGGAAATCGAGCAGGCCGCCGCATAGGAGGATATTTTCGGAATCTCTTGCTTTATTTATGTAAAAGGTCATACGCTGACCCCATGCACCTCACACAGTTGCTCCCATAACCATTTATATAGAAGTAAATCAGGAATCTCTTGCATTATGATTCATGAGGAAGTTGTTATCATGACATCACATTACAATTGCATTTGTCGCTTTTTCTTTAATTGGATGTTAAGATTACTTGGACATCTTCTTAGAGTTGCCATGTAAGTTTCAGTTGACTTGAAACCTATTATTATTTAAATAGCAACATTCTTGTTATTCCGTGAGGCCTCGGACAAATGCTCAAACCAGTTTCTCCATTATGAAATGATAATAAAAATTCTACCTTGCTCAATCTCGACCATTAGCAGGCTTAATGAATTCATGAAGGCGGTCTTCTACCTAGTTTATACAAGGTCTAAGCTCATACATGCTCTATCTTGTTCATAATTTTGCTAAACATGTTCATAGAGAGCTCAAACAAACAGGTTTATGTTTATCATCTATGCACTATGAACTCTTTCAAGGTGGCAAAAATGTGATAACGCTCATCCCAGACGCTTCTCGTAGCCTGTCCCTACATATTGTGAAGGGAGGTAAATTACGGATGACTATTAGCCCGAGCAGTGTCCATTGCATGGAGGAGGGCAGGAACCTAGCTAGTAGTCAGTTTTACCCCTCGACCCTAGACCTCATGGTAGCAACATCCCATTCACTAGCTAACTGTTCATCCTGAGGGGACACTATGAACTTTTTCAAGTGGCAAAAGGCGAAGTACTCGCCCCCAGCGCCCCGCCAGCCTGCCCAGGACCAACATGGAGGAGGTAAATCAGATGACTGAGGAGGCAAGTGGATGGCGGGGTGAGTTACACAAGGTGCAGAGATTTACGCCCCATCAGCCTCGAGGTTCAACCCCAAGATCATATGTGGCAAATAACCATTCACTTACCACCCCGCTATGCTCGTGGGGGTACCATGATGAGAGAGAGAGAGAGAGAGAGAGAGAGAGGGCACTGTGAACTCTTTCAAGAGTCCACGAGAGAGAGAGAGAGAGGTGCCCAAAGGGACAGTATTTCACTTATGTGCCATGGATAATGGTATCATTTTAATGTGCAATAGGTTAAACTCAGCATATATCGTCTTTGAACTTGGATTCATTATAAATCTTCTTATCACATATACATCTGATATAATTGAGAATTAAATATTTGGTACATGCACCTTATGTTTTATGTAGAACTTTATTTGGTTTTAACCTTTGGTTTTCAATTTGAAATTTCCTTCCAAATCTTTTGTTCTATTTGTTTCTATCATTTCCAGGGATATTCATTGAAGACATTCCATCTTGAAGCTCATCAAGTAAGAACTGAGGCAATGTTTTTTCGGCGTATTGCCAATTAATACTCCAATTAACTTGGTACAAGCTTTTCTAAGTGAATCTACCCTCACTACCTTATTATCTAGGAATGATCAAGCTCTGGGAAGTATAGTTGTGATCTTCTTTGTGTCCATATCTGTGCTTGTGCTTGTCTGTAGATTGCCCAAGTTCTTCCTTGTTTGCTAATTTTTACCCTTGTACAAACTATTTTTCTTGTGTGTCTTTTGTATGTAGATAAAAGAGTTAATTATGTCAGATGCAATGTGAAGAATTAATGGTAATCTTACTTTGCCTTGTGTCAGTTGATGAAAACTCTCAAATACATGCATAAGAGAACTGTTCTATTGACACTAAAATAGTAAAATTATACAAACGAGGGAAACAGAAACATAATATGTGAACCTCTACCTATGTTAAACGTGAAATCTATTTCTGACGAATTGCATGAAGGAGCTTTCAAGAGCTTAAGACAGAAACATAACATTTGATTAACAAAGAAAGCTTCTGATGGACTTGTGATGACGATTGGTGAACAAGATTCTAATTTTTTGTTCCTTGTCCCATACAATTCTGCATGTTGATTGGGCAACAAAACAATAAATCTAAACCATGCTGATCGTCATGTAACAATATTTCGAAGTATGCTTTAAAGTCTATAATAAATTGGATATTCACGACATCATATGCCTGTAAAAACTGATGACTAGAGCTCATGACTGGCCATCCTAAGCAACCCATTGGCATAAAAAATGCTGATATAAGATTGGAAACTAACAATATTTGCACTTTATCTTGCAATTTCTGCAAAATTAAGCTAATGCCTACCAACCTCTGTATTCTCTCCTTTAGACTTTGAATTATGCAGTCCTAAGCTTTCAGTACTTTCAAGAATTCAGTAACGATAGACAGTAGGCACAAGCTAAAATGGGGAACTTTGTAAACAGTTTTAGATTTCTGTGCGAACTTTTAATTAGCATACGTTTGCCCTCCACAATTGGTTATTATTTTGTTAGTTAGGACGTAGAGTAACAGTTATTGGTTTACTCCACCTCTTCCTTTCGATTCATGATTGATCTTTCACAGAGTAGCGTATCAAAGGAGCTGCATTTCATTTAGATATATCAGAAACTTACTCAAAAGAGTTGTATTACTTTAGATACATCACAATCTTAGTTGAGCAAGCGTTGATGATCTGTATTCTGTGTTTTATTATGATACTGCTATTGTTTGATGATGAAATTTCAATGGGGGAACACACCTCATATAATTGCAGAAAGATATTTTTTTCTTTTCTTAAATCCACATTTTCTTTTATACTAACAATTTGGTTATTGATAAGAGATGCTACAAAAGATATCATATTAGGATTTGCCTTTTTTTGTTTTTTTTTGTTTTTTCCTTTCAGGTTGCAGTTGAACTTATAGTTCTGTGACTTCGCCATCATGTTTGACTGCATTAGTTCAAGAGTGCACCAACATCCAATACTTCAATTAGAACATGAAAATCAATTGAAGTCATGGATACATTCCCAGAGGAACAGTCCAAATGTGTGGAGCAGATTCAAGTGTGCCAGTTGGATAATCACTTTCTAAGGTTTTCTAAGATCACAACTCTTTTTTCATCCAAATCTTCGTATTACTTAGATTTCTGCTATAAAAAAAGTGATTGAATTTACTGATGATTCTTATGCCTCAAGTCCAAACTGATTCGGTTCTAACCTTTGAGTTTTATTTGACATCATAAATTTTTGTTCTCTTGCACTGATAAACTAGAGTTTATTCATTGAGCAAGATCGATCTGAAGACCTGTTTTTCAGCTAATAAACTGTAAAGCTTCTGCAAATCTATTTCTTGTAATTGTGTTCCACTGCTGTTCTTTTTTCTGTAGCTTTAGTTTTCCTTATATTTCTTACTGGTACACAATATTCTCAGTTGTATCTTAACCCTATGTTTGGGAGGAGTTAAGGGAGGGGAGGGAAGGAAAGGGTAAATAAGGGGAAGGAGAACTTGAACCTTGTTTGGAAGGGAATGAACTAAGGAAAGGAAAGGTAGGGAAGGGTAAGCTTTAATCTTCCTTACCCATGAAATGGAAGATTTCTTACACTCCATTAGGGTGTAAGAGTATCCACATCAGCTTCCCTAAACACAAAATTTATCCTAAATTTTAGGAAAGTTGATAAAAAAAACCTTTGGATCAGCTATCCTACTCATTTCCTAAATTTAGATTTTATGAATAGCGCTTCTTTACATTTAGAGAATAAAATCCATTCCCTAAACATTAAAATATTATTTAATTTGGGAGAGAGAAAAAATAAAAAGAATGGATTGGGTCGTGAAAAGTAGATATTACATAGGGTGAGAGAAAAAATAAAAAAAATAAAGATGTGGTAAATTATAGGAAAGTTGATATATTTTGTAGTAAAAAGTGGATGTCCAAATTTAATAAAGTAGTTCATCTACTCCAAATTATAAATTTTGGATAGGATATCTGATGTGAATGCTCTAAGGAAGGGTAAGGGGAACAAAAAACAAATTTTGTTCCAATTTTATCCCTATTTCATAATATTAATTCCCAAATGTCCTATTTTAGGTATTGTCTTCGCGTTGCACTTCGTCTGACGAGAAATCGCTTGCATCGCCCGACTCCACTGCTTGCACTCCATGGCGTTGGCGCCGGCGCCGGCGTCGGCCCTCGCCGCATATCTCTCTGAGGACAGGTAACCCTAATCTTTTTTTCTTCTTCTATTCTCTACTGTGATAGGTTGTTTCTCGGTGTTAGGATCTGCTAAATTTAACCTAAGACAATAGCTTTAGTGACCCAAGCTACCTATTGTACAACAAGTGGTCGTAGTTCCTTGCCTCCTTAGTGACTGTCCAGAAACCTGTCAAACTCAAGAATCTGAATTCTGCAAGTTTCAGAATTCTAGAATTAGATGTGAATATGGAATGAAGTAGATGTAAGAATTGAATTTGAACTTCTGCAATCAGGCAATGTATTGAAAAAGGATCTAACAAGGCATCTCCTTGACGAAGAAAATTTACATAAAGAAATTTGTACAGATCCTGACATTCTGTGAGATTCCAAAGTGCTGTTTAATTAGCTTAATTAATTAACAAGCTTTCATAATCAATGTTTGTTCATCTTGTAGATGACAGTGGAGCTGTGATTTGTGAGAATCATGTACGATTGTTAAAAAAAAAAAGTAGGTGTGTTAATTGATGGAGAAACCTCTGAATGCTTAAAGTAAAGGAGAAACAAGACTTTAAATGTAATGTTGTAATCATGAGATGCTTCCAAATTTACAAAGGATAGAATTTACTTTGCATGATTTTCAGCTATTAAAAACCAGACAGTATCTGAAATTTGGGGCAATGTTTTTTGTGTTCTGGATGAAATACTTAAGAAATTGACAAAGAATTTCTAAATTGTGAAATAATATCATAACCAAGTCAGGCATCCCATTTCTTGGATCTTAAAAACTCAATTGTTGTTGGATGTGGTGTAGACTTCATTGATAGTGTTGAGTGATAACTAATGCAATCCAGTGCTTTCACATTTAATATGATAACTACAAGTCTTGGAGACCTTATTTTGTTTTTAATAAAGTCATGACTTGCAATAAAATTGTGAAGCAATTAGAATGATGCACTCCCTGTTTGGGATGGAGAACATCAGTATAGCAGTCAAATTTGTAAAACCTTTTAATTGGTAGAAAGACAACCTATATTTCCGTCCATCTTTAGCAAGGAAAAAAATTAAGTATAAAAGGAGAAGGCATACATACATTAAATAAACTTGAAAGTTTAAAATATCCATAGAAGCACTACATTGAAGTCTGAACACCTTTAAGTGTACTCAATATTAACATAGTTCAATCTGAATCTACTTTGTCTGATGATAAAAAAAATCTAAATAATTGGGTCATTGGCTATTGGAATTGGAAATGTAGAGAATTTGGTTTGAGAAAAACAAGAAGAATCTGTTGGTGCCAAATTGTATGATGATTTCTGAATAGCAGAAATAAGAATTCAGCTTCCTATCATGACAATGCCAAACTGGACATTTGTTAAGGTGGAATTTTTCAGGAACTCAAGCTGTGAAGAACACCTCTTTTCAGCTAAGGGGTTACATTAGCTTCACAAGCACATCAGATATGGACTAGTTCCTATTAATTCATAAACTGGAACAGGGTATCAACTATACTATTTTGTGCCAACTCTCCTTAGAAATTTCTGGACAGTGACCTCTCGCTTCCGATCTATGCCCATATCCTTCTCATTCCCCAAAATCCACAGAATTGAATTCATTTATTTTTACAAAATTGATTTCATTTTCGATGCTCACTATTGTTCTCTTTGTTATTTTTTTTCCATATATTTGAAATTTGATTATAGATAAGTGATCAAAACGGCAAACGTAATAATTTCATTAAGTTATATCATATGCATCAACTCACATCGGCACTAGTTATTTATTTGTTTGCGGCTTGGTATGCACAAAATAGACAAACAAAATAATCAAATTCCTCTTGTTGTACGATTAGAAGAGGAATCTGTATGAAATGAATTAATGACAAAAGTACTAACTAATGATCAATGTCGTCGTATAATTAGAATTGGTAATTCTGCATTTGTTGAATTGTATAATCTTTTAGTCAAAGAAAGTGGCGATCTACAACAATGATTACTGTGGAAGAACAAGTAGCAAAATCACTATTTGTTAGGTCACAATGTTATAAATAATGGACCTAGGTTTTTTTTTAACCGATCAGGAGAAACGATGAGTCGTCATTTCCATCACAGAATTCTTCATTACTAAACCTGAAGTTTGACAACAACTAATTGAGGTGTATTTCATGTTATGCATTTAAAAACTATAATTGATTTTCTCTTGTGATACTATCTATAAATGAATGTTTAATGCAATTATATTGTAATTTATAGATAAAACCAGCAGTTGTCGAATGGAAGAGCAAATCTATTTGAAATTATGAGAAGTTATTTTAATTATATGCGAAAGATAGAACTACGGGACATATGTTGAAATTGCCTGAAGTGGAGAATAATGTTGGTGGACATAATTTTGAAACATTAATGAAGTGAAATATCTAATATCTCAACAGGAAATTCATTTGGACAATTCAGATGCAATCAATGAGGATGCCTAAATTCTAACTCCTAATTCTGGACTAACTATATCTCAAACTAACTCTTTTGTTGACATCATTAAAGAATAAGAGTGCAAAGAAAAGTAAAGTTGATAATAACAATATAAGCAATGCAATTGATCATGTAGCTTAAGTCATTATGAGTTCAATATATGAAATGGTTAAATCAAATGAATTTCTATTCCTGAATATGAAAGCATGGAGTTTGTTAACTCAATAAAGTGTTTAGCAATATATAATTTTTATATGCTATTTGTATCTTGTTCCACGTCGAAAGATTCTGAGAGCTTTATTTGGATGTCTTTTTGAACATCGTAAAAATTTATTATTTCAAACGTTGGATGGAGAGAATATACGACAGGATTAGTTTGTTGTTTGTTGTGATATATATTTGGATGATTATATTAATTTGGACACTATGTATTTACATTTGGATGTTATATATTTGGATTATTTTGAATATTTGTTAGACTATTATTATTTAATGTAAGTTACTGATTGAATATATTTTGTGATTACGACGGTGGAATGATTGAATATATTATCTTTACTTTATGCTTTTTGTTGTTGTAGGCTTGAGATTGGAAATACTTTGTTATGTTTTACGATGATTTTTTTTTTGGTTGGCTTTCTCTTAATATGCACAATTTACGATGTATAATCTTATTTGTTTCCCTCTCATTCCATTCCTAAGGGAATCTTTCCTCACCTCGTAGGCTAAAAGGTAAATCGCAATCTTGGTCATTTTGCAACAATTGATGAGATCGAGTTCTATGGCTTACATTCATAAGATCGATGTTCTAAATAATACTGACAACACACACACATAATTAATTTATTGATGGCAGTTAGTTGTAGAAGGACAGCAGGACTCTAAACTCCGCTGGATGATTGGGACGTGCAGTACAGGCAGCAGGAGAAGAGGCCAGGGCCCATGGGAATTGAATCGAAAGAGCTGGCATCCGTCGGCGACTGCAGCTACGTACGGCGCCGGAAGAGCTGGCAGGCAGCGGTGGCTGGCTACTGCTCCCCCACCTGCCACTTCCACACGATGTCTTTGAGCGACGGCTTCATCCCCTGGTCGTAGAACCTCTGGTACTCCAGTGTGTCGCCGGCCGATTTCTTGAGCTCTACCACGTACAGCGCCGGCGTGAGCTCGAAGATCTCCGCCTCCACCGCGAGCTGCCCCTTCCGCCCCTCCCGGCTGCCTTCCAGCTTTACCACTCCCTCTTTCTCCTTCCGCACCCGGAAACGCTCCGTCCGCGCGATCTCCTCCAGCTTTGACACGATCGCCTCCGTCGTCTTCTGCGTCGTGAAACGCGCCCCCGAGGCCCGCGGACCATGATTGGAGTCCTCCTCGAACAGCCCTGACAGGTCGAACGACGGCGACCGTGCGATCAGGTCGAACGCGTTCAGCCGCTCCGGCCTCACCGGCGACGTCGTCCTCGATGGTTCCCCCGAAAAAGATTGCCTTTTGCTGTCGTCCTCCGATTCCTGCCCTTCCTCGTCGGCAAACGCCCGGCGGACGTCGCCCAGGCTCTCGTCCCGCTTCATCTGCGCCTGGTTCTGGTTGATCGCCTTGTAATATCCCTTCCTGAACCAGGGGTTCTCAATGAGCTTGGCGACGGTGATCCGAACGGCAGGATTTGGCTCCAGAAGGCGGAGCAGTAGCTTCTTCACGTCCGAAGGGAACCAATACGGACACCGGAAGTCGCCGCGGCTGATCTTGCGATACATCTCCATCAGATTCGAATCATGGAAGGGGAGGTACCCTGCAAGAAGCACGAAGAGGATGACGCCGCAGGACCAAATGTCGGCCTTGGCGCCGTCGTATCCTTTCTTGCTGATGATCTCCGGCGCCACATACGCCGGCGTGCCGCAGGTGGTGTGGAGAAGCCCGTCCCGGCCGCGGGAGGCGCCGAGCGCGCTGAGACCAAAGTCGGATACTTTAAGGTCTCCCTTCTCGTCCAGCAGCAGGTTCTCCGGCTTGAGGTCCCGGTGGTAGACGCCGCGGCTGTGACAGAAGTCCACGGCGGCGATCAGCTGGTGGAAATACTTCCGGGCGGCGTCCTCCTTTAGCCGCCCCTTGGCCACCTTACTGAAAAGCTCGCCGCCGCGGACGTACTCCATCGCAAAGTAGATCTTGCTGCGCGTCGCCATCACCTCGTAGAGCTCGACGATGTTGGGGTGGTGGACGAGGCGCATCACCGAGATCTCGCGCTTGATCTGGTCGATCATCCCCACGCGGAGCACCTTCTCCTTGTCGATGACCTTGATGGCGACGATGGCGCCGGTGGCAAGGTTCCGCGCCTGGTACACCTTCGCGAACGTGCCCTGCCCCAGCAACCTCCCCAGCTCGTACCGGTTCATCAGCACGGTAACGGCGCCCTTCTTCTCCATGACGACGGGCGGTGGTTGTCGATCGGAGCTCTACCCAACTGTCATCGCAGATCACCAAAACAAGGTAACAATATCAATCAATCACTATTTCTTTCCTGTTCCTCGCTGAGCCATTCAAATGCTTGCTGCCTCCATCAAGCTAAGTATAGTTAAGTCTAACTCATACGTTCAAATTGTGCTATTTCCACCATTAATTATTCTCTGATTAAGTCCATTTTAATTTATAGAATTAGAGTTTGTGGCGTTGCTAGCTTTTATATATCTATATATTTTTGGAAATTATAAAATAGAAATGAACGATTTCAAAATTAGACAACTATTTTTGCCAACCAAGTGGTTAGAACGGGAAGGTTCAATTTAATCTGAAAAAACTACAAAAATAGCAAATAATTAGAACAAGCATCCTTTAATTTTTTTGAGATAAACATAATTTAAAAGACTACTTAAAATAGAAATAGCTTAGAATATATATCTTTTTTTATTTTAAGATACTTTTGTCTACTAGTAAATTTAGGTTGCATTTAGTTAATAGTAATGTAATTAATTTGTAATGTAATTCAGATTATATATTGTTTTGTAATTAATTATAATATTTTTGTTAATTTTTATAATACATTATAATTTTAAAATTATATAAATAAATTAATTAATTCTATAATGTAATAATGATTATATTACGAGATTGATTATACTTTATCAAAAGTAAATTTAGTGTTTCTAGCATGACAAAAACAAACCACGTGCATATTATTTATAAGATTGGTAGTATTGACAGAATTTCTTCTTTATTTTGTTTGCCTAAATACATAAATTGTCTGTTACAAAACCGCACTCAACTTACGGGCCATGAGTGTGCCGGACCCAACCAAATGGGCGGAGCCCATGTGCGTAGTGAAAGACAGGCAGCAGGCTCCACGCGATTCGTCTCGTCCCCGAACTTCGAGTCCGCTCGAAACCTTTCGCTCCACCTTCCAACACAGGCGACACGCTTCAGCACCCACAAAAACTTCTTAACGTGCCCGGCTTTGCCCGGCGCGGCGTGTCGGAGCGATCACAACGGATTGGCAGGTGACGTCACAGGTGATGCGTGGCTCGGTCCGTCGACCTTGCGCCGGCGGATGAATCCTGAAACTCCTCGTCCGAAATAGACTCATACTTTATTTACGCACACAAGAAATTACCGGACCCGATACTGGACGTAACCGTGGTCTCTCTGGGTCCCACGTCCGCCACTGGCACGAGGCAATCTGTTGTTAGAAGGAAAGAGGTATGATACGTTGCACCTGCGATAGGTTTCCGCTCGCGAGCCCACGTTTTTAATTCCGCAATTAATATATTTAGTATTGTGTTGTTTATTATTGTGATGTGGATCCATCCCCAAAACGCACCTGGCGAGGACTCGTCGTTCTCGATCTCTCCATTGCCTGCGGAGAATAGCCGCGATCGAACCCTAACTGCGAGGTGAGAACCAGAAGCTCGCATTCTCTTCGTGTTCCTATGTCTATGTTGTTAATCGAGAGTGGTTTCTTTCTTTCTTTCTTCTTCTTCTTCTTCTTCTTCTTTTTACAGTTTCATTTCTGAGTGTATCTGATTTCGGATTGTTTGGACTCTGGTATGGATGTTTTAGATTGGATGCGTTGGGTTTCTGCAACAGCGGGATTCGGTGATTGTCTATGGTCGGAGTTTGTTGTGGAGGTTTCTCGTCTTTCCCCGTCGTTACTTTTTCTTTGCCGTTATCTTTTGTGCTCTTTTTCTTTTCCTTTTTTAGAATGCTGAAAGTGTCGGTTCAGAAACAAGGAGTTTTTTGGCTTTGGGTTATGTAGCGTAAAAATGACGATCCACTGAACCACTCGATTCTGTCGATTGCTTTATAAAACCATGATTCCTTAGTCCAGTTATCTGAGAAATGGATGCTTTACTTTGAATTCGGTAGACTCATTCAGTTTTTCCCCACTTCTGTCATAAGGTGGAGAAGTTCAATATACGTTTGTGGTAAGATTATATATATTTATATTTATCGAATTGTAAAAAGAAAAACAAGGATCATTGCGAAAGTGTTAGATTTTTGTTGTTGTTGTTGTTGTTGAACTTCATAAATAAGGACATGCTCAAATTGTCAAATCGGTACAATTTTTTTTTATTTGCATTGAAGTGACACTTTGTCATTCATTACCATAGAGCTATGCAATTTGTTACCGCGTGATAAACGCTGGTTGACTTGAAGATCCTGATTGATACATCGTACCTGTTGGAAGCTTTTGGTTGGTTTATCTATAGGCTACTTGGCCCCATCCTGCAATATGCCTGCAATTAGAAGACTATACGAGGTCTGTAAAGTATCATTCAACGGCAACGGACCAATATCTGAAGAAGCTCTTGAACATGTACGGTCTTGTTTAGGTGAGAATTGTAGTTTCTTTGCAGTGACACATTCTTTGTATTTTTGATTGGTGGTAATGATAGTTGATGTGATTTATCTTCCCCTGAAGTTGATCTACTTTACTCATTAGGTAAATGACATGAATCCGAAACTTCTTAATAGTAATAATTGCATGGTAAAATATTCAATCTGTATTATAAATGAGGCCAATACACGACCTCATCTTGGCCATATGAATTAATGACCCGATATTAATCTCTACTATTAAATTATTTAGACAATTCCACAATAACACGGCTGTAGGGTTATGTTTGGTGTCATCCCTTCAATGGTTAGAAATGGTTTAAAGTTTTAGCAGTGTGTTTAATTTCTCCTTGTACTGGTCTTTTCTTAGTTGGATTCTTATCCACATGATATTCTTCTGAGGATCTCAAGTTTTTGTTTCTTGTGTATTTAGAAAATCTGTAAATCACCCACTTTGCTTTGGTGGTTCAACCAACAGAAGTGTGGGTTAAATGGATTTTACTTGCAGAAGAGCATTCCCAAGTGGCACACAAGTCCATAAAGCCAATTTTTTAATCAATTCCAATAATTTTATTTGGATAGTGCACGTACTTTTATCCATTATTTGTAACACTTTATGATTCATCTGTTATCCTTATTTTTGTTTTGTTTCTGTTGATTATCCTTGCCTCCTTAGTTCCGCCTCATCAAATTAAGGTCGCTTTAGCCCTTTGTGTATGAGATACATCCAATTGTCTATGCATTTTGGAATATATTGGGCAATCCTGGATGTGCAGGCCTACATAGTTTGGGTTGAATTCGACTATTCTGAGCCTTAAGCAGTTTCAATGTTGTTGGATGGGCTTCCTGCTCATTTATTCATGTTTATTTTGCACTTGACTGCATGTTAAAGATTTTGATTCTCATGGTTATTGAATGATTTGGATATTCAGGAAACTAGATGTTGAGATGTCTTGCAGCACGTGAAAAGAAAATGTTAGAATCATGTTATTATACTCTGATGTGAAAATATCTAGACCTCCACATCTTGAACACATTAACCTCCTTTTTCCATTCGTCATCATTATTGTATTAATTTATATTTATTCATACATCTTTTTTGATTAAATCCACATTAGGAAAAATTTGTTCAATCAATAACCTACAATAAATTATGCTTTATAATTTAACCAATTTGTTTAATTAGTATAAACAATATGATAGTACTTTTTATTTTCAATTTCTCATTTTTATTATTTCAGATGATATCAATCCTTCTGATGTGGGACTTGAAAATGAGGCTCAGATAGCACGTGGGTGGACAGTTTCCATGCAAGGTCCAAATGGAAGAAGAGTGCGTAATGGAAGTAACCTGTGTCCACCTCCTATCAAGTATCTGCATGTACACGAGTGTGATGAGTTTTCTGTAAGCATCTGAATCCTTTTCCAGAGTCTCTCATATAAGTTGCACAACTTGCTGCATTTCTCTGGGTTCTTGACTATTGCAGCATCTCTCTCTTTACAATGAATTTAAGTGATGGTATCTTGATTGTTCTTCAACTATGATGCAGATTGGGATCTTCTGCATGCCACCTTTGTCTGTTATTCCGCTTCATAATCATCCAGGGATGACTGTGCTCAGCAAGCTTCTTTATGGGACAATGCTTGTCAAATCATATGACTGGATTGATACTGAAGAACCAATAGATGCTTCCCAAGGTATATGCCATTTTCTCTGTAAATATTATTTTGTTAGCTATGATAATTAAAACCCTCTTGTTTGACAAACGTTTGTTTATTCAGATGTATGTTTATTTTTGTTACTTGTTAGTTTAGATGATTGGAGATGCTTTCAGATTAATGTAATTGCCTCTCTTGTGAATAAATGGTTGGTTATCTCTTCTAATCGAAGTTGTACTAATAATTTAGTGTAACATTTTAGCATTTATTGTGCTATCATCATCAAACTGTATATATTGCAATTATTTGACGACGCTACAAAGGTATATAATTAGTATTCACTGTAAGATCGAATAATAATAATAATAATAATAATAATAATAATAATAATAATAATAATAATAATAATAATAATAATAATCACATCATTTAAATCTCTTTCTATTACATGGGCAAAAATTACAAAAGCATCCTTTATTATTCATTATCATCAAAAGTGTTTCCCATGTTGAAAAAATATCAAAGCAACGTCTGATGCTAAATTTTCTTTCTAAATTACTTTTTTTTATTGAACCAGTTCAATACATTGTAGTAGTTTTGACTAAGTTGGAATAATTTTAATTAAGTTGGATCAATTTTGATTAAGTTGGAACAATTTTGACCGTGTTTAGAGCAATTTCTATAGGATTGGATTAGTTGATTTTAGAGAAAAAGTGCGATCATGTTGTAGTAGTCTTAGCCAAAACTATTATAATAGTGTATTTGCGCACTTTTAACCAAATTGGCGTTATAATTGTTTTGACCAATGTTGCATAGATGTGACCAATATTGGATTGTAGCGAAAGGTGATAATGCTCGCCCCAGATGCCTCTTACAGCTCGTCCTCAGTTTAGATGTGACCAATATTGGAGCACTTTTGACCAGCATTTTTAATGTTTGAGTAATTTTGACCAATATTGAAGTAGTTTTTATGTATATGATAGTTGTCTTTGGCATTCCTACATCTAACGATAAAGCATTAAAAATGTGTGTTTTTTATGTATATGATAGTTAATATTAATAAAAAGTAATTAACATATGCCAGGACAAAGTTATTTTGTTGTTGGTGCTTTGATTGTGATTGATAATTGCATTTAAATCATGTTAGCATTTTTTCAGCTAGACCAACAAAGATCGTCAGAGATGGTCAGATGACTGCGCCTTGCGGAACTACAATTCTCTATCCTACAAGCGGCGGCAACATTCATTCTTTCAAAGCGGTAACTCCTTGTGCTCTTTTCGATGTTTTATCGCCCCCCTATTCATCAAAAGATGGACGAGATTGCACTTACTTCAAGAAGTCAAGAAGAAAATTTTCTGGTATACACTTTTTACGAATTAATTCCAGCATGGTGACTCTGAGGACCATCTATTCATAATTCATTATTCAAATATTTAAAGGTGCTTTGCCCGGTGAAATAGCGGCTTCCCAAGTGACTTGGATGGAAGAGTGTCAACCACCAGAAAGCTTTATTGTCCAAAGAGGGCCGTACAGGGGCCAGATCGTCAACAATGGGTGACTCAAATTCGCTATCATTTTTTCGATCAGATTAGCTCCTTCAACAGAGAGAAAATCCGAGTTTGTAATCTTCCACCTGCAGCAATATGAATTTTTTTTAATTATCTCATAATAACGACTTCAATCGAGAATCTTTTACATTACATAGAGATAGATCTGGTATAGTTTTCCCTCAACTTGTTTAGTTAAAAGAATGGAGTTCTTCCGGAAGGGATGAGTCAATGATCTTTGTATCAGGTGACTTCTAACTCTCCTTTCGTTGTTTCCTATCACTCTCAAACGGTGAAAAAGCTCTTGTCCATGTCATCTTAAATTCTGTACATGCTCGACAAGTTACCATGGAAATATGAACTTTAAGATGATATGGATTTTTGACGTAGTTTGATCCCTTCACCTCCTCTTGTTTTCTGATTCATCCTACATTAGTGAATATCCAAATCACATTCGTGTCTCTTTATTTTGGCCTATTCTTTTATTTGATTGAAGTTAGGGCTCATTACATCCAATAGTCCGTGTTGCATTAGTGAAAATTAATTTGGCCTAAATCTGCTAAGTTCGATTTAACTGTACATTCTAATCGTTCAACAAGACGCTGGCGACATTTTTTTGGGAAAAGGAAAAATGAATAAATATAGAAGAGCATGCATGGTTTGCAAAGGATTGAATCCATCCCAAGTGCAATGTCAAAGTAATATGGCTACTCCACTAGGTATCCCTATCCCTTGTCTCTTTCTTTAAAGTCGAAGTAGGCTCCCTTGTCTTGTGGCGTCCCTTTTAAAAAGTCCAAGAGTATCATAATTATTTATTGGTCATATCCCATACAAAAGAATTATTATCGGCATGCTGTTTTTCTAGATACATCTCCCCTGGGTTGAGGATGATCACTTGCCTGTAAAGTGAGATCTTTTATGGTTGTACTTTTACTGGTTTTGTTGCGTGGGTTGTGATGCTCTTTTATAACTTTTACATGCTCTCTGGGAAGAGGGAGATGAAGGATAGCTTATGTATAGATATCGAGAGTTGAACAAACTCGCGACCTATTTATCTACTCATCTACTCCCACACGGAAGTTAGAACATGGAAGGATAATTCTTTAGATTTTGTCGAGATTCGATTTTTATTTAATTTTATAAATCTGTCATGTGATAACTAATTCAGTCATGTCTTTGAGCAAAAATTATAAACCAGATGACCTTGGCTGGAAATTTTATTGTGTCAAAAATTCACTTTGGCCTTATATTTTTCTCATTTTATAATATTTCACGAAACAGTGTTCAATAAACAGGTAAGATAAGTACTTGATTTGCTAATGGTGAAGTAGGGATTGAGATAATGAATAGGTTTAGCTTTACATAATTTTGTTGTGACATTAAATTGATGATGTGGGATGGAGTTGGATGAACCCTAGAAAAACGAAGAGCTGTGTGTTTGTTGTTTGCCAAAGTTTAAAGCAAGGCTAATGATTAAAAAAATGAGCCGGCCTCGTAGCCTTTTGTTTTTGTATTTCATAACAAATTTTTTATATTTGCCTAACTTTTAAGATGCTTCCACTGGCAAGGAAAAAGCTCATACTTTTCAAAACAAGGAAAAGGATGAAGATGCCCTCTTGAATAGTTTAATCCCATGTGGAAAAGTGTGCATTTGATTACAACTGTGAAGCCAGTTATCTTCTATTTTTTTTTTGAAAGAATTCTTTGGTATGAGAATCTTGTACATAATAATTCCCATTTACTTTGACATTGATCTAAGCCAAAAGGGGCGATATGACATGTTTTTAATAATTTTAGAAATTATTTAATGAGTAAATTTCAACTTGATACTTAAAGTTTGAGTCTCAAATTTTCAATAGCATAATCCCATCTATGCATTAATCACATACCGTAGTTGCACAAAATCCCATCTATGCATTAAAGTATTAAGTTGGCAAAGAGTTGATTTGGCTCCCAGAATATATTTTTATAAATAAATAAAAATATAATTTAGTATGTAATAAATTTGAAAGAATATAATTGATATTAAAAATTATAAAAAATTTTATAATAGATTTATATATTTTTATAAGTTAAACAATTAATTTAATAAAAAATAAATAAGAAAGAATACAATTTAATATGAAAATAAATAGAAAATGATATAATTTAATAGGAAAATAAATAAGAAAGGTTAAAATTAGAAAAAATATATTAAATTAAAATTTTTAACTTGTTTTTTTAACCTTTCTAGCCCGCGCTATTTAGGGTTGTTCAAATTTTAATTATGATTGACTGTGATTTATATTTGAAACCAGTGTAATCATATTTTATTATAATTGTTATCACTGAAAATTTTTATATTAAAAATGAGAATTAGATTATTTTCCATTTTATGAAAAAAAGGGGCACCTTTTCCCACTTTTATTGGTTTTTTTTAGCTACCTAGCAAATATCCATGTACTTATATAAAGAATGAAGCGTCCCGTCGCTCCCTTTTTTATTGTTCAATCCATTTTCATTCACAAATCCTAACCCGTTGCCTGATCGCCATGGCGGAGGAGGCGCCGCCGCAGCCAGCTCAGCCAAGTTTCAAGCTTTTCGGCACAGTGATCGGAAAGAGGTACAGAGAAGTCAACCAGCAGCAACAGGAAGAGGCGGAGGAGGAAGAGGAAGGGGTGCATCCGCCGCCGCCGCCGGCCGCGGCAGTGTCAGCGAGGGAGGAGGCGCTGCCGTGCCCGCGGTGCAAGAGCCGGGAGACCAAGTTCTGCTACTTCAACAACTACAACGTGAACCAGCCGCGGCACTTCTGCAAGGCCTGCCACCGCTACTGGACCGCCGGCGGCGCCCTCCGCAACGTCCCAGTCGGAGCCGGCCGCCGCAGGGGTCGTCCCATCCACCGCCCCTCCATAGCCGCCGCATCCGGGTGCGTCAGAGTCGCCGCGGAGAGGTGGATCCTGCGGCAGGAAGCGCCGGCCAGGATCGGTCGCGGGATCGACGGCGCCGCTCACAGTTGACTTGGACTCTTTCGAGATCTGGTCCCACTCGTGTCTGCGTTCGTGACCCAAATTATATAACTCTCCACTCCTTTTGGTTTCATCGATTTTTCTGTTTTAATGGAAATTAAATTGTATGCTAGCAAGTTTAGTAATTAAACTTCTTTAGATTTCTTTTCCATCAAACTAAAACAATAATTACTTAGTTTAGAAAGGCCATTAAATAATAATAATAGAAATAAAGAAAATTTAATCTTATTTGAGATTCAATTTGTGGTGTTTTAAGTCAAGTTTACTTGGGGGGATTCCTTTCCATCGCCAACTGCAAAAGATACTTGAAAAGGTTCATTGCTATGCGAGGAAGGCAACGCCAAGGATGATAACATGACACTCAATTATTGTTCACTTTGTTGTTTTTTAAATCAAAATGAACCGTGAATCTGTAAAATACTAAAAAAAAATATTTTAGATGTTATTTAGTAGTGGAATAATGCCAAAGAACATGCAAGCAACAAGAACTGGATGAGACCAATGAGATTAGGGATGATAATTTATTTCGAATTTGATGAAAAATTTAAAATCCGATCCGAATAAAAGAGAATATAAAGAGATTATCGATATCAAATATTCCACCTGATTACATGATTAAATAAAAAAATTATATATATTAAAGAATTTTTTTCTTAAAAAACTTTTAACTATGTGTTAGACGTTAAGAATAGGTTATATAAATATTTAATCTATCTTTAAAATTATAGATATATATTTTTTAAATATGAAGTTAATTTTAATGTATTTTTATTGAATTATATAGTTGGATGGAAAGAAAAAAAATATTAATACTAATGATATGAGTGGTTTGATGAATATCTAATACTTAATGGATACGATGGTGAAGAATATTTACTATCCTTAAATGAAACGGTAACCTACCGATTACAGCGGAGGCCCTGTGACATGAGATCTCAGATTCATTTTCTTTATTCCGGTCGATGTCGCACATATATGTGATTTCTTTGCTCGAGTTACCTGAAAGGTGACGGTACAACACATGGCACGGAACAGCAATGAGACTGATTATTTGGCCAATGATGATTGGTTGCATTCGGCTTGGAATAAGATACACCAATAACAACAAAAAGAAAATGGACAATGATGAAATACAAAATACAAATTGAGAAACATATGGATAGAATCGAGTAATGCCTGACTGGAGAAGGCAGTAGTGCATCATTAACATTTGTACAAAATAACAAAAGCGTATGAAACAAACAGTTTGCTCTTATCTCCCTCTTCGCCCTCTATTGGCCAGGGAGGATGGTAACTTAAATTTGCAACATAGCAGCAAAGATTCTAAGTAAAAAAAAAAAAAAAGGAAAGAAGACAACAAAAAAGGAAATTGCAAAAATACTATATGAAGAAAGCCACGTTCTTCGACAATGGCATTGATGGATCTCGGGAATAAATTACTGGCTTGCTGCAGATTTAATTCTCACTGAGTCAGGACCTAATGAGGAAGCATAAACATAGGCGGATTGGTGGGTTCATCATCTTAACGACGGTGGCCTAGACTGCATCCGGCCAGATTAATTGATTGCCCCAATGTTAATCACTGTACTGTGATGAATATGAAGTCGCCCCTTCGTCCTCATCCCTGTTTTCCTCGCCATCCTCTATGTCGTCAGGGTTATCTTGCACATTATCAACGTCATCGTCCATGTAAGCATCCAAGTCATGATTTCTGCCGTCCAAGTCATCTTCATCCATCTCCATATCTCCACTATCCTCCTCCGATCCATCTTCAGTTAATCCTATGGACTTGCCATAGTCATACACTCCAGGAGAATCGGCTGCCTGATCATCATAATCATCCCCTGAAGCTTGACCATTGTCATCGGATTCAAAGCCTCTACTAATGTTGTCATCTTCTACGTATGGTTTTCTAACTTGTGGTATGCCCCACTCTTCTCCACCTGAGCTCTGTGGGGAATCCTCAATTGGCTGTCTGGAGCTGCTAGTTGCAGAGATCAAGCTGCCCAAAATTGACCTTTTATCAATTATGGGTACTCTGTCATCAGATCTGTGCCTAGGCCTGACAGTTCGACATCCACGCCTACGCCCACCACGTCCACGTGTTCTTCCTCTTCTGGAGAATTTTCTTGTGGCCTTCTTGAAAACACCATTTTCAGCCAGAAAAATGGCTCTGGAAGACCTTGAACCCCCACTTAGCCCTCTCCCTCGGCCACGACTTCCCCGTCCTCCTCGGCCACGACTGCCCCGTCCTCGACCCCTCTGTCGACTTCCTGAATCCAACCACCCAGTGAGGTAATCAACTTGTTCAGGGGTTCCCTTGGGATCTACCTCTTGCATGTTAACGACAGCAGAGTGTGATGGAAACCTCTGCAGGAAAATAAAAACATTAGACTAGATTTCAACATATAAATATAGAAGCTAAGTTGATCATTTCATTCTGACATCCATAAGTAATAGAAGAAATATAAGACTTACAATATGATATCCTTCATTTTCCTTTCGAGACTCTAGCTTCTGGTTCAGCATATAAGAAATTGAAAAATCAAGATCTAACAGCCTTAAAGCCACCGCTGCTGAAGTATCAGGTACCCATGGTAGTACAGGAACCGCTCCTGATTGAGCAGAGATGATTGAGGCAACGCCTTGACTAGAACTCAGAGCCGAAAGAAAATGAGGTTTCACTGCATGCTCCAACAGTGTCAGAACCTGCAACCACAACATATATTGATAAGTTTTGACTCTCTTCACACAAGTTTTGGTTCAGGTGGTTAATTCACCACTGTATCAACAGCTAACGCTTTCTAACAAGGATTGTATGATACAAAAATGACACCCGGCCCTTATATCAGGCAGAAGGACCAAGTAGCATTCCAAGCAACAAATATAATCACAGAAATAGCCTCCAGTATTGCAAGGGAAAACTGTGTATAGTAGATCCAATGTGATCCAATCCTTTCTTGGGACCCCACATTGGCGCCAAGTTACCCTTTATTCATTATCTCCCAAAAATTTGAGAAAAGGTAACTGAAACCTAACTCTAAATAAATATAAGAATTGGTATAAAAGACTTTAACATAAAATAAAATAAAAAACAAACACTATAACCAATTTTAGTTTTAAAATATATTTTAAAAAATCAATTATGTGGTGAATGACATTGCACAAGTTAAAACCTGAAACAGCTCCCCAGCAGATGCCGAAGAGTGCAATTTCACAGCCCAAGATTTCCTATAACTGTCCGTCCAAAAAGTTTGAAGAGCTTCAGCTGGAATTGCTGCCTGAAATTAACAAAATTACATATAAAAAATCAAACTGATAAACAAATAAAATTTTGCTCACAATGAACAGAGAATAGATTTAGGATTCTAAAACATTGCCTACCTCAATCATGGATAGAAGTGCCTTCAGCAATCTGATTCCCATTGGAAGAGTAGAGTCAGAGAATTGGCGTTTCCCGTCCGTGTCTAACTTTCTTTTCTGTTCACACAGACCCATGTGCTCTGAAAAAAGTGCATGAGAGTTTTGGAAGTCTTAAATGTCTTGTGGCAAGAAGAACAATGCCTTTCTTCAGCTAAGAAAGACTGGAAACAACAACCACAACTATGAAGCAACTCAGGACATCTCTTCTTCGCATATTTCATAGCACACAATATACGTGAATCGTAGCATTCCTTCCACATCCACTTCAAAAAACCTTGGTATCTGACAAGAGCAGAGTTTTTCTCTAATTGATTACTACCAAGTTCAATTTTGAGAGATGTTGAGTTCTTCGAGTCATCAGGAGTAAGTCTGCAAAGAGCACTACTAGGATTGTCAATTTCCATGCTGCAGTCTGAACTTGACATCATCCTGGAGGCCCTTGGTTTAGTATGATCTTCAAATGACTTAGTTGAATTGATAACATTCTTTCTCCTCTTTATTGCCTCTTTGTATATTATCTCTATTCTTTGCAGCATTGAGTGTAAATGTGATTCCCTAATCCCCCGAGTGTCTAGAGCAGCTACAAGTGTATCAAAGGCCTATTGATAGAAAGTAAAACGGAATAAATTCTCAGCAGTTTAATTTCAAACAGGTGCTTTTCATCTGTTTGCAGAATTTGGTTGGTTCTAATCTACATTCTTTGTTTTTACTAAGTTCTTCAAACAGGGAGTGATACAAGGAGCAAAAGGTTCATTGGATTGTGGTGAAAGTTAATTAAGATAAATGAATGCATTGGTGAAGAATTCTTATCAGTGCAAGTAAAACCCCAGAAAAGGTATATGGAACAAGCTCATCCAAGATTGTCCTATACAGATGCATTACTGAGCTGAAGTGATGATCAAAAGAGAAATAAGTTGATCTTCCAGCAACAAATTGTTTGCAGCAACAATAGAGAGATTTTCAGACATTCAAAAAGTGACCATGTCACCAAGGCTGGTAACCGAAATCTGTGCATGATGAAGAACATAATGATGTGGTAGAGTGGGCAGGACTAGACAAGATCAGAGGAACAGATCAAAGAAATTTATTTATAGCATTTCAAAATTGGTTTTGTTGAAATTCAATAATATATAAGAATTCACTCCACATGTTAGTTACAACAAAACAAACATCTGTAAATCAATCATTATAGCAGAGCACGAGACAAAAAACAATAAACCAAATCATAACTTTAAAAGCTATTCATAATAATTGTCTAATTTTTTTCTTATTGCTTCCAGGAAAAGGTAATTTGAATCAGAACAATACATCATTATTGATTGTTATGAAAAAAACTAGAGAACTATGAGATAACAATATTCATTTGGGAAACTAAGTGGCTATCATAAGAATCCCTAGCAGAAGATTATCTCATTATGGTGCACAGTTTATCTGGTTCGTTTATATCATTACTAATCAGAACACTTTTTAAGATGATTCAGCAAATTACCGAACTGTGTAGATAAGTTTCCCAAATACCCAAATCACGTACCCTAGTTTTAAAATTACCAAATCACGTACCCAATATTCATTTTGGCCATCCACTCATTCCACTTATTTGCCGAATCAATTGCTATAGTGTAGCAATCGATTCGGACATATTTTTTATTTTTTTATTTTTAAAACTGTTAGAATATCCTAAATATTAGGGATGTTAGAATATCCTAAATATTAGGGATAAGTATTGATTTATTCCTTTTGAAAAGGTCCTAGTTTTTGTATATAAATAGGACTAATCTTTGTATCTCTTACATCACATAACAATTATCAAATTACATGGTATCAGAGCGTTAGGGTTTCGTATTCGCGATTCCTTCTCATGGCGCGGCTTCTCTCGACGCGCGTTCTTCTCCCGAACGCGTTTCTCCCCCTTACGCGCGGCCTTCCTCCCCGAGCGTCTTCCTCGCATCGGCTGCCCCGCGCACAGCATCAGCGAGCCGGATCTCCTGCCGCTCGCGCACGCCGCCGCCCTAGACTGCCGTTCAAGCACATCTGCGCCTCTCGGCTACTCGCGCACGCACGCCGCTGCCCTCGCCTATCGCTGAATCTCTTCCCTTGAACGCTCCTCCACGGGGATCTGAACAACCACGGAAGCCTGGTGAGCGCCATCAAGCAAGTCGACGTCGTTATCTCCGCCGTCGACTTCTTGCAGTTGAAGGATCAAACCAAGATCATCCACGCTCCTTATATTCATTGGATCAGCATCGATTTAATTTGTCATGGCTACCTCCGGCACTACGAAACCGGATCTTTCAATTTTTACCAACCACGTCACGGCACCGCTATCGTCGGAGTTGTTGGATGGTAAGAATTATTCCTCTTGGTCCTCTCACATTAAACTCTGGCTTGTTGGACAGGGTTATTAGACACATCTCACCCAAACTGAGGAGGATATTCAAGTCACAGATCGTCCTTTATGGAAAAAGGTTGATGCTCAGTTGTGTTGTATTATCCGGGCTACTATTCATCCATCTCTTAGGGATGTCTTCCGCACTCATATCACCTGCAAGGATGTTTGGATACAGGCTCAACAACTGTTTACAAACACTTCTCGGCGACTTTATCAAGTTTGTGAAGACCTCATGAATATCCTTAGTACCCGTCAGATCGAAGATTCTATGTCAACTTATCTGGGATCAGTCTCTAGCCTTCTATGCGAGTTCAATGACCTGCTCCCTCCTGCGGCCACTCCCGTTGCAGAGCTTGAAAATCGGAAGAAATTTTTTATGTCTCTGGCCTTATATGGTCTGCCCACAGATTACTCTCATATTCGTGATCAAATCCTAGGCAACCCCATAGAGGCCACCATGGACTCTACCTGGGCGACTCTCCTCCATGTCCCAGCCAAAATCTCGACAACTCCATCTTCTGTTCCTGTTGACTCTTCGACTTTGGTTTCTCGGAACAATAACAAACCTCCACCTCGTAAGGGTGGCAAAGGACGTCCTTGGTGTGATCATTGTCACCGACCAGGACATACGATTGATAAATGTTGGAGTCTCCATGGTCGACCTCCGCGTGCTGCTCAGATCGCCCAATGTCCTGTCACTTCTTCAGCTTCCACTTCACAGTTAACTCCGGCTCCGACTCCACAGCCTTCCTATGATGACTTTCTGAAATGGTATGAGGATCGACGGGATTCTAATTCCCTTGCTGTCGTTACACAAGCTGGTAATTCCTTTGCTGGTATATCTCGCTCTTCGAGTCCTTGGGTACTTGACTCTGGGCCACCGATCATATCACCGGTAATAGATCTCTTTTTTCCTCGTAATCTACTTCCGGTTATTTACCCTTTGTCACCATGGCAAATGGTTCTCAAACTCAGTCCCAAGGTGTTGGTAGTATTCATTCTTCTCCATCTCTTCCCATTCAGAATGTTCTTTATGTCCCTGGAGCTCCCTTTAATTTATTATCAATAAGTCAGCTTACTCGGTCTCTTGATTGTGTCATCTCGTTTACTAAATCCTCTGTTTCATTGCAGGACCGGAATACGGGGAGGATGATTGGCTTCGGATGTGAGGCTCATGGTCTATATCGACTTCACCAAAACTCTTTCATTGGTACAACGGCGGCATCTCCACTTGTGATTCATGCTCAGTTAGGACATCCTGGTCTCGATAAGTTAAAACAATTACATCCTAGTCTATCTCACTTAAAGTCTTTATCTTGTGAGTCATGTCAGTTAGGTAAGCATGTACGTAGTTCGTTTTCTCCTCGCATTATAAATCGGGCTACGTCTCCCTTTGCTTTGGTTCATTCCGATATTTGAGGTCCAAGTCGTGTTACCTCTACATTAGGCTCACGATATTTTGTTACTTTTATAGACGATTTCTCCCGTTGTACTTGGTTATATCTGATGAAGGATCGATCCGAACTACTTTTTATTTTCCAATCTTTTTTTAATGAAATAAAAACACAATTCGGTATCCCTCTCCGATCCTTACAGAGTGATAATGCACGTGAGTATCTATCTACTCCGTTTCAGACCTTCTTGGCAACTCACGGCATATTACATCGGAAGTCTTGTCCTCATACTCCTCAACAGAATGGAGTTGCAGAACGCAAAAATCGTCATCTTCTAGAGACCACCCGGGCTCTTCTCCACCACTCCCATGTTCCTCTACGGTTTTGGGGAGAAGTCGTACTTACTGCATGTTATCTTATCAATCGCATGCCTTCCTCTACTTTACAGGGTCAAATACCTTATCATATACTGTATCCAAATCAGTCCCTTCATCCTTTACCACCTAGGGTCTTTGGTTCTACATGTTTTGCTCATGCTCTTAATCCTGGAATTGATAAACTCTCTCCTCGGTCGCATAAATGTGTTTTCCTTAGGTACCCACGGTCTCAGAAAGGGTACAAGTGTTATTCCCCTACTCTCCGTCGGTATTTCATCTCTGCTGATGTCACGTTCTTTGATTCGGTTCCTTTCTTTGGGCCTTCAGAATCGTCTTCCGAGTTTCCTTCTTCTGTGCCTGTATCAGTCTTTTATCCTCCGGAGGACTCTCTATCACCTCCAGCTCCTATTTCTCCTCCATTGCAGGTTTATCAGCGTCGTCCTAAGCCAGCTTTGCCGCAAGCCATGGGATCATCTCTGGAGCCAGATCCTACACCCCTTCCTCCGGTCGAGTCGTCTGAATCTGATATTCCCATTGCACTTCGGAAAGGTATACGTTCCACTCGTAATCCTTCTCCACATTATGTATCTATGAGTTACCATCGTCTTTCTCCTTCCTATTATTCTTGTCTTTCCTCTTTGTCGTCTATTTCTGTTCCAAAGAATGCAGGAGATGCATTTGCCCACCCGGGATGGAAACAGGCTATGCTGGACGAAATGAGTGCTTTACGGAGCTGTGGGACTTGGGACCTCGTTCCTCTACCACCAGGAAAGTCAGTTGTTGGTTGTCGATGGATATATACGGTGAAGATTGGTCCAGACGGAACGGTTGATCGACTTAAAGCTCGTCTTGTTGCTAAAGGTTATACTCAGGTCTTCGGATTGGATTATGAGGACACGTTTTCTCCTGTTGCCAAGATGTCTTCTATACGCTTACTCATGTCCATTGCTGCGATTCAACACTGGCCTCTATATCAGTTGGACATCAAGAATGCATTCTTACATGGTGACCTGCTCGAAGAAGTCTACATGAAGCAACCTCCGTGTTTTGTTGCTCAGGGGGAGTCTTCTGGTCTTGTGTGCCGCTTGCGAAAATCTTTATATGGTCTCAAACAGTCACCCAGAGCATGGTTCGGTAGATTCAGTATTGTAATTCAACAGTTTGGCATGACTCGAAGCAATGTTGACCATTCTGTCTTTTATCGCCACTCATCTACTGGTTGCATCTACCTAGTGGTTTATGTTGATGATATTGTCATCACGGGTAATGATCATCTTGGGATCTCACAGGTGAAACAACATCTTTTCAAACATTTTCAAACAAAGGATCTCGGCAGACTCAAATATTTCTTGGGGATAGAAGTAGCACAGTCCAGAAATGAGATCATTATATCCCAAAGAAAGTATGCAATGGATATTCTAGAAGAAACAAAAATGTTAAACTCAAAGACAGTTGACAACCCTATGGATCCTAATATCAAGCTCTTGTCAAATCAGGAGGAGCCTCTACCAGATCCTGAACGATACAGGCGATTAGTAGGGAGACTAAGTTATCTTACTGTTACTCGTCCAGATATCTCATTCGCAGTAAGTGTAATAAGTCAGTTTCTCAACTCTCCATGTAAAGAACATTGGGATGCTGTAATTCGCATTGTTCGATATATCAGAGGCACTCCAGGAAAGGGTCTTTTGTACGAAGACAAAGGACATACTCGAATCATAGGATATTCTGATGCAGATTGGGCAGGATCTCCCAGTGATAGGAGATCTACTTCTGGTTTTTGTATATTTATCGGAGGTAACCTTATTTCTTGGAAAAGCAAAAAGCAGAATGTTGTGGCAAGATCCAGTGCAGAGGCAGAATATCGAGCTATGGCTATAGCCAGTCAAGAGCTTATATGACTTAAACAGTTGCTCCTGGAGTTAAAGTTTGGAGATGTCATACAAATGTCACTTATATGTGATAACCAGGCCGCCATGCATATCGCTTCAAATCCAGTTTTTCATGAGAGGACAAAGCATATTGAAGTCGACTATCACTTCGTCAGAGAGAAAGTCATATCTGGAGAAATATCTACTAGTTTTGTTAACTCACATGATCAACTAGCAGATATATTTACTAAGTCACTGAGAGGTCCTCGAATTGACTACATATGTAACAAGCTGGGTGCATATAATTTATATGCTCTAGCTTGAGGGGGAGTGTTAGAATATCCTAAATATTAGGGATGTTAGAATATCCTAAATATTAGGGATGTTAGAATATCCTAAATATTAGGGATAAGTATTGATTTATTCCTTTTGAAAAAGGTCCTAGTTTTTGTATATAAATAGGACTAATCTTTGTATCTCTTACATCACATAACAATTATCAAATTACAACGATTAACAATAAAAAAAAATCACTGATCTCAATATAGTGTACCAAATTGGTGTTTGATGGCATAAATATAATCATGAGAAGGAGAACTAGGCAAACACATAGGACCTAATTCCATATCATTCCAAGCTCTCAGGGTCTTGATTATATCCATCTCTCAAACATCAATTTGACATATTATATTGAGCACATTAATTTTTAGAATACGAATGAGATTTTTTAATTATTAAAAAAAGGTTTTATTGTAGCAATCAATTTGACAAATGAGCGGAATGAATGGAGGGGCAAAATGGGTATTGGATACTTGATTTAGTAATTTTTAAACTAGGGTACGTGATTTGGGTATTTGGGAAACTTACCTACGCGGTTTGGTAATTTGTCGAAGATAATTAGATCACTAGGAAAGCGATAGTTAAGGCAAACTAATGAAATAGACTCTTTATTGTTTTATTCTCAGGTGAATCTTCAAACACACAATGTTATATTTAATTCCAGCACAAAATGTGAATGAAAATAAAAAGACCAGACTGATAAGACTATCTACAAGTTTCATTACATTTTGGGATAACAAAAAAAAATGGTCTGTGGTTTTGATAGTTTACAAGGAAACTATCTACAATGTTAGTCAAGGTAGGAAAATATGAACGTTATTCAATCTAATGCAATTTTATATAGGTAATTTTGCCAATAGATGAACTGGAAATAAATAACTGTATTACACAAGTCAATGAATTTCAATAAGTCATAAATTTCAATATATTGTAATTTAAGAGTAGGCTTAACATTTGAAGCTTAAACAAGATGCTGGATATTAAGTACCTCCTCCGACTCGATAAGCCTCCAATGACCATCTTTTGATTCCAAAAAGATTCTTCCAGAACCAGGATCATTTGGTGATGATGATGTTGAAAATAGCCAGTAACGGTTTCTTCTACGGTCTTGACCTAGGGGTAATGAACGGTATACATAAAGTAGCTCTGCTTTATGACCAATGAATGATTTTAATTGAGAACGAGACTTCTCAACAGCATATCCACATTGCTGAATAGATAGAGCATCTGTATTAGTAAGCTCTTGTCCCATAGGCATATAACCCATATTAACCTGATTCTGTTCGACAAACTGTTCATTGTTGATCGCTTCTAAATTGCCATCATTGGCCTTGTCCACATTGCCATGTGGAGTTTGGCTTCCCTCTCTTGCTCCATTCATTTGTGTTATCTCAGCCTTGTACTCACCAAAAGTACCTTGTAATCTGTTAGAATATTCTTCTCTAAAACGCCTTTTATCCAGCTGTGCATCTGCCCACATTTGCTTTTTAAGCGCAGTTGCAGCTTCCAACGTTCCTGTGAAACCTCAAAACAATTACATCATCACAAAATAGAATTTGAAAATAAAATGGGAAAAAAATATTAATACCTCCAGCACTACTTGTATTGAGTTTCCTTCAATAGCAACACCTACCAAAGCAACCAGTGCACTTAGACGTTCTTCAACACTCAACTCAGAATAATCACCTTCTGACAGGCCTTGAACCCATGGCTCACCAAAGTTGCTTTCATCAATCTCTGTCTCCTCCATATTCACATTAACTGCTTCAAGAAACTTTGAATCGGTCTCTGTAAACTCAAAGGCACCAGAACCTACTGTTTTTGCATTCTCTGAAGAGGGAATCAGACAAACTTCTTCAACATTTCTAATACTAGTTTGCGGAGTTGCTCCAATTTCTCTAACTAGTTTCACCTTATCTACTGAACTCAATGTCCTAGGGTCTTTTGGCTCGCTTCTAAATGGACCATTCTTATCCGAGTTAGGATCAATGACTGTATCATCAACCTCAGGATCATCACCAGCATCACCTTCTGAATCTTCATCTCTTTCTGTGTCATCTACATCTTCTCTATCGTTTTTTGCTTCCTCGGAATCTGAAAGTGCACTTTGAAATATGTGTATCTTTTCCCGAGCAGCAGATAGCAATGCATCTGCCTCAGCAGGATCTTTTCTAAAGGGTGACCGCACACAATATGTTGAAGGAGCAGTTCGCTCAAAAAGTTGTGTGTCACGTGATAAAGCTGCAGCAATTGATGCTTCAGGTGTCTTGCTTGTCGTAAGATCTCTCAATCCAGATCTCTGATAATGAGACAAAACTCACTCAAAAAATCAAGAACACAGAAACAGTCATACTGAAGGTATTTACCTGAATCTTGTCAGCAGCTTCAAGTATTGTTAAGCCTCTGCTTCCTTCAAGAGAAAGGACATGAAAAGCAGCAAATTTTACTGTTCCAGGAGTTAACCGATGTCGAGGTCTTCGCCGATGTGTGTGCCCCCTTTCATGCATTATAGCAACAGCATTTTCAACAGCCAAACCATTCCGCAAAGTAGAAATAACATCCTCACAGTCAATACCCTGAATACAAATTGCTTGAGTTAGTATTAGCTGCAAAAAAGAGAAGGAAAAAACAGAAAAATAATACTATTTTACTAACAAAAAGGCCGGCTTGAACATCATATGATGATGACTAGCAAACAGTTTTACTAAAATTGTTCCAGACAAAATTAACTAACTTTACAATTTACACATGCTCCTTAAAGTTTGAATGAGTGTCACAGCCATAACTGTAAGATCATATGCATGTTACTAAAAAATTCATAATTTAAAACAAATGTTGGTGCATTCACAGCCAACTGTTAGCTTTAAACACAGAATAACACTGTTATGCCTATTTGTTGTACGGAATACAAAAAGGGGGGGAAATGACTTGCAGCCAAAAGATTAACCAGTGATTTGAGGTAGAAATAGCAACAATGATAAAAAAACATATTCAATAAATTTATGTATTATGTAGAGAAAGAATAGAGTTGGGTAGATACAGATTTTTTTCAAAGTTTATACAGCAGAGATACCTCATTCTCATCCTGGAAATATACGTGTTCAACATTTTTTTTCTTCAATTGTGCCCCAAATCCAGCTGATAAAGCAAATTGTCGCAGAATCTCAGACCACGTCAAGTAATTTAAGTGGCGCTGCCAACTCCGAATGTTGAAGCCCCATGCATAAGCCTAACAAATGAAGCAGAAAATTCATGCTAATCCAAAATAGATCATAACAACAAAGAAGCATCCCTGGAAGTAGGAACTTAAGCAACACACCCCCTCAACTATCTGCGGATGACCACCGCCTGGGTTAGCAGAACTACTCTGACTAGCACCGACAGTAATAACAGGAGGCCTTGCAACATCATCAATGTCCTTGATTATTGATTTAAGAAGGGAAACATGAATTTCTCCCAGAAGTCTTGAATCCTGCAGGTATTTTATATAAGATATTTAACACAGTAGAGAAGTTGAAGTTGCTTCTAATGATCTTTCATATATGAATTAGCATAAGATAAATTTGATGCTGCTTCTGGTGATCTTTAAAGCAATGGAGACATTGAGGTTGTAATATCATACATCCATATTATCCAACAGTGGCACTAGAAAGTTCTGCAATTTCAGTGGCTTCAGTATCATAGATTTCAAGGTGCAGATAGTTGCAAGCTCAAAATAATTTGAGTTCTTCAAGACCATCTTATTTATCATGTAAAGAATGTCCAAGCTTCATATAAGGTAGACAATAGTGAGACTACCTGTGATAGATGATTCATATACATCTACTAAACTAATGACAATATTTAAACAAAAAATCCACCACCAAAGATTGTTTTTTTAGGGGGAAAAAATTAGGGTCCATTTACTAGAATGGAAAATATGAGGCAGGAGGGAAAGGGAAAGTAACACAAAAGATGTAGAAAATGATAGAGCTCCATGTGCAATTTTGTCATTCTTTCTCTCCCCTTCCTTTCTTTCTGCCCAAGTAAATGGACCCTTAAGTATACAAATTTCGTTTTTCAGCACATGATCTGTAACACAGAAACGAGCAGTGATAAATACCACTGGTACCTGACCAGGATGATATCATAAATGACCTTTGAATATTATTCATTGTACCTTTGCAAGCAATTTTAAGGATAGATAATCAGGACATCAGACAAGGTTCATAAGCACTCACATAATCATGAAGAGATTGCACAAACTCATCCAGAGTGAATGGCCAAAGCCCTAATACGTCAGCAAAAGTAATTAAGAACTTCCAAACCTGAAATTCCAAACAATGGCAGATATGTCAGTGAAGCCAAAAATGAAATTGCTTTCCCAATGGGCAAAGGACTAAATGGAAACAACATTAAAACAATAAACATGCACATCAAAGAGAAATTCTAATAAATGGTATAAACAATGCTAAAATAATTAACTAAAACATCTACATTGAATAGGCAGCATAACCTAGCATGGTAATGGAGTACTAATCAAAAATGAAATTGCTCTCACAATGGGCAAATGACTAAATGGAAACAATGATGGAACAATAAACATGCACATTGAGGTGAAATTCTATAAATGATATAAACAATGCTAAAACAATTAAAATAAAACATCTACATCAATAAGGCAGCATAACCAAGCATGGTATTGGACTACTAATCAAAATATAGTGATAAAAGCAAAACCCATATGGTGAGATTAGAAAATGCACCATAAGAACGTTTGCTATATTTTCATCAGAATCCACCCAAGGTTGAACACCAAAAGGTCTTCTCAGTTTTACAGAACTTGGTGGGAATGCCTGCAACATAGCTGCAGCAGAGACTGATAAAAGTTACAAGAACTCCAAAACCAACTCAGTAGAACCATTCAATTTTAGAAATAAATTGAATAACTTGACAAAACCATACTTCTAAATGAATCCAATTGTTGCAAAGTATCATTGTCAAGACCACATATTGAGGAAAGTCCCTTGTTCATTGCAGCAATCTCCATTAACTCTAGCCGTTCATCTTCAATAAGCTCCATATATTCCCTCGCAATTCTGCGGGCAGTAGCCCTTTCTGTAGCAGCTTTTTGTCTTGCTGCTTCCTTCTCATGCCTCAATTCTTCTTTCTGCCTCAATTTCTCAGCCTGAAATTATTCAGAAAGATGTTAGCAAAGTACTAGAGATGATAGGCATCATACAAAATTTATGGAACCTACTCTTTGGGATTCCTTTAGCAAAAATTTCTCCCTGCGTTCATTTTCACGTCTTTGTTCACGTTGTAGTCTCTCTTCCTCTCGCAATTTTTCACGCAACATCCGCCCTTCTTCTTTTCTTCTTTCACGATCATGTCTCTCCATTTCCTTTCGCATTTGCTCCTCTCTCTAAGGGATAATCATTTTTCCTTCAGCACCAAAGAGCGAAAAAGGACTAACTTTTAACAAGGAATATGGACCTTTTTTCTCAAGGTGTCTTGTTTCTCAAGCTCTTTCCTTATCCTTTTCTCATGTGCTTCAACCTCCTTAGCAATCCTTGCTTCATCACTCTACATACATAAAAGCACTGTAGCAGAGCTATTGTTTTAGGAAAACTGAACATGGATGAAGAGATTGTAGAACCTTGTGTTTTCTCTCCAATCTAGAAAAATCATCATCTCGAGCATTCCGGTCAGAGGATACATATTGGTTTTCTTCTCGTGCGATTTGATGCATCCCAAATTGACTGTCACTTGCAGGAATAGGAAGCGTGGTACTGTGTGGAAGGTCATCGGAATCCATTGAAATGGAAGGAAAATTGTGCTGCCTTCCTGGTTGAGACAAAAGATGTGCACTGGATATTTGACCTTGAAATGTATAATTTGGAGTCTCTTGTTCATTTCCATGCCATTTTTTTGGTAAAGATGTCACCTTGGCATTCAAACCATCTATTGAGTCATAGTAGTGAGCTTGAGAGACCCTATCATAAGTCTCCGATGGGACACTTGGCTGTTCAGGGAGAAATTGATACTCATGAAGAGCTTTGCGACCCATCTGTGGATGGCCCATAGGAGGAACACTAGCTATTAATTTTCTCTTTCCACTAGATGCGCTTGCTAACAAATGGTCAGCAGTAGACAAGAAAGTTGCTGCCTGAAAATAGTGACACACACTGCAATTTTAGATCTACAAACAACAAATTAAAATCTTACTGACATAAACTGTAGACATTCTACTAAAACTAGTAAGATCATAATAAAGGGCAAAAAAGTCAACTTCCACTACTGAACAGTCAATAAACACACCTTTATTGGCTTGGTATCATATCTTTCAAAAATATTGCCATCATAAGGATGCATAGGCTGCTTCTGTTGCACCGGCATTTCTGCGGAAAGATTTGGATAACAAATAAGAATGGTATTTTATATAGAATATGCAACAATGAGCCACATAAATATGCCCATATAGTATATGCAAGTCAAAACACTATCAAAATTAGCACAGAATTAAGAAGATGAATGTAATGCTGGAAATGTAATTCCTAGCCATTCTAGTGACGTGTTTCAGCCACAAGGTCTTAATTATTTTCCTAATCACAATGTACACAAAAAAGACCCTAAAAGAAACCAAGAAGTGTGTAGATGTTAAAAAAAAAAGGTAATCATTGACTATTCTAAACTGCTAAAGCAAAAGGATAATCACAATGCAACTTTTTACCTTCCATATATTGTGACTGTGTGTAGAACTCAAAGGTAAGAAAAGATCCATGTAGCCAATCGAGAACAGTTGGGATACAGCATGTTTTGGAAAACCACTAACTACTTTTCCAATAATATGTCAAGAGAAATGGCAAATCAACCAACAGATAAAAAAACACAGTAGACTAGCAAATGGAAGGTATCAATACTGCCAAAACCACTGCACATATAACAACCTCAAACGCAGACCAGAATTGCAGCCAAAAATGAATGAGGGGTCTCAAATATGCAACAACATCAACCACAATGTCTGTATTTTAAAGACTAGGATGATGAGCCAAAAACACAAACCAAAACAGGTGAAACAGTGTGATCTTAGTATGAGTGAAGTTGCTATTTAGGGTTGATATACTGAGTATATAATAGAACTAGATAAAATCTGAAATTAGCAGAATCAAGAGAGATAAGTGTATATGAGAGAGAAACTTGATGAACTCATGTGACAGAAAAAATAAATGGTGCCAGGAAAATGATCCACCACTATATGATATTTTGTAACATTCACCTAACTATTTTATACTAAAGGGCAGAATCACCATAAATAAGTCACTTTATCACCAAGGACTCCTTGAATTCAAATAGATTCATGTGTCATTTAAGAACCACCAAAATTTTGACAGCAATAATTGAAACTTGAAATCATAGTTGTACTAGCACATGTATCCCAGAACTGTTATGTAACCATAGACAAATATAATTATTCCATTTCTTGTCAACCATGTATCCTTTTATCCCTTTATATCCTCCTTACGTGAAGGCTTGATCAGTATAAAAAAAAATATCCATCCCACATGGGGGCCTACTCGGTACCTAATTTAGAATATATGCATCAATGTGTGAATAATATCAGTTTTATATTTTATAGACAGTTACAGTATTAAAAGTAAATAACCTAAAATTCCCTGCCCAAATAAGGAGCACATGTTGCTTGGACATATAACCATCAAGCAACAATAGCCTTAACCATCCAGAATATCATTAGTTCACCAGTCCAAAGTACTGGTCAGTGGCTAGTTCCTACAACAAAGGTTTTCTTTCTTCAAATTGATTGTACACATGTATTCTCCCAACACTGAAGATGCATTAAGCATACTAAGAAAAAAGAAAAATAAATAAATATTGCCAAGCCAAAATTTCAACTAAAATAAAATTTCAAACCAAATCAATTTCACCTACAGGGCAATTTTTGGTTGAAAGGTAAGAAAAAGGAAAGTCCTAATCATCAGTAATTTAAATCTGAAGACCTACCAATGCTTAGACTAGCAAGGTAGTTTCAATCGGTAGTTATGGACAATATAAAACTCAACTATCTATTTCAACCATGTAAAAATTAAGAAAATTTTTATGTGAACTTTGTTGTATTTACCTATTGGCGCGCCAAAAGCACCAGGTGGCAATGGATCAAACTCTACTCCAAGAACTGGCCCATCCTGTCTCAGTGGTTCCCCTAGCTGGGATTCAACTGATGCAAGTATTCTCATTTCCGCCATGGTTGGCTGCGTAGGGGCTGATGGTGGAAACCCCAGATCATAGTAGCGCCTTCCTATAGCTGACATATCCACCCCAATCCTCGATACAACTGGAGCTACCCTAGAAACTGGCCTCCTTGACTCCCCATTGCTACCAAGCCCTCCAGTGAAGGGGCTGGAACTCAACCCAACACCCCCTGACTCTGAGGAGAGCCTGTCGTTCTGAGACGGAAACACTGATGGCAGTGGAGTCGATGGCAGCGGCTCCTCTTCCCTCCGTTGTCTCTTCGTGGGAGGGAACTTCCGATCCTTGAGCCTACGATGACAGAACCACATCTGCAACTGCCGATCCGAGAGGCCAGTCTTCACCGACAGCTCGGCCCGCACCGTATCCGTCGGGTACGTGTCCACTGACATAAATCCCCCAGCGAAAAAAAAAAACTTGCAATCAATTTCAAATCCAAAACCCCTAATGCAAAGGATCGAAAAATCAACAAACCAGCGTAGGTCTTCTCGAGGATCTCCAATTGGTAAGGCGTCTTCATCTTCCGCTTGGAGGGTTTCTCCCCGCCCTCCGGCGCCGAATTCTTCAACGCCTCCGTCGCCTGCTGCAGTTGCGGCTGCTCTTCTTCCGCTCCCTCCCCCGACTCCATGGCCGGCGGAGCAAGCAAACCCTAACCCAGATCAAACTCAAACAACAGCGCCGATCCGAGGCTCTCCGAGCATCAAAAACACCCCGCACGGAAAAATCGAAACCGAATCGACGAATCGAGGCGAGATTTGCGGGAGAGGACGACAACAAAAACAGCAAAAAGGATCAAAAAGAGAGAGAGAGGAAGAGGGGAAAGACGAGATGGATGAGAGAAACGAATAAAAACAACAAAGAAGATAAATAATAAAGATAAATAATAATAAGAACGAGAGACAAAGAATTGGATTGGGAGAAGGAATAAAAATAAAGTCACGGTTTGATCGGTTGAACGGTTGGGAACAGGAATTGAGATCGAGATCGAGATCGAGATCGAGATCCATCGTGTTCTGGGCGCTGTGCGATCTTGTTCGCGAACAAAAGCACGTTTCCGTGAAGAGCAATGAATCGGGGTGCAAAAACAAATCTCTTTCCGCTTTTCCCTTTTTCTGGCTTTTTTATTTATTGCCTTTCCCCTAATTTCTAAGTTGTTATCCGGCCGGAATTAATTACTTTATTAATTAAACCATCGTTCATTGTTCTTGTGGCTTCGCTTTTTCCTTCCTGGCTTTAGTTTTCGGATCGTCTGCGTAGAATTTGGGCGGGAGGGAATCGAGGCAGGGAAGTGGGACCCGGCCGGGTGCGACGTTGTTTGTGGTTTGGGAAATCGACGTGGAACGTTGCGGACCGCATGCGTTATTTGGATCCGGGTTTACAGATCCGGATCCGGATCCGGATTGGTTACTTTCATATTATGTTTAAATTGTAGTCATTGATGCTTGTTATTTATTTGTCGTTTTGAGTATGGATTATGCTACTTGTCAAATTGCATGTAAAGAAAATTTTAAATGGAAAGTTTGAGAGTAAGTTTAATTATAATATAATAAATGATTTCTTTTATTGGTTTTTTTTTTCTAAGAGAGCTGGGGACTCTGATCCACGAACAGCATCGTCGGCGAAGATCTCAATGGAGGATCGATTCGATTCCCAGCGACCCCGAGTGGCCTTCGGCCCATCAATGCCGCCGCCGCCGCTTCCCCGCTCCTGCCTTCCGCCTTCCCCAGGAAACCCGATCGATTAAAACGCCAGGTCAAGTCGCTGGTAGCGTGGTAGAGCAGGGAGGAAGAAATGGTGCTTCCAGTGTTGAAGTTGGGATTGCTCGCGTTCCCGACGCTGTCGAAGCAGCGAGCTGGGAATTACCTAAGTTCCGCGAGCTCATCATCGATCTCGCGCAGGTGCCCCTATTATTCGCTGGTCTTTTTCTTCCGTCTCGTAAAAATCGTTTTTTTGCCCATGTCATTTATTAGGGTTATTATTCGTGCAAGGCCATGTCATTTCTTAGGGTTATTATTCGTGCAAATGCTTTTGTTGAGATTCGAGCTTTATCATTAACGGATTGTTCCAATCCAATGAAGGCCCTTCCGTTTCCGGGCTAAAATAACGATTTTGGTTGCGGGGCAACGCTATTCGATATCTTTGCGAAGTTCCGACCACTGAATGAGGAAAGAACTGTTCAGTCAGCTGTAGACCTTATTGGGGAAGTCTTTGTTTTCTCGGTACTTACCTAGCTTATTTGTCTACTACTACTAGTTATTTTTTCTGTTATGGATGTGTTGCCAGATCCATAAATATGTTTGCTGTCTTTCTTGGGCTTAACATGATATATTTAAATAGTTGTACACCTCTAGTTCATCATATAGATGCTTATGTTCATGAGTAACTTTGACGTGTTTGTGCATATTTTGCTTACCAATCAGTGTGGGCATGAGCTGCTAGTGCATGATTCAAATGAATCAATTTCTAGTCACCACCTTTTCTGTAATATTAACCTATCTATAAGTCTCTTGATGCACTAGCTAGGTTGCTGGAGCTGCTATTATCTTTGAGGTGCAACCAAGTGCCTGATCCGAAGCTAGAAGGAGGAGACGAGGAGAGGTAGTTTAAAAACTTCCTATATCACACTAAACAGCTCGATACCATAGATTTAGAGTACCAAATGGACTTTATGTTTCAAGTCTCTTAAATTGAGTGATTCTGAGGAAAACTCCAGCATAGAAACATTGGAGGAAAGAATTTGATCTGTTGATCGCCCCACCAAGAACAACAGAATAGAACAATAAAATCACCATCAGATTTAAAACAACATAGAAAGGTTAAGCATGTAAAAGTTAAAAGTCGGCAAAGCTTGATTTACATTAAAAGGTTTCGAATCCAAAAACTAATGGCCATGCAGAGTTTTCTCTAAAGTCAGACATGGGCAAGACTCTCTCAATACTCCTTTCAGTATTCATTCAACTATCATCCCTTTGTCAACTGTTGTTTCTCGTATCGTCAAACATCTGCTCTGTTGCTTGCTTGTTTGTTGATAGTTGAATTTGATAAATGACTTTGCATTTGGGCTTATGTTATGGTCATAGTTGCAGGCATTGAAACAAAATGAGGAGTGATCCTGGCTTAGCTCGCGTGTGGCTCAGTCGACCAGCTTGACACCACATAAGGATAGGTCCGGGCCACGAGGTACGGGTAGACCAATCTAGCTGGCTGGGCCATGAGCCCGAGGCCCACTCGGTCCAGATCGTCTGACTGAGTGGCCAGCCAGATGTACCCCGACCTGGTCCCACCTAGAAAACGCAGAGCGCCCGACCTCAGTCGTCACCAGATATGCGCGTTACATTGGCCCCTAATGAGAAATATCGACTGCCGAGGCTAAGGACAACCGAGCAACATCCGATTAGCATCCAGTCGGCAGTCCCCTTATGCTCTAACCACCCGACCCTCGGGTGAGTCGGACTAGCCAAGCCCGAGCACTTCTTAAATCCGAATAGTATCTTATTCTAGTCTAGGAGTTATTGGCCACACGGTCAGGTTTCACTCGAGGCGGCCGGTCGGCGCTCCAGCTCAGGATTTGCCCTTTTCTTAATAAACACCCGGATCTAGCCAAGCACCGAGGCGGATCGGTCAGGATCTCGTAAAATCCGAATATGTATACTTATTAACACTCACGTTTAACTTCAGGAGTTATTGGCCATTGTCAACCGGTCAGGTTTCACTCTGAGGCGGCCGGTTTCGGTCACGTGGTTCAATCCAGTCAGGATTTGCCTTTTCTTAATAACACCCGCTCTTGACACTATATCGGTAGAAGTAGTACGGAGTCGGTGTAGGTCTGACACCGTTCGTGCCCGAATCACGGATATCCCGCTGACACCATACGTTCCTGACATTCCCTGACACTCTGTACCACGACAACCACTCCTTGTGTCAGGTTGGGCCGCGCCGGTCAGCGCCCGTAGGCGAGCTGACAGTCCTCCCGATCCTGTCCCCGCATGAGACAAAAAGGGGTGTCAGACGCGGGCAGGGATTGTCGGCTCCTTTGGCTATATAAGGTCCTCCGCACTCCGTCCGTAGGTATGCGCGATAGTGTTTTTGTCACTGTTCTATTGTTTTCCTTATTTCCACCGGAGACTGACTTGATTGTCGGAGTACCTTGCCGGGGATTCTTCCCGACGGATTGTGACGATCGTTTTCCTTGCAGATCGGAGCTAACATCAGCAATGCTCGGGTCCATTTCATCCTTGGAAGTCCACCTCAATCTACGATAGGATCAAAGAGGTTTTGACCTAAGAATTGGAAGAGCTAAAGGAAAAACTCAAAGAGTTGGCATGGCCAAGAAACTCAAAGCTCGAAGCAATTTCAACTGCATAAGGATTTGAATGATCTCTCTGTTTTTTTTTGTTATAAGATTTATTTTTTTTCTTGTACTGATTACTCAATAAAAGGTTGCAAAAACATAGAATCGCCATCTCAGCGGCACCCTGTCCCGACCTCATAAGTGTCTAGAGGGGGTAAATCACGATTTTTACTGGTGGGATAAGTCGTTTGGGGCCGAGAGGATTTAAGCCAGCAGACTAGGGTTTTACCCCATGTACGATTGGCGACTCTCGAACTTGAGACCTCCATTGCAAGCAGTCAAATGCCTTACCAACCGGGCTGTCAAGCAGCCAGACGCCTTACCAACCGAGCCAGCCCGTGCAGGTTTCTACAATGGGTAAACTTTTTATAGTGACTAGCCCCACCGCTGAAACGATCCCCCGAGATTTCTGGAGGCATAGTACCACTGGTTGATAAGAGCATAATTATTGAAATAATATCTCGTATGTATATTATTTGTAATAATATTTCAGTTAACAAATATTAGTCACTAAGAGGACTCGAACGCGAAACCTTAGATAATATATGTCTCCATGATTACTCAATCAAAGGTGACACACGTTGTTGTTATTGGTTAACTTGGTAGCTGATCCCGGCCTTGCCTACGGGTAGGGGCATAGGCTGGGCCCACTAGCCAGCCTGGCGCCATGAGGGCCGGGTAGACAGGTCAACTACCTTATTAGCAAGCAGGGCCCCGCGCCCAGATACCCTTCTGAAGGGAAACGGGGAAACAGGTCCATCAGATCGTCTGAAAAGGCGACCGGACCCCCTCCCAGCCAGCCGGCCTCGTAAGAGCCCCAGTCACGCACACTGATTCACCCCGACCCAGAGCTGGGTTTTGTAGCCTCGGTAAGGTCAGGTCTAGTGATAACTGATAGATTCCATTTTATTGATCATTTGAGTTGCTTAAATCCCTATTTGATCTATGTTTTTATTGCCAAAATTGTGAAATTGCCTAGGTTTTAGAACTTATTCATATTTTGGACTTAAATGCAAAATTACACATATTTGAGTTAATTGGTCACTAAATTCTTGATTTATTTTTTGTAGGCATGAAAGGTTCCTGGACCTAGAGCATATTGGGTCAAACTCGAGTCGGAAGTGACCCGGATCAGATTATCAAGATCACGATTAAATCTGGGCCGTTCGATTCGAAAGCGGCTAGATCTGAGCCATCCGGGATGATCTGAAGCCATCCGAGCTAGGGCTAGGGTTGATCAAGCACCCTGATCAAGATCTGAAGGTTTCACCACAATCAGAGCTCAATCAACCGTTGGATCAAGCAAGGAGGGCTCTAGAGCGTCCAATCACAGATAGAGTTGATCTGGACCGTCTGTTGCATATCTGGAGGATCCGAGCTACCACGAGGCAGATCCTGACCCCAGATCATCATCATAAAAGTTTGGCTCAAATCAGACCAAGATCAGCCGTTGGATTGAAGCAAATCAATCTGGGTCGTCCACTGTTTCCTATTTAATCAGAAAATTGCCGCAGCCCTTCCCCATCGCGTCTTCGCCGCTACAGTGTTCTCCCTCAGTGTGTTCTTCGTGTTCTTGAGCTTTTCTCTTCATCCGAAGGCGTGATCACTCGATTCTTGATTCAGAGCTGGTGCTAGGTCGTCGAGGAAGCCATCAGTGGAGTTTCCGGATCAGATTTGCTCAATATGCAGTGCTGTTGAGAGGTTTCCGCAGTTCTGGGTACTTGGCATCTTTGGATCGGCTGTGATCGATTTCATTCCAACTGAGCTATCTAGAGGGGTTCCCTAGAGAGTTTAGATCATCATCCATTCATCTTCGCACACCAACACAGCCGAAATGAAGATTCCGAGTGGAAATTTCAGAAATGAAGCAATCTGAACTTGAATCAATCGCAGATGGCATTTTCGGCACGATTTGCTGAGTTTGCGGGTCCGATGCTCTCCCTTGCTTGACAACCAAGGAGTACCTGAGCTGAAGAAGGAATCGAGGAGTAGAATTCCTTAGTTTAATTTCAGTTTAGCTGTAGATTTCGATTTCTGCACTGTGTTGTCTGAATTTTAGCTGTAGTTACTGAGTTTTTCGAATTTTAAGCTCTTAGCTGTAAGTTAGTTTCAACCCTGCAAGTAGAGTAATATAGGAACTTGTTTGGTGAATTCATAGATCAAATTTCAGCTCATTTCTTAGTTAAATTGCTGCGTGCCAATTCCAAGTGTTGCGTGCCAAGTTCAATTCGGTTTTTGTTTTCTTTCTTTTGGTTTCTGAATTTGTTTCAGATTTCTTAGTTTCTTAGTAGTAAATTCCTGCTTTAGGAGTAGATAGATAGTGTGTTTGGCTTAAAATAGAATTTGTTTTAGGTTTTGTGCATCAATTCCAATTTTTGCGTGTCATCTCAAGTCTGAAAAAAATCAATTCTGTTTTCTGTTTACTCCATTTCTGAAATTTTGCTTTGCTTCTCAAGCTCTGAGTTAGCTTCCAATTCCCTTACTGAATCTTGTTCAGTTCTTTCTTAATACCTTTGTTTCCCCATTGAACCAACCAGCTGAGAAGTGGAGCAGCCGAAACATATGGATTTTACAAGTTGGTGGTAGTTTTTGGCACAAAAAGTTCCTCTTTGTGTGCCAATTGTTTTGGAACCATTTGCATCTTAATTTCAACTTTATTTTGTTGCATGTAATTGTGTTCGAATCAAATAGATTGCACTTACTCAAAGCTGATCTTTTTGGCAGAGGTTGGTTCCCCAAAACTATTTAGCTAGCTTAGTTAATTTGTTTGTTTGAGTTATACATCTCACAAGTTTTTCATTGAATCAAGCTGTTCATTTTCGAAAATTCCAATCACTGCTTTTACCTTTTTCTCAGCATTCCTTTTGTTTTGTAGCAATCAGAAGTTAGTTTCAAAGGAAGAAAATTTTGCAAGTGCTTGAGTAGCTTCCATTAGGTCAAGTACTAAGTGTCATTTATTTGTCTAGCTCCTTTGTTCACTTTTCTTTATTTTCCTTTCATTTTCATTTTCAATTACAAACCAAAACTTCATTACTTATTTGAAACCCAAAAAAAGAAAAACGACACATATCTACAAGTTTGAATCGAGCACGATAACTAGCCCCGTGAAAAATACGACCTGTGGCCCCTTTGCTACATTCTTATATTTTTGCTTGTAAAAAGGTTTCTAGTTATTCATTTACATCTAAATTTGAGGCCTACTTTTGTGACACATAGTTTGGGCTCGTCAATAACTCCCGACCCAAGGCGTACCCCGCGCTCCCTTTTTTCTCCCCGCCAGTCGGACGCGTGCGCGACCCACGCTCCCTGGTCTACACCCGACTCGGTCTCCGGCACACAGACCGGCCAGTCGGCGCTCGAGGTACGGGCTGTCCCGCCCACGCACCCCTTCATATCCTTATTTCCGGGGTACGACCCTGTTAACAAGGTTCCTCACGCTTCACCTACCGACTGACATCTCCTCGCGGTCATCCCGCACGTCCAGTACTCGCGTACTACGCTTCCAATACCCTCGTACTGTGCACCCAGTACTCACGTATTGCCGGAACACCCCGCTCCATGCCGCGCCTCTCCTCTGTGCTCCACGCGGGCTGACAGTCATCACACCCCGGTCCCACCTGTGCGGACAAGGATTGTCAGCTCCCCCCGGTTATAAAAGTTCGGCACTCCTCCTACCGCAGGTACGCGCGCGCGAGTTCTCGCATCCCTTGCCTCCTTTTCCTTCAGTTTCCGCTCGTCTATACCGGGGACTGACTTGACCGTCGGAGTGCCTGACCGGGGATTCCCCCGGTGGGTTTGCTGACGGTCTCTGTTTTGCAGGGGCGAGGCGAGGCGCGGCCGACATCCGGCCACTTCATCGGTTCGTGGCCCCCGGGAGGCCCGTCCGGCCCGTTGGGCTGCCACTCGACTCCGCGACAGGTTCAGTAGCAAATTCAAAATATCTCTAAATAACAACTTATTAATCTCTGTACTAGTTTTTGTATTAATCTCGTTAGTGTTGTACAAACTGAACTTCCAAACATAGATCAATGTTTTAGGCGTGCCTTGCTCCTGTTTTTTTCAAGCTTCTATTTATTCTAGTTGCACATTGATTGTTGTAGAAGAATAGCAAATATCATTCTAAAATATATAAATACTATTTTAAATTATTAAATAAATATAACACATCAAAATATTAATAAATGAATTCTATTTTGCCACAATAAATTAGAATACAATACTTATATATACGAGAGTTCTCAACACTGAGATAAAATTTGAATTTAGGACTTGGGCAATAACTTTTGAAAATCTTTTTCAACCGAGCTAATTGGCACCTTTTACTATAGGCAATATTTGGAAATTGCCATATGGTGCCGTAATGGTACAACGGCGGAATGAGATCGAGTCTTAACTTTAACGAATTAATGAATATATTTTTCTTAATGGGTCGTCCGTTACCAGCGCTTTTCGATTTATTGGATTGACCGGCGTGAAACTTTTATGAGAACAGATCGATCACCTCCAGAATTAATTGGTATAAATTAGATATATCGTATCAATTAAAAAAATATTTTTTTTGAAATTGCAGAGTTACATTTGCCCACCATCAATTGTACTTGAGAAAAAAATCATTGCTTAAATACCTAGAAATATTTAATGTGCCAAACTTGTCCAATGCAAGGGAAGAAGACCATCCATGGTTATGGAAATGTTCAAGGAATGTCTTCCCTAACAATTCCCTTGTAAGCTAAGCATTGGAAAGATGCATGGAACAACTTTGTTTTGTTTTTTTTTCCTTTCTTTTCCTGAGAAATTAATTTAACCACAGTGGGGATTGAGGTTACTTGAAGAAATCAAATCACTTTCTTTTCTTCAAGTTCAGTTTCTCGAACTGGTGCCTTAATTAAGATTATCTAAGGGAATGAGGAACGAGCAAGTCAACCCATTTTATAATTAATCAGCATAATTAAAGATTTAAAATTTGAACTGAGCGAGGATTATAGAGTCTTTCTTCTAAACTCGGAACTCATTAAATGTTGACTTTTGTGCTGGTTGACATTTTTGGTTTCCTTTCACTTGCAAGAAAGGCAACATATTCATACGCCAAAAGAAAAAAAGAAAAGAAAAGAAAAGAACACTGTGGGCAGGTCCTTGAGAAAAGTTTGGTGAAAATGTTTTTATTTTCAATTTTTTATCAAAATAAAACGAATCCATGAAAATTATAAATCTAAATATGTAAAAAACAATATTAAATATTCGTTTTATTAAAACTTTTGAAGTCATATGTTCCAAAAATAATAATAAAAAATGTAAATAGGAATTTCAAAATCAAACAAGCGTCACTTTTTTATTCTCAACATTTATTTTTATTATTCACTATATAATTTTTTAAATAAGTAAGTAGTTAAAAAAAATGAGGATGTGAATGAAATTAAACCCTAAATATTCACCTTAGGAATATTTCTTAAAAACAAAAACAAAAAAGAACAAGAAGAAGAAGAAGTTCCCTTTAAATGACCTCTCATAATTTGTGGATTCTTGGACTGAAACTCAAGTTACTTCAAAGAATTTTCTCCATGATTGCAAATGAATCCTTGAGCTGTTTATTTGCTGTCATTTTCCATTCTATAAATATTCTCCCCTCTCACTCATCCAACTACACAAATTCTCTCCTACCCCAACCCCTACTCCCTTCCAATTTAGAAGCATTAACTCGCACAAGTTCTTCTACAGCCTAAAACCACACTTGTTACTCTATTAATACTCAATCTTGACTGATGCATCAATTCATATCATAGCTTGTTGCAAGTTCTATAGCCGATTGATATATAAGCTTCTTCAATTCTTTAGACTCATTTCAAACTCTTCTATATTGTTTGTTCTTGCCATATGGATGCCAAATCGGAGCACAACCAAATGATTCTCGAGGATGTGTGGGCTAATTTCATTAGTGGCACTAGCACTAATGAATCCATGCAACATAAGCCATGGCAAACACAAGATAAGGAAGATGGCCTTCCGATCCTTGAAACAACCGACGACAACCTTCAACTCTTGCAAAGACTTCCAAGCCTCGGTAGGTGGATCTCCATGGGAGCCGAGGTATGGGAGGAATTGCTCAATGATGCCTCCATTCTCGCCTCGCCTTGTTCTAATAAGGTTAACACAAGCTCTAATTCTAATTCTAACCCTAACGTTAATATCAACACTACGTCGATGAGGCATTATAGAGGGGTGAGAAGGAGACCTTGGGGCAAATTTGCAGCGGAGATAAGAGATGTTACGACGAGAAAGGGTGCTAGAGTTTGGCTTGGAACATTCAACACTGCTGAAGAAGCTGCCATTGCCTATGACAGAGCTGCCTTGAGGATGAAAGGACCAAGAGCTCATCTCAATTTCCCTTAATTTGGAGACTGTCATTAATAGCTACGAAGAAGGTGCCAACTTCAATCATGACAAAGATTATGATAATGAGAGAGTGAAATGAAGATGGTGGAGTTGCATGATCTTGGCATTGATTACTTGAATTGTTGATTAAGTTTCAAATTGTGTAAATTTTAATTAGATATATAATCTTAAGTCCATCTATCTGTTTCGTCAAACTTCTTGAGCCATACAAATATTTTGGTATAACAGGCTAAGAGGAGGCTTGATTTAAGTATTTAACCATTTCCAAACAAGGGGCTTAAACTCAGAAATATTCATTGACAGAGTGGTTGATGTTGGGTATCTGCTCTAAAAAGAACCCTACCAGAAGCGAAATGGTGAGTCTTCTTTCTAAGAAACAATGATTATGAGTTGGAAAAGGAAGCATGCATGCATGTGGGTTGTCGACTTTATCACTGAAAAAAAAATGTCACACAGTGGAGGCTTCATTCTTTCAAGGTTGACGTTGTGAGAAGGAACAAATGAAACAAGTTGGTAGATTTAGACTCACCTGCTCGACATCATTATGTTAGTAGATCAGAAAGAGCTACTCCATATCCAAATCAGTATAACAGCAAAGAAAGGTGGACGAATCCTGCATGGAAGATGTAAACTTGTGTTAACCATTAAGCTTTTGTCACATCAGTAGTGTTTGAGCGGAAGAATCACATAATTATTCTTCTTTCATAAGCAATACTTTACCTCCAACCTTTGTAGCTTGATGGCTATTCCATGCATCATTGCTCAATCTTTATTGAAGGAACCAACAAAATCAATAGGTCAGGAGACGCCAGTGATCATTAGGATATAGTTAAGACATTAAAGCTAATGCAGTTCATGAAATTGAAAAAAAGAATGGCATGAATTTGATGTCCCTAGATTCCCCAACATACTCGAATTCTCGTAGATATCCATATCGACTTTAATGATGATCTATGTACAAGAACACATCTTCAAACACAACCCATAATTAAACACCAGTTTAATGTCACTTTCAGAAATACAAGAGTGGGGAACTGACAGAGTCACCAAGGGTTACGCTGAGCACTTTTGAGCTTCTTATTCCAGTCCCCGGCTAGGGTTCTATAGAGATTTCCAATAGTTTCATCACTTTTAAGATTCCTGTGGTCATCTTCAAGCTATATAAAATGCAAATGCATATTACGAATACCTAGTGAAGGTTTCAGCTTTGTTTCCTCTTAAATTATCTCCACTGGTTATCTATTATTTAGGCGTTGTGCATCTGAAGAGAGGGGTTTCTTAGATTAAAGACCTTCGCTCCATTTCTTACAAGGTATGGCATCTTGTTTGCATTTTGCCAATAAAGGATTCCTTATAAGCTCAAGTAAGCTCTAGCCATTTCTCTTATTCTATTTGCAGACTCATTGAAAAACATTTCTAAATTAGCTCAAGTAAATATATATGATAAATCAATCTAATCCTCTAAAGGTATGAAACAGTTGTTCTCTTGCTTCTTTTTTTTTTGTTCATGGTGCTGAAAAATGTCATTCGATGAACTTATAAGCAATTACTCTGCAGCTGACACCAGAGCTATCAATCCATATCAAAATTCATGGATTCTTGCCCTGGGCTTCACTTGGTTTCTTATTGCCACTAGGGGTGGTCATTATCAGAATGACAGAGTGCACTAAATCAATTAAAATGGTCAAGGTTTTGTTCTACACTCATGTAACTGTTCAGGTCAGCAAACTCTAGTTTGTTCTTGCTACAAACTGTGACTATTCAAGATTCCAAGTCTTCAATACAAACTCTTCTAACAGAAACTGAAAATTGTCAATATTGTATTAAACATCAAGATTCAATGGTTATAATAAATTTAGTGTTCATTTCAGTTTTCCATTTCAGAAAAAAATACTAAATTTTACTTCATGCTAAAGCTATTCTCAATGCATCATCCGACAGATTCTGGCAGTCCTACTTGCTACTGTTGCAGCTGTTCTTTCAATAATCAACTTTGAGAACTCCTTCAACAACACTCATCAGAAAATTGGGTTGGTTCTATATGGACTCATTTGGATTCAACCTCTAATGGCCTTTGTGAGGCCTAGAAGGTATTTTTGAACCATTTTCACTTGATAATAAATAATAAAAATCATCCACTCTAATCTTTAAAAAACTTTTAGCACATGCTGATTTCCTAACTTAAAAGTGTAACAAAATCCTATCAGGGGGATGAAAACCAGGAGCTTGTGGTACCTGGTGCATTGGCTGCTTGGAACTGGAGTCTGTGTGTTGGGGATAGCCAACATCTTCATTGGCCTGCACACCTTCCATGAGAAGACCTCAACAATTGTAAGCTTGTGGGCTGTCCTCTTCACTGCAGAAGTCTCATTCATGGCCTTTCTCTACCTCCTGCAATGCAGATGGGAGTATGTGATGAAGCAGGGAGTTACTCAAGATGAGCAAATCAGACCTGCCGGCCATGCTTCTCCAAATAGAAACCAGAAAGAGATGGTAGTGCTGGCCTATATACCGATGAAATGATCACTCATTAATGTCCATGTAATTTAAAATGTTCTATTTTTGCTATAATATGACTTTGTGGTTCAGTAGTTTCTTCAGGAGATTGTTTGGAGATGTCTTAGGAGCTTAATAGTTCAAATGCAGTGTATAATTTTACGATAACATGTCAAGAGTTGGAAAGTCATGCACTCACTTGAAATCAAATCCTTCTAATTTTACCTTTAGGGGAAGCCCTGTTCACAATATGCACATAGAAGCTGATTCCAACAGCCAGTTGGCCAAGCACAGCCCTTTCAAAAGTCCTACAGATTAAATCACACACTATTGGAGTGATGGTATATGGATATGGCCATGAAATCCATTGTAAACAACAATTAAGCAAGCATCATAACAGAAGGCAAGAGACAAAATCTTTACAAGTCAATGACCCAACAACATGCAAATTGTGAGAGAATCTTGCATAATTGTTTACCAGCATTGTCACTGCAATGTTGTCTCCAAATATCACAATCAAATACCTTAAGACTTTAAAGTACATTCACTTATTTCCTCGTAATACATAGTACAGATCTGTTTACATTCACTGTTCTAACACTGACTGAGGACAGAAACCAGAGACACAACAAAGCGCAGCATTGCATTCTATTGCGGCCATAAAAAACACAAAACAGTAAGAGAAAACACAAAACAGTAAGAGAGAAGTCACATTTCTCTCCTTGTACTTTAAGAACCAAAAATTCCAATGTTACTTTGCTTTGGAAATTGTATCAGAACACTGCAACTGATACCTACTTTGACGAAATGCAACTTCTATGAGATGTCTCAAATATGTATATGTATCCATGGGAGTTGTTGATGGGCACGTGCAGACCAGCGACAAAGATTATGGAGGGGAATCGGGACCAACCTCAATGGCTTCTGTTTTGAGGTAGGAATGCTGGATGGAAGTGACAAGGGAGATGAGCATTGTTATGCAGAGGGGTTTCAACTGCAGGGACTGCATTGCTGATACAAAATCACCTTTGTGGATCATAACTGCTCGAGCCCCATCATTATTATTTGACCAATTGTTGTCAAAGAAAAAGTAATATTCATCTTTCCATGTGTCTCCCTAAGATAAGATGAACAAGGAGGAATAAGATATAGAATATGAAATCCATGAATTGGCTGGCAGTGGTTAATTAAAGGAATAAATACACATGCAGCTCACAACAAAGAGATTACAGGTAGTCAACCAGAATAAAGATCGTAATGATGATAGATGGAACTGAGAAAGATCCTTCTGCCATTCACTCAAAAAAGATCCTTCTTCCTTGACTAGACTTTAAAGCTAATATAGATCAAAATGGAAAGAACAATATAATCATTCAGATGGTGCTATGATAAGATATAATTCACACAAGGCAGCCAAATCAAAAGCTGAATCATAAACATAACAAAGAAATGCAAAATGTGTGCCCAGGCTCCCCTAACTAACAATTAGCATCCAGAAATATACCACCAAATAGAATTTAATGCACATTTCACAATTAACATTAGAACATGAATCTTTTAGCAAGAAATACGGTGGATTGATCATAATGAATCTCTGTGTTCATAACATTACCTCAGGTGACAACCTTGGGATACCAGCCATCAGCTGTGATACAGCAATAACAGCACCTTTCCCTTCCATGCTCAGAACCTGCTATATTGATTGGAATGAGCAATTATGAGCAGCTAAACTAGTTCAAAAAAATCATTTCCATATGATTGGTTTTGTGAGTGATGCTAGGAAGACTTTTGTGGCACTTAAGACATAACTTGAGGAGAAGGCCTTTACAAATTTACAGGGCAAAAAGCACCATTGAAGTTTCAAAATCACCTCTTGAAGATTGACTCTCAGAAAATACATGCACAGATAACTTGGAGATCCAGAAAGATGATATTTCATCTCATGATTGCTCCGCAAGCTCAGAGAAGTAGATGTTGTCAACACAGGTATTTTAAAAGAATGGTAGTCTGTCTTTCATCCATGTGCATGTGAGATGATTTATTTAGGCCTTTGTAATGAAGTGTGCTAATACCTCTGGTGGAGTTAGTTGGGCATCTGCATACATCTTGGCTGCAGACAGCACTCAAGTACTTGTGCTTGTGAAATCAAACTCATTTGAGCAACTAAAAGAAGTATACAGTGCTAGAAATTGGCGGAGTTAGTAAAGGTACACATCAGCTAGATCTAGTTTAACACGTGTATGAGACAGCTGAATGAGAACACAGAGGAGTTGGTGATAAAGCAGGTAAAAGTTGTTGAGATGTTGTAGGCTTGACATTAATATTTGGTACATCTGTTAATTAAGGGTACCAAAACTTGCAGATTCTTTTAACACCTTCAAGAACTTCTCATAGTCAATGAGGACAACCGAAAAGTTTGGAAATGTCAACATTATCACACATATCAAAGGACATTGATGATTGTTCCAAAAAAACATAAAGTAGATATTTTCCAATGGAGTAGGAATATCTATTTTGTTCCTTGCAAGTTCTGTTAATGTTATTTTCTACTCAGTGCATCATGTCCACCTCACTATTCGGGAAAAGAAAGAGAGGATGTTCTGGTTGCATCAATTAACAGCCACATTACAAAATTGCGGTTGCATGCCAGCTAAATTGGGTAAGCAAGCTCCTTTACATCAAGTTTTGGTTTGAGTAGTTGTGAGATCCAGAAAGGTGAAATTTAATAATCAACCAGACTAATTGTGAAGTCTGCTTCTTCTAGTAAATAGATGAGGTATATCATATGAAAGCCTTCTGTTAACAAAAGAAAAGAACTAAAGAACCTAAACTTCACAAATTATGATTCTTAAACAGCATTTATTGGAAACTCAAAATGATATCATCAGATTACTGTGGTCTAAAAAATCTCTATAAAATATAAGTTTTCAAAGTTTGGCATAACAATCTTCCTCCCGAAATATTGATTTCCATGTTGGAATGAAGGTGTTAAATCATATATATATATATATATATATATATATTATATATATATATTATTATATATTATATATTATATATATATATATATATATATATATATATATATAGTTTGGTTTGTATGTAGGTCATATCTTTCTGCTGATCTTTATCTTAGCTGCAACATATAGAATATTCTTTATTCCATGCCTTCTTGCATGGTTACAGTTGGATGAGTATCAAGAGAGTGCAGATAGACACAAGCATAGCCAAATCACCTATATGCTGTTGCTGGGAAGCCTTGTTGACGAGAATGATACAATACTTAGAAAGAAAGTATTCTGCAAAAGATTCTTAATGATAAGACCAATGTTAGGTAAATAAATCTGCAACATAAAATTCTCAATAAGAAAAACATGGTTTGAGATTCAACTTCACCAACTATTTCTTGCATGATTTGAAGTTCAAGCAAACAATTGATTTATAACTTATCCTAATAAAAGTCAGTTGTGGCACACCCCTACTTTAGTTGCACTTTTGAGGAGGGTGTGCTAATTAAAGAAATTTATAAGGCCGTGATGAATCTACTAAAATTCTCTTGGGTATAAGCATTTAAAGCCAATGGTTTGCCTACCACACTAATGGGTCAATTATCACATTTGGTTCACTTAGAATTGACTAATTTAGAGTAGTCTAAGGCTTGCTGATGTTGATATAATGTATGATGGATCCTTCATCAGAGAAAAAAAGGTGATAATGCTCACCGAAGCGGCCGGTATGACCCCCCCCCCCCCCCCCCCCAGCTTGCTAGGCAGGTAAATCATCGAGAATATTTTGCCTTGGTACAACGGCCCTTCCTTTGCATGGAGGAGGATATGATGGATCCTTCATGACTCATATATGGCTAATTAAGAATTATTCTAGGCTAGTTAAACTTGGGCCTTGAGAAAGGTATCAAGCCTTAAAATGGGAGAGACTTTGAATCTCAATTTAGTCTCAATTAAAGGCTATAAACCGATTAAGGGAATTCTTCAGGCGAGATGAGCCTTCATTAAATAAATAGCATGACTGTTTCACATAATTTGAGCTAGACCTACCAAGGAATGGTCAATTATAACATCAGAACACGTGACTCAGTATCGAATTTAACATCGACAATCAACTAAAACAAATAGCATATGATAAACATCCTTCAGAGAAATGGGTAGCTTGAGGTGATTTCGACAAATAGATCAAGAAAAAAAGTATGCAAAGTTTGCTTAATCCAACTCGAAATCACTGGTTTTCCAACCTAGGCCTGCATAACCATCCTGTTTCCATTTCCTTATTCTTAACATTTTTCGATCAGCAACAAAATTGGTAACTGTAACAGATTAGAGAACATTACAGTCAAGAAGTTTCCCAGACCATTTAACCCTTTCCGTTTCATCGAATCATGTGCAATAATACGAAACATCAGCAAGTGCTCAGTAGCCAACGAAACACTGTATGCAAAGTAGTACGACTAAGAGAAGTCAAAATACCAGAAAAGCAAGCACACGAGGCGGATAATATGGTAATCACCGATGAAGCCTTCGCATTCGTCTTCTACTCCGGCCTCGGAATACTCGCAGATGACGGTGCCGCAATGAGAGTACCCGAAGGAAAAAAATGAAGCATCATGCACCAACTACCTCATACGTAGGAAATCGTGGGGAAGACCGGATGGCCACTTCCAGCGGAGGAGCCATGGCGGCTCTCCGGCGATGGATGATGGCGAATCGGCGATTCGAACGAGATCGTTGGAGTGGAACGATTCGAGACTCGCATTGTCAAAAGGTCTTGTAGTGGGCCTTGTCGGGCTGTCGTCTTTTATGAGATGATGGGCTTCAAAAAGGCTCAAGTCGTATTGTCGTAACTCGTAACTTGACGTGGAGGAGCCCGATATAAGCTTGAGACATTTCGCTTTATCCTTTTCGCAGGTAATGCGTTGCGGTGATGATTCAACGGTACGAGGGTTTGAGCACAAGGGTTTTGTAGATTCCGACGAGGAAGCCGGTGAGTTTGCTTCTGCAGAGGGATTTGCCTCCAGAAATTTCTACTTTCTTAAGGAACATGAAACCGATTCTTTAACTCAAATTTGTATATATAATGTTCCTATTTTCCTCCGATTTGCTTAGCGTTTTCGTTGAACTGGAATCTTGATCTAAGCATATACTCTGTTACTGCTATTCTTGGAATGCCGGGCGCATTTGGTTGCTTGCTGAGCCAGATTCCTTCGATTACCAACGTGCATGATGGCGCACCTGCGAAAATTCATGTTTTACTGGTTTGTTTAGGTCGTAAGAAGGACCAAAATCAATTTTCTTTTGTAAGATTTCGTCTTCCACCAGCAAGGAAGCTTAGGTCTTATGCAAAACTGAAGTTTGAGGTCAAAGCTGTGCCTGTCAAATCGGAATCGAGGAAATCAGCAAAGTCGGTTTCGTATGGAGGCTGCATCCCATCTATGTTGCTAGCACTGGAAACTTGTGAAGATCTTGATGAAGCGTTTAAGCCATGGGAAGAGAATCTTAACAACAAGGAGAGGACCATCATCCTAAAAGAGCAAACAGATTGGAAGAGGGCTCTAGATATCTTTAACTGGTTCAAGAGAAAGGGCTGTTACGAACTGAATGTGATTCACTACAATGTTATGCTAAGGATCCTTGGGCAAGCACAAAACTGGGATCTCATTGGGTCATTATGGAGGGATATGCAGGCAAATAGAATAACTCCCACAAATTCAACATACGGTACATTAATCAATGCTTACTGCAAAGGTGGCTTGAGCAAGGAAGCGCTTGTTTGGTTGAGTGATTTATACAAGCAAGGCATGGAACCAGATGAGGTGACAATGGGAGTTGTTCTTCAGACATATAAGAAGGCTGGTAACTTTCAAAACGTGGAGCAATTTTTCAAAAGGTGGTCATCTGATGTTTTTGATGATTGTGAATCTCAAAAGTGTTACAGCTTATACACATACAATACATTGATTGATACTTACGGTAAATCAGGGCAGTTTGAGAAAGCTTCAAGAACTTTTGCACAAATGTTAAGGGAAGGTATTGTTCCAGACATAGTTACATTCAATACAATGATTCATATGTATGGCAATAATGGTCTGTTAGAAGAGGTTTCTGCATTGATGATGATAATGGATGAATACCAATGTGTTGCTGATACAAGAACATATAACATACTTATCTCCATTCATCTAAAGATCAATGACCTCAGCATAGCAGCTGGTTACTTTTCTAAGTTGAAATTGGCCGGCCTAGAACCAGATGTTGTCAGTTATCGCACTCTTTTGTATGCATATTCTATTAGAAACATGGTTGGAGAAGCTGAAGCCCTTATTGTGGAGATGGAATGCCAAGGCCTTGAGATTGATGAGTATACACAATCAGCTTTGACTAGGATGTACATAAATGTAGGAATGATTGATAAATCTTGGTCTTGGTTTGAAAAATTCAGCAATAAAATGAATTCAGAATGGTTTGCTTCCAATATCGACGCTTTTGGAGAGCAAGGGCACATTTTTCTTGCTGAGAAAGCTTTTGCTTGTTGCTTATCCAGGCAAAAGTTGAGTGTTCCCGCGTTCAATGTTATGATAAAAGCGTATGGAATACAAAGGGACTACACCAAGGCTGTGAGTTGTTTGATGACATGATAGAGTATGGTATTCATCCTGACAAGTGCACATACAGTTCTCTGATACATATTTTATTGGCTGTTGATCTACCTGATAAAGCAGTGTGCTATTTACGAAAAATGCAAGAGGGTGGCTTTGTTAGTGACTGCATTCCTTATTCAGCAGTAATGACTAGTTTTGTCAAGCTTGGTGAAATACAAATTGCAGAGGATATATTTAAAGAAATGGTTAGCTTTGGATTTCAACCTGATGTTGTTGTTTATTCCATTCTAATAAATGCATTCACTGAAGTTGGAAATGTTTCCAATGCTTTGAAGTATGTTGATGCAATGAAGAGGGCTGGAGTTGTTCTGAACCCAGCAATTTGTAACTTGTTAATCAAACTTTATGCCAAAATTGGATATTTGAGAGAAGCACAAGAAGTATATGAACTAATAAAAGTTTCTGAGAATGGTCCTGACATTTATGCTTCCAATTGCATGATTAGTCTTTATTCTGAGAATACTATGCTGAACGAGGCAGAAGCGATCTTTTGCGATTTGAAAAACAGTGGAAAGGCAAATGAGTTCTCTTATGGGACTATGCTATGTTTTTACAAAAAACTGGGTCGTCTTTGGGAAGCTGATCTCATTGCGCAAGATATGCAAGCCTTGGAATTGCTATCCAGCACAGTGAGTTGCAACAGTTTAATCGCATTATATGCAACTAATGGGAGAATGAAGCAGGCTGTAGAGATATTCCATTACATGTTGGCCACTGGGATACAACCTGATGAGTCTACATTCAAGACATTTGGGCATGCTTTGCTCAAGTATGGAGTTTCCAAAGAAGCTGTAAATCGACTAGAATCGATGAGAGGAGAAAAGTCCAGAGTTGGCTTGGATGCATGGATTGATGCCTTATGCTCTATCTTCAGACTGGATTCTGTCGACCTAAAGCGGGCAAGTAGAAATATGAATTGCTATATTAAAAACCTTAAATTGTAAGCATGTGCAGCCATGAGTGTGATCCATTCAAGGAAGAAGGAATCGTGGACAACTTCAATGATGTTGGCTATGTATAATTTTATAACCTTGATTCAGAAGCTTCGACATCACAATGTAGCATGCAATGGATGGCTTCCATTTATTCTGGAGACCTAGGCCTTTCTTGTCTCAGGGGTGAGTCTATGATGCAGATAGATTTTCATAATTTCATGATTTAGGATTGGTGTTATGTAGTTAGTTTCCTATGCTTACTGTTGTTAATCCTTTATCTCTGTACTCCAGCGTCCAATATTGTCAGTGTTAAAATAACTTGAAGGATGAGAGCTTGGAACTCGACGCTGATGGACGAATCTTCACTGTGAAAATTCTATGCTGACCGGATGCAGAAGAAATCTTTTACAATTTGAAACACGGTGGGAAGGCAAATGAGTTTGAGTTTCCACAAGAAATTGGGTCTTCTTCAAGACTTCAACCAAACATCATTGCTTAAACAATGCAAATATTCAGACTGCAAGCCACAGCACCATGAGATGTATTAAGTTCATGGAACAGTGAAGCAAGCAAGTGTCAACGATACAGGTGAAGGTTACCTGAGTCTTGTAGTTGTCGAACACTTAAAATATGGTGCTAAATCGAGTTGTAAATGAGCTGAACTGAGTTGAACCTCACCATGGCCAAACTTGTCCATTTATTTTATCGAGCTGTGTTTATCTCTAGGCTTGTAAGCTTCAAAAATAGATATATGTATAGTTGGTTGCTAATCAATCAAAGCTAAAGAAAAGAAGATAACTAGGTTGCTTCATGTACAAACTACAAGTCAAACTGATAGCTTGTGTACTTAAATTCCAATCCACCATCAACAACTTGATCATTACATTTCTTAGTTGCACTCATCATTCAAATAACTTCTCTCAGTTTTTATCTCACTCTCGCGATTGAATTTATGACATTTATTTGATAAAAAATGACTATGCTATTGTGTTTTTATAAAATAGACTGATGATTAATATGTGAATGTTCATAAAGTATGACCCCTAGGTTAGCATGACCCTAGAATGCGAACATGAACTGGAGCAGACCGGGAACGCGAGCTGAAGTCAGGGATTTGGAGTTGCTGTCCGACGACTTTCCTCTTTGATCTAATTCAATAGGATTACTGACATTTGACTTGACTTTATCTCCTATTTATGCAAGACTAATTATCCTCTAACTTTTTTTATTACCCACGCCAACATGTATTCATGAGCTGTATATTTCCTGCATTTAAAGGAGCTGTTGAGGATCTCTATCAATTGGTTGTTCTCCATTAATTCTGTCACATTATATGGCCTCTCCATCTTTCTCAATAAATAATATTGATCTTAAAGAATTCCAACTATAAAATTGTCGTCTAATTTGTCTGCAGGAGATAAACTTTTTATATATATTTATTATATTAAATAGTTATGCATAAAATATAATATTTATGGAATTTTTTCATGGAAAAAAAATAATGAGGGGAGTTGGCTCCGGTAGTTGCATCCTCTAACCTGTTCGTCTTCCCTCCTCTGTTTCCATATCTTAAATACGCTAGCTCCTGTTCCTCATGGCCACCGCAACGCTCCAGCTCCTCCTTCGTCGGCCATGGCGGACACAACCACTCCGGCGAGCTCTTACAGTTATCCTCTTCCAAGTTTCGTCCGCTTCCTCATCAACCCTAAGCGCCTCAAACTCGGCTACCACTACTTAATCTCCCACGCATTGCATTTCATCCTGCTCCCCCTCCTCGCGGCCTCCGCCGCTCGTCTCGCCGGACTTACTTCCGCCGAGCTCCTCCAGATTAGAGATGCCCTCCGCCTCCACCTCGTGCCCGTCGTCGCCTGCTCCTTCGCCGCTGCCTTCTTCGTGGCTCTCTACCTCGTGAAGCAGCCGCGTCCGGTCTACCTCCTCGACTTCGCGTGCTTCAAGCCGGCGGCGGCGCTCAAGTGCAGCCGAGAATTCTTCGTGGAGCAATCCATGAGCACCGGTATCTTCACCGCCGAAAACCTGGCGTTCCAGAAGCGGATCTTGGAGCGGTCCGGGCTGGGGCAGTCGACCTACTTCCCGGAGGCTATGCACAAGAGGCCGCCCAAGTTGTGCATGGCGGAGGCGAGGGAGGAGGCGGAGATGGTCATGTTCGGAGCCGTCGACGAGCTGCTGGACAAGACGGGCGTGAAGCCCAAGGACATCGACATACTCATCGTCAACTGCAGCCTCTTCAACCCCACCCCCTCGCTCTCCGCCATGATCATCAACCACTACAAGCTCCGGGGGAACATCCAAAGCTTCAACCTCGGCGGGATGGGCTGCAGCGCCGGCCTCATCTCCATCGACCTCGCCAAGCAACTCCTCCAGGTCCTGTCCATTAATTCACGCACTCTGTTTCATGTTATTTATTAATTTTCACGTACTCTGTTTTCGACTCTCGAGCAGGTGCATAGGAACGCGAACGCATTGGTGGTTAGCACCGAGAACATCACGCTCAATTGGTACTTCGGGAACGACCGGTCGATGCTGGTGCCCAACTGCCTCTTCCGGGTGGGCTGCGCCGCCGTAATTCTGACCAACCGGCGCTCCTCCCGTAGGCGGGCCAAGTACCAGCTGTTCCACACAGTGCGCACCCACAACGGCGCGGACAACCGCAGCTACGGGTGCGTGTTCCAGGAGGAGGACGGCGAGGGGAAGGTAGGGGTGTCGCTGTCCAAGGACCTGATGTCCGTCGCCGGCGAGGCGCTGAAGGCCAACATCACGACGCTGGGCCCGCTGGTGCTGCCGCTCTCCGAGCAGCTGCTCTTCTTCCTGACGCTGGTGTCGCGGAGAGCGTTCCGGTGGCGGAGATTCCAGCCGTACATCCCCGACTTCAAGATGGCGTTCGAGCACTTCTGCGTGCACGCCGGCGGGAGGGCGGTGCTCGACGAGCTGGAGAAGAGGCTGGGGTTGGCGGAGGGGCACATGGAGGCGTCGCGGATGACGTTATACAGGTAGTTAGAGTACTTACGGTCGGTCCCTCTCTATCCACTTTATATAGTAATTTAAATAATGCAACTAACTTTATTTATTTATTTGTTGGAATAGATTTGGTAACACTTCTAGCAGCTCCCTTTGGTACGAGCTGGCGTACACGGAGGCGAAGGGGAGGATTAGGAAGGGGGACCGGACGTGGCAGATCGCGTTCGGTTCGGGGTTCAAGTGCAACAGCGCCGTGTGGCACGCGCTGCGCACTATCGACCCGAAGGAGAAGAAGAAGAACCCATGGACCGACGAGATTCATGCCTTCCCGGTTCAAGTCCCCAGAGTGGAAACCATTCATTAGATTAGATTAATTACTATCTAAATAATCAATTTAGTGTTTGTTCCCTCTAAGAAAATTACCATGGGGAACTAATTAGTAGCTAAATATCTTGTATTTCTCCGAATGTGTCGTCAGTTGATTTACTATAATGATATTGATATGATATGAGTTTATTTATTTAAAAAAAATACACTAAAGTTGTTGCTTTTGCACAATTGAAGAGGATGTTCATTCATCAATTAATATTAATATATAATAACATCAAACAATTTGGAGAAACTTGTAATTACGTGTCAATCAACATAATATTTATAAAGAATAATTAATTAGGGACAATTATCACCATCAAAGAATATTTTTTATGTATAAAAGCTTTTAAAAATTATGTTTATAATTATATATAGGCCTATTATTGTCTTTACACGCTGTTATTTCTTTATGCCATTTCGTAGAATCGCGCTCGCTCCCAAAATAAGGAAAGCAGGGCAGCATCAAACGAGAAGGTACGCTTCCTTTTCCTCCCCGTAGAATCCTCGATTTGCTTAGGATCTTATCGCCTTCGCTCGAATCGACTAGGGGCTATTGCCCTCCGTGTCCTGATCTCTCGTCTGGCATCTCTTTTTCCCTCGTATTAGGCGCTCGATTTGGGGTTTTCGCTGGATTTTTGTCGGCCTCTATTTTCGAGCTACTTCTGCCGTCTGATTCTCGTTGGGAAGTCTGTTCGCGCTTGATTTGCTGTCTTGATTGCGCTATTTTTAGGTGGGCTGGTACTGTTCTGATCTGGGTTTTTGGGTGTCGGTAGGAGCGATGGTGGGGAAGGGTGGAAAAGGACTTCTCGCAGCGAAGACGACGGCGGCGAACAAGGACAAGGACAAGAAGAAGCCGGTCTCCCGGTCTGCTCGTGCGGGGTTACAGGTAATGCCAGTTGACACCTTCCTTTTGTTGTTTGCCTTGTTCTACATCTACTCATCTTGTCCGAGTGCCCATGAGACTTTGCTGTTTTTGTTCGCCTATATTGCCCCCTTTTTTTCTACAAGCCCGCTCTTTTGTTCGATACTGATTTGGATGACTAGGAGATAATAACTTCATCATTGTATGAATTCTGAAAGAACAGTGATCGTCTAGTGTGCTATTAGCATTCATGCAAAAAGTTTAGCGCGACAATATATTTTCTAGCTATTTAGATTGTAGTGTGGCTTTTATAGGAGTTTTTCTTCTTCGCCCTTAGATATACAGACGGCTAAGTGGATTTGAGAGGTTTCTTGCCATTTATTATGTAAGTTTAACTTATATGTACGTTGAGCAGGCCCATCATTCTATGATGTATCTGCCTTCACTTTGCCGATTCTCCATTTGGTCCCATATGACGTGGATTAATCTTGTCTTGTAGCAATCAAATGATGGTTTTTATGCACTACGCAAAAATTCTAACTCAAATGGTAAAGGCGCCATCAATGATTAAGCTGACAATCATTTGTTTGCTTCATCGTTAAGATTATTAACTATCTATTTTATCCATCAAAACATTTTTAAGTTTGAGAGTTGGTTATTTGCATCACTAGTAGGTATTGATTTTATTAGTGTATGGACCCTTTTTTTTTTGTCTTTGCCATGAGATGTCCTCACAGCAAATTAGATGTTAGACTAGTTAATGGTGGAAGTAGTAAAGTTACACTCCTTCCAACAATGCCACTATACAAATTTGAATCACAGACCTTAGTAAGGAAGCCCTCCAAATCTTGCTTGCTTTCCACTAGACCAAGCAACTTTTTGGTAACATTTTATGGATTTTGATAGACCAATATATTGATCATGTTCTAGAGAATTGTGTGTGTACTTTTAATAGGACGGCCATCTTTCTGTCACGTATTTGCCTCCTACTTTGATGAACCTCCCCATCTGGTCCCATTTGATTTGGGTTAGTCTTGTCCTGTGCTAATAAAATGATGGTTTGTATGCAAAATGAAAGAGAAAAATGAAGTTAAGATGGGAATGATGTAGGAAGAGCACCAACGACTGGTCTGACAATCATTTGTCTGGTTCAAAGTTGAGATGATTAACTAACTACCTATAATATCCGTCAAACTTTTCCAGTTGGACAGTTGGTTATGAGAGTATTAGGAGTTGAAGTCTGGTATAAATTTCTGAATTCTGACATCAAGATCAAAGTTACACAATCTGTATATGAGAGTATTTGGTGTTGGGTTTCATTATAATATTCTAATCCTGGTATGCATAGATGAAGTTATGATTGAAGTTTTTTTACATTAACATACATGTTGATAAGCGTTGCCTTACTTTTTTACATTAACATAGATGAGAAATAAACAAATAAATTAGATAAGTCAACCAAAGATCATAAAACCCAAAATATTTTAATAAAAATTTGATTGGACTCCTAGAATAAGTTCATGGGTGGTTGATATCGATATGAATCATCTAAGCTAAATTGGTATTGGAAAGACCAATCCTATCTTTAGAGAAATTGGCATTTCAAGAATGATTGTTGGAGAAACTAGCGATCTAAAGACTGGAATGGTTGTCCCACAATCTTCTTCCCCATTACCTAATCATGTCGTCAATTGGATCTCTATCAGCTTGTTGTTTCACTGCTTCCTTATAATCCCATGTTTCTCATTCAGAAGATAATTAATTTAAATTGAATTAGCAGCATATCTCACGTAACTTTAGCAACATACATCACATAAATCGAGTAGATAATTAATTTTTTGAAAAGCAATGTTTGAAAATGACCAAATTCATGCACTAAATATGTTGCACTCATTACTACTGTACTATGAATTCAGTTTAGAGACATGCAAAACTAAACAACTTATATTCCATCAAAAAAATGTGAAAAAAATTAAAATTAAACAAATGGTGTCATTTCTATAATTATAAAATGGCATGAATGTGATAATCTCAAAATAATTTAAATATTTGGCAATTAACAGTATGTTTTATAGTGCATCTAACATCTTAAGTTGTATTTTCCTATTCCTTTTAGTTTGCCTTTGTGATTGGTCCAATCTGCCCATTGTTATCTAATTTGAATCTTTGATTTTGCTAATTATCATTCGGTAAACTGAATCCATTATGCGACCTATGGTTTATAGAACAAAACTAGGTGATTGAGGTAAAGAGATGTTTTTATATTTATGTTATTCTTACCTACGTTTAGATTGAGGAAAAGTTTACAAAATAATTGTAGCCCATCTTGTTTTTTATGAATACTAAATTTTGTGAACTGAGGTGTTGGGCAGATAAGGTAGCAACAATTACTAGTGATGGAAATGTTGAGAAATTTGGAGATGGTTCATAGACAAATAGTGTGAAAGTCTGATTGTTGTTTGGTTGGAATCCCGGTAGTTGATAAGCTTATAAACTGACTTGATTTGCTCAACTTCACATATACCATGGTTTATGCAGTTTCCTGTTGGTCGTATCCACCGGCAGCTGAAATCTAGGATTCAAGCAAATGGCCGTGTTGGAGCGACCGCGGCTGTGTACTCAGCTGCCATACTGGAGTACCTTACTGCAGAAGTCCTGGAGCTCGCAGGGAATGCAAGCAAGGACCTCAAAGTGAAGCGAATCACACCGCGCCATCTTCAGCTAGCCATTCGAGGGGATGAGGAGCTAGACACCCTCATTAAGGGCACCATTGCTGGCGGTGGAGTCATCCCCCACATCCATAAGTCCCTCATTAACAAGTCCTCCAAGGAATAGGTAGTGATCTTGCCAGTTAACTCCACAAGTAGTTATAATTATTCAACATGTTTATGCTCTTTTTTGTGAACCTTTAAGCGGTTCAAATGGTATGGGTCGAACGGAATGCAATGTATTGGACCTCTTGGTGATCTTATTTAGGAATATCAAACCTTGTGTTTAGTGAATTATGATCACAACTAATTAATCCACAAGCTCACATTATGATCCGAAATCAAGATTAAATCATCAGGAAAAACAAAAACAGATAAGTAGAGTAACTTACCTCATCTCCTTGATCAACCCTAAGGAATTAGGTTTGTGGTTTACTTGTGTGCTCCCATCAGCAGATGAAACTGCCAGATGATCTGATCATTAACTTCTAGTTTTGTCCTTGAAGATTAAGAGGTGATCAGATCATGCTGGCAGCTTCATCTGCTTGTGGTACACCAAAATAATTAGTCAATAAAACACCAGCTAATTACAAGGATTATGTAAGGAGAGGAAGATTAATCAAAGACAAAAAAGAAGGAAAATTAGCGTTTTAGTTTGAAGGTTGGATGAGGAGTCGAAGAGAAGTGAAATTTATATAGGAGAAAGAGGTGTTACTTGAAAGTGATGTCTTGCCATTGCCAAATAAAAACAACAATTAGTTCAAATTAAATTCCTGAGCTTTGATGTAATTTAATTGGGAAAAATGGGCATCAGCATTTTAGTAGACAAATTGCAAAGATTTTGAAAATAAGAGGTTTTTATATATTGAAAGTCGTGATGATTCTAAAAATTTTAGATGCTTTCTCTGATTTTATCTTGTTCTTTTTTATTTAATGTCATTATAATATGTTTTAACATAACATTATAGACACTAAGAAGAATGATTGAGTGGTTGAAGTATTAACCGAAAAAATGATGAACCAGGCAGCAGACAAATTGAACCTGGGGTGACCGGCCCGGCCCTACGGAAGTTTCCCACCGGTCACCAGGGTAAATCGGGAAGCGCTCGCGGTGGTCAGTCTAGAAACCCAGCGGCCCAGGGTTCGCGCCCCATTTTGGAGGAAAAATTCCTGCAAAATGCGCCGTAGCTGGGGATCGAACCGCGGACATGTGGGTTAACAACTAGTGACCTTACCGCTGCACCATAGCCCCGGAGGCGGTTGAAGTATTAACCGAGAGCTTTAGTCAGATTGTTTATATGTTGCAAAACATTCAATTAATTAAAATACAAACTAAAATTAATGTCATCTAATTGAATGTGTTTAAATTTAGGTGTAACAACTGATACCACAAGATGTGTAATTAGTCTTTAAATAATTAATGAAAGGATACATGGGATGTTAATTATAGTTAATGGAGAGTTTATTAGGCAATTAGTCGGTAGCTATCGCAATCAAGACCAAGTTTATAGTAAAATAATTCCTGCCTGTTTGCCAAATCCATTATTGTAATATTTTCAACAAGGCAACATGAACACGTAAATCAGTCCTACAAATATAGTCCAATTCGTAGCAGTAGATTGAGAATAATCTTATGATTAATTAGGTTAGGTAATGTTGAATTTGGGATGATTTATTCGGTCTTTCGAAAGTTTTTTATCGGCCATCAGGATAAATCAAAAAGTGCTCGCGACGGACGATCCTAAAGTTAAATATTTTATACTTATGCGTCCCATTTGAAGGAATAATTCTGATAAAATTCATCGTAATTAAGGATCGAATCGTTAATATTTGGGAGATAATTAATTATTTTTCTGCTGCACAATAACCTAGGGGTCCAATGGAAACAGAGATGGTAAGTAACATGTGAACTTAAGCCTTAGAACAGAGGTGAACTCATAGTTGATAAGTGAAGCTCTTTTTTTTTTCTATAGAGGTCTGATTCCTCACTTCAAAGACAAAAAGAACTGGATGTCATCCTCGTCATCCTCATTCTTTTTTAACTTTATTTTATTTTTCTTTGCATCCTTCTCAGTGTTCAGATTATAATCATACCATGCATGCAGTAACTACACAATTTACTCACATGAACCCAAAAATTAAAAACAACAACAAAAACAAAAATGTAACTTTGCGTCTCATTTTGTTTTTAAACTCTATGAGCTGCTTTTATCCTCCTCGCAGGACGTAGGAAAGATGATAATTTTGTTTCGGATCTTATGGGGCACCTAAAGCTCCTCCTTTGCTTCGTCGTGACGATAAAATCATTCAAGGTCGGTTTCATGCTCGCCTCCCTCCTCATCCTCAAATCCGCCACCTACTTCCACAAATCCGACCACGTGCGTCGTCCCCAGAAATCTGACCCGGTCGTCTTCGCCTACCTTATCTCCACCTCCTTCTGGCCATGGTTCGTTGAAACGGTCGCGATAGTCATTTCGCGACCAGTCAAAATCATTTTAATTAAAATAATACTGTCTCAGTTTCAAAATCATTTCGCAGACCAGTCACGGCGCGATTATATGTATATACATTTTAAATAAATTTAATAATCAAATTAATAATAATACTAATATCAATTTGATTAATAATAATATTTTAATTAAAATAAATAAATATAAATATAAAAAATTATTTTAAAATTTTAAATTTAAATTGAAAATTAATTTAATTTATTAACATATAATATTTAATAAAACTTACGTTTAGGTCAAAACTCCTCTTCTCTTCTCGTACGCATCGCTCGCACAGAGTTATTCCGCCGCCATGCGACTCACGCCGCTCTTCTCGTACGCATCGCACGCACAGAGTTATTCCGCCGCCATGCGACTCACGCCGCTCTTCTCGCGAGTAGCTGCATGGTCGACTGCCTCTTCTCCTCTACCCATTGCAGGTGAAGTTTTCCTCCTTCTCATCTCCTCGTTCTTTCCCTTTGCGAGCCACCAAAGAAAATCTCTGTCGCCGACAACAGTTAGAGAATAACCTCCGTTCCAACCGTTCTAGCCGTTTCGTTCCAACCGTTTCGGCCATTATAAAGCTGAATAACGACATCCCAAGACAAACCATGCTGGAACGACGTGGAATTTTGGAAAGACGTGGGGCATTCCCATACTGGAACGGCCATTCCGCATCCGTTCCGACGAACCATGCTCGTGGTGATCTACCACACCAGAACCGCTACCTCCTCCACTTCGACCTCGGCGCCCGGCCGGCGGAGCACGCCCAGCTCGCCGATTTCGTCGTCAAGTCCGAAGCTTTTTCGTGATTCCGCAACGTGTGGATCGTTGGCAAGTCAAATCTAGGCACCTACCGAGGGCCCACCATGCTCTCCACCACGCTCCACGCCATGGCCATCCTCCTCCGGCGCGGCCACTGGGACTGGTTCGTCAACCTCAGCGCCGCCGACTACCCATCGATCACCCAAGATGGTCAACCTACCTAGTGATCTCAACGTCACACAGCACGCCAGCCACTTGGGTTGGGAGATGTAAGATTCAATTGATCCCCCCTCCCAATTTTTTTTGTTATTGTTCATACATAATCTTTGATTCTTTCTCACATAAAGAATCAAGCAAAACCTATAATTATAGTCCCTGGAGGCAAAATACAATTTGCTCGTCCCAGTATTCCCGTCAATCCGTCCCAAAGTCAACACGAAAGAGATAAATCATAGAGGTTATTAGCCTGGATATTGTGACTAATACGTCGGAAGGACGGGCACACTAACTTATCAAATTTTGACCCTAAATTTCAAAATGATAACACCCACATATAAATCATCGCTTCATACCACGAGGATTATCATTATAGATCCTAACACTTTATAGCCACAGCCAATCAGACATCATTTGGTCTGTCAAACAAAAGAGGTCTTCCCACTGCCTTCAAGCTCTGCACAGGTCAGAAATGAACAGTATGTTTGGTTCCGAAGCATAATCAAAATAGCGGGGAATAAATCGTGATATTCAAATAATTAACTTCTTATTAAATATTGGCTAGAAAAGGTTACTTTGGATGAGTGTATCCTTTACAAATCTAGAGAATCAAGTCAAATTCACCGTGATCAATACATTCGCGCTTCTATGATATTCACACGAGTACACCATCATCGCCCATCTCACGAGCATGTAAGCACACCCACGCTGTAGTGATAGCTAATATATATAAAAATTGAGATCAAATCTTAACTTTTAGAGTTGACAATCTATCCGATAAGATTATATCTTGTGAGATACTTAACTTTTAAGTCTTATCTAATATATACGATATTTTTTTATTTTATCTATATGCAAAATATAACATGGGTATTAAAATCATAAGCTTTAATTGGTTTATAATAAAAGGTCACATATTACTCATCTCATTATTACTCTTAGAGCTGACACTAACCATCTTCTACTAACATTAGAGTCAATAACTGAAGTATATAATACATATTAACCTAGTATGAAACTCAAATACATATTGGACTCATTAATATAATAAGTTTTAATCCAATTAGATTAACTCATTAATCTAACAAGTTTAAAATTCGAAATAAATTTAAGATCCGAAACAAATTTCAAACTTAAACTTAGATCCACTTTATTTTAGTCATAATAAAATAAAACAAACTCCAAAAATTGATGTGCTCTCTATGTGTTACCCAATAGATTCTCATAGTGTTGATAGTGACTCTAAAATTCCAATTTAAAAACACAAGTCATGAGTGACATCTAGCAAGATATCATGCTTACTCAAGTAACGAGAATATAGTAGATTTGACAAAACTTGTCTATGACTAATTTATTGTATAACCTAGTCCTTTTGCCCATGATATCTAGATTGATTAACGAGTCATAGATCATATCATCGTCTCATCAATCTATGTGTTTCTTGATATCTAAGTAAATTACTTAATCAAATATACTCAATAACTCATATTGACTAGTAATAAAATACTAATAGCTCCTATAGTTGTTGTATTAAAAGAGCTACATATATCACTATATATAAGTTCTAACAATTCATTAGCTCATTCGCTTTAACCACTAAAAGGAGTTTTAGTCATTTTGCCTAATAGACAATACTTGAATACCTCATATGATTCAAAATCAAATGAGTTTAAGAATTTATCCTTGTGAAGTTTAGACATGTATTTCTCATTTATATAACATAAGCAACAGTGTCAGACATACATTTGGTTTAAATCATTAAATTTTAACCATTTTATATTTATGTTATAATCGAAGAATTCAAGGTCTAGACCATAAACCTTAATTATTAATTGTGAATTACAATAGAATATGTCATTTAAATAATTAGAATAACATTTATTTTTTATTGTTATGAAAAATCTTTTTTTGTCCAAACTAGAAATAGAAGTAATATTTCTAGTTAAAGTAGACAGATAATAATAATTCTGAAATTCTAAGATAAGTCCGTAGGCAAAGATAAAAATATTAAGATCCTACAACTATAGCAGCAACTCTTGCTCTATTGCTAACTTGTAGATCCACTTCGGTCTTAGTTAATTATCTACATTTTCTTAGATCATGCACATTAATTATATGAATGTTTGAGTCAAAGCATTTATTTCATACATCAATCGACTGTTACACCACATTAGTCGACTGATATGGTCTCGTACGACTGTTTATATCGTTGAACGACCACTGACGCTTCTAAAATATGCCTGATTTTGTCTCTATTAAATATCAGTCGACTAATATTTATCGTCAATCGATTAATATCAGCAATCGAATCTGGCACGTGAGTCCACTCGCTTCTATGCTCTTCAATTTGACATCAGTCGACTAATCTCCACCATCAATCGACTAATCACATCAGTTGAATAGAGCACACGAGTCTCATTTGCTTCTGTGCTATTCAGTTCGACTGGTGTCCAACGTTAGTAAACTAGTTTCATTAGTAGAATGGAGCAAGCGACTCCCACTCATTTATGTGCTCTTCATTTCAACAGCAGTCGACTGATGTACACCATCAATAGATTGATAACATCAGTTGAATAGAGCACGCATGTCCCACTCACTTTCGTACTCTTTGACATTAGTGCAATCAGTCGAATAGTACAAGTAAGTCTTACTCACTTCTGTCCTCCTTCAAATCGACTTCAGTCGATTGATGAAACTAATTAGTCGACTAATACTCCAATTCAAATGGGTTTTCAAAGCATTAGTCAACTAATTCTCATATCAATCGATTGATGCTCTTATCTCGGCCTTCCCAAGGAATGTTGCCTAATGCTAGATGAACCTCTCGTTAACTAGACTTTTGTACCTAGAATCTCCTTGTCTCCGGGTCTTCATCCACCATTGCATCCGATCCTCGATCTACTCAGGTTTCTTCTTTTGCCAAGAATTTGGTCCTCTACCTTGATTTTTCTTACTGTGCTTCTGGTCTCCGTCCTACAGGGACTTTTCCCTACACATATTGCACAAGTTAGATCTCTTTTTATTAGCCTAATCTTATATAAATATTATCAATTATCAAAATTATATTTCTTAGGCATGACTACATCAACAGAGGAGATTTTCTGAGGAACAAAATGATGAGTTATCTTTTCTTTTTTTTCGAGGGGTGACATGGTAGCACAATTAGTAGTTGCATAATATAATGTAACTATTGTAACTATAACATGTAAATAGATTATCAGCAAAAACGAAGTCCAAGTTAATAAATGGAGGACATATATTTTTTATCCTAAAATACCTCTAAAATATAAAAAATTATAAAATGATGATTAAATGTGTTATATTATATAGAGTTGAATGTTAGATTATAACGTGATCACATGAGCAGAAAATGAAAGTTGTAAAGATGAGGATGTTAAGATGGATATATGAACATACAAGGATAAACAAGATAAGAAATGAAAATATTAACTATTGAGTAAAAGTTTTGAGAAATATGTTTAAAATTAAAGTTGTACGAATATATACTTATATGACCACAAATATTTTAATGAGTGATGTAAAATTATGATAAATACTCATATCAAATGATAAAGAGAAACAAAAAAAAATTTAGTTTAATAATAATAAAATAAGATAAAATTATTTAAATATAAATGATAATATAATAGGAGATATAGTATAATGATATAGAATAATTTATATAATAAACGTAAGTGGATATGACCAATTTTTTTTATCGTCGTCGTTATTCTTTGTATTTGTGTTGATTAACCTGGAAGTTAAGAGTCCTACTCCTTCGCAGTTGGCAGTAGGGGTTGATGATGGAAGACTAAAGAACAAGAAAATGCATATAGAATATCGACATATCGATTTGGAATCCTAAGCTTATCAAGTTTGAGTTAAACAACCAAGAACAGAGGCTTTGAAATCCATCTCTTTCTCGGCGAAAACAACAGAGGGTTAATTTGCAGAATCGATCGATTGCAATGTCAATTCATTGTCGAACGGCGAAATCTTTATTTGGAGTGCGACAAAGCGTTGCCAAACAGAGGATTTGGTGTTAAAAAATTCCAATCTTGATCGCTTTCTTGACTGTTTTGAGGATGACAAGAGTCAAATTGGTCATCCTCTTCTTCCTGTAAAAGTGGCGTGGCGTCTTCTCTCTCTGTCTGCGAGAGGCTCCACCAAAATACGGCGGGCTCGATTGGTAAGGAGTTTGGCCGCTTGTTCCGGAGGTCTCGGGTTCGAAAGTCGCCAGTGATACACGGGGTAAAAACCTGGTCCGCTGACTTAAATTCTCTCGGCCTCAAGCGTCTTTACTCGATCAGTAAAATCGTGATTTATCTCCCTCTGGACACCCGTGGGGCAAGGACTAGGAGACCGCTAAGGTGGCTGTTTCACCTTTTAGTTCCTTCAAAATACGGCGTTAGCGAATGCCGGAAGGATCTTCTTTTCCGCAGCCACAATCTCCTCCGACGGTGACCTCGTCAGCCACATTCTCTCCTCAGCCGCCGACCTGGTGAACTCGCCATGGATGCTGAAGTCGTCGCCGACGTTAAAACTGCCGGTTTTCGTGATCTTTTACTTCAAGACAATCTTCCTGCGTCGACGAACAGATCGAATGAGCATCCGGACCTGTATCCTGAAGGCGGCGACGAGGAACAGGGGCAGCAGCTGGCAGAGGATCTATTTGTTGAGATAGAAGATATTGGAATGGTTATTAAACTTGTTGCCATAAATTTTAATTTAATTCTACAAAACCTACTTGTAAATGAACAAGCATTAAAAATAAATAAATATCAATAATAACACTTTTTTAAAAAATAGATAAATAATTTACTATCATAATTATAATTATAATTATAATGCTCCTACTTAGATATTAATGAGAGTGATTCACAAAGCTCATCATATCATTTTAATATTTTCTTATTTAATAAAAATAATTTAAATAAAATATTAAAAATTTAATAATTGCACTTTTCATTTGGGCTTGGAAAGTTTGTGAAACCTTATTGGACTATAAAATGCTCAAAAATAACCCTAACCTATTTGTATAATGAAACCAATTTTTTTTTTAAAAAAAAAAGATTGTCTTGTTTGGCATCTTCTCTAGAGGCTTAACCTATTTGACTTTGTCCACTTTTAGTGGTCCTATTTTGGGATTTAATCTGTCCAATTAGTTCAATAGATGAAAAAGAAATATGGTAGAATTGAGACACATGAAAATATACAATAATAATAATAATAATAATAATAATAATAATAATAATAATAATAATAAAAGTCGTGAATGTCAACAATCTACTTTTCAAAATTTATCTACATATTTTTAATTGTTTCATAGTTTGTTTAAATTAAATTTTAGTATAATATACATGTATTATTAATGATTTAATAAAAATAATTTATGTGGTTTGGTTTCAATACTTTCTAGGATAGAAACAATACAGACTTGTTCAAAACAAGTGCACTGTCGCCTTCTCTCTTTTGTTATTACTTATTATTGACAAGCACATCTCCCTCAATCTATTTTCCATTGCACTATTTTTCATTCTAAAATCATATTATCGATGACTACTTGCTCCTTGTCATAACAACTAGTAGGGCTCCCACATGCCGTTGGACAATGACCTAACGGTAGGGTGCCTTATCAATTACTCAGGTATTAAGGACTGAGTCTCAGTTTTTGTCAATTAACGAATGATTTTTTTAATAAACAGTTGACCTAAAAATGATAAATTGATGAGCAATTTGTTACGAGCGTTTCCTAATTTATCTAGATGACTAATAAGAAATATCAATGGGACTAAACTAGTCATCAAAAATATAACAATTATAGGCCAATAAAAAATAAGATAAAATAAAAACATAAACCTAACAACATGTCAATGTTGCGTGATTAGGGCTTAAATTTTGGCGTCAATTTGCAAGCCAAACTTGACCTTGACTCACCTAGATAAGCGTGTCTTCTTGTGCAATTAATTCGATGATTTATCCTATTTGAGAAAATAAATAAATGAAATATATTATCTTAATCATGTAAATGAAAAGAAGAAAAAATAATATTAATTGCCTATATAAGGGAGTTTATCATGTGCAAATATTAATATTTGTTAAAATTAATTAAGAGAAAGCAAAAGAGAAAAAATATATTATATCATTTTAATTTGAACTAGAAGACAAAAAACCACCAGCTATTCCACATGCTAATTAATTGGCAATTCAATCAAAAATTTTAATTTCCCTTGATTTACGTTTCCATTTAATTGATCCACCTAATCCTAATGAGTACCTCTTGATCCTATTAAACAATTAATCTAATAATAATTATCATTATTAGTATTAACATGGTAAACCCATTGCCCTAATCAAGTTGAAGAATATAAACATACACAATGACTAGATAGATAATTAAGTTTCTTCGTAACTTTTAATTACTACTCTAGTTAATTTCTAAATGCTACTTTTCTCATGGACATCGATAGCGAGAATGACAGTTTATTGTGGTCGATTTCTCAAATAAATTCTTCATTTTCCTGATATTTTGTTAATTTTAATGGTATAACTAACAATTGATTTTTTTTTTAATAAAATTAAGGTGAGCTAGGCAGGCAAGTGGAACCCCATGTCTCCTTAAAATAAGATTATAACTCAATCAACAACACACAGTCAATTCAAATGAAATTAGTCGTAATTTTTTAAAGAAATACTAGTAGAAATGTCATTGAGTTAGACTTCACGCCCTTTTGTATTATTAAATTGTCCGAAAATAAAGACATTTAAATGTTTCTAGAAACAAATTAGAAAAAAAAATCAGAAATTTAATTTTACAATTCCGGTTCACTCCGAAGTCAAACCGAGACTCTGTTGTCCAACCGAACCGGCGACTAAGTTGGCCTTGCACCAATTGAACCGTTTCTGACAAGCCGGTCCAATATATATTTGTTGTTTTAATTAATTGAGTGAGTCCGGCGGAGACGCTTTCATTGGTGTTCTTTCACGGAAAAAAATTCCACCATCGCCATAATTGAGACTTGAGAGAGAGAGAGAGAGAGAGAGAGAGAGAGAGAGGGGCGTAATCGATTTGGAATTGTAGCTTCACAAACAAAGTCCACGCCTTCTGTTATGATCTTCTCTCTCTCTCTGTTCATCGGATGCGATCTTTTTTATCCACGGAGCGGAAAGCAACCCTAGATCGAGTTCTGTAATGGCTTCCAGGGAAGCTGTTTGACTGACTAAATGCCCCAGTGAGTCCGCCTTCGGTTTCTTCTCCTCCTTCCTCAAGTATGCATAGCCTCTTCGCCCCCTTCTTCTTCTTCTTCTTCTTCGGGTTCTTGGGCTTGGAAGCGGCTGTCGAGGACTGCAATCGATCCTGTGGCAGCTACACGGCCCCTTACCCCTTCGGCTTCTCCGGCGGATGCTCAATCCCCTTGAACTGCTCCAATCCCGCGAGCTCCACCTACTACATCGGTGAGTTTGCGGTGCGCAACCTCACCCAAGACGCCATCGTGGTCGACGTACAGCCTTCCTGCAACCGCTCCGTGCGCACCGCCTCAACCTTCTTCAGCCAAAACTTCGCTTTGAGCAACCGGACCGGTGTCCTGCTCCGCGATTGCACGCGGCGGCACTCGGGGGGAAACTGCAGCGCCGAATCCGTGCTGGTCGACGATCAGTGCGGCGCGAACTACGAGAACACCACCTGTTTCCTCAACGCCACCACCATGGAGGATCTCGACTCCTCCGGATGCGACGTCTTCTACACTTCCGGTGTGGCGTACCAAACGTCGGTGCTGTCTGTGGATCTAAACACGGCTGAGCTGGAGTGGTGGCTGCCGCAGCCGTGCTACTGTGACGCCAATTCCGAGTCGGTTTTGGTTCATGGGACTAGCCCGCCTGGCTGCCGATGCAAGTGCCGATACGGGTTTCATGGGGACGGGTTCTTCAACGGTACCGGTTGTCAACGAGGTTTGTCCTTGCTCGGTATTTGGTTTTATTTGGTGCTTTGTTCTCTGCTCTCTCTACCATGGCTTCGTGCCCCAAAAGTTTTTTTTTCCCTTAAGATTTTTGACAACACAAGATTTCCACTTCTTAAATCATCATAACTGACACAAGCAACCTTCGTTGATTACTTGCCTAAATCTTATGAATCATCCAGTATTCCCACTGCTTCTTTTAATTCGACTTTTTTTTTCGTGTTTGCTAAAATACAGGAGGAACTCCTAATTGTTATTTGGTGTTGGTAAAAAGTTCTTAAGTTTCAACGTATCTTCCACGATCCTTCTTCTATTCTTCCCTCTTCTACTTCTCAATTGCTCTAAATATGCATTCTAAGTTCTGTTTTGGCGTACTTCAAGTCAACCTTTGCTCATGAGGAAAGTCTTTATTTTGTTCAGTCAACTTCCCTCGAAGAGAAGGCATGCATTGTTTTTGACAATTAATTTATTGTGACGTTATTGCAACCATCTGCAGTAAATTTGACGTCACAAATGATGTGAAATTAATGCTCGAATATGCTAGGGCAAACAAGGATTAGATTAACGAGATATGATGATGGTTTGTTTTGTTGTCCCTAGTTACGGCGTATTTGTAAAAATGTTTCTTCTAAATGGGCGCGAATCCTGGGGCGCTGGGCTTCTAGACCGCCCACTGCGAGCGCTTCCCGATTTACTTGGCGGCCGGTGGGAAACTTCCGTGAGGCCGAGTCGGTCGCCCGAGGTGGAAAAAACCTCGTTAATTTTTTTTTTTTGTTGTTGTTGTTGTTCCCTTATTTGATTCGAATTCATATTGTTTCCCATGGATTGTACTGTTTCATTGCCAAATCCCAATCCAATAATTATTTAAATTTTCTTATATCATCAAAAACAAGGGGGGAAATCCTGGAATTTACTTGCTTTAAACTTAGTTATATCTCTGTGTCACACAATTCTGCTAATAGTTTTAACTGTTCCAATTTGCTTAGCTTTCTCTGTTTTCTGCTAAATTGTTTGGTGCTTATAACAAACACTATATTGTTAAGCTTCCACATGATGTTGAGCTGTTTTTCCTCTTCTCTTTTCTGGACTTTTCAAATGATTTAAATAAGCATTCGGCTGGCCCACCCTCACTAAGCATTTGCTAAAAGGAGGTCTTTAGTTGCTCAAGTCAACTTTCCTGAAGAAAAGGACATGCACGGGCTCTCGAGAACTGTTACTTTTCAAATCCATTTTGTATTTCTGCAATTTCATTTGAACTGTTGTTCATGCTGTTTGAGTTATTGCTGCCATTTGCAATAGATTTGTTGTGATAAAAGAAGCAGCAGCTTTATTTAGTGAGTATGTGGAACACAAGAATTTGGATTAACATCATGATTATAGTCTCTCTTTTCCTTTTCTGACAGGGACCAGTGATGGATTAATTGGCAAATTTGGTTCTCTTATTGGAGGTAGTTTTCTTTGTTTTCTGTTGGATTCACATTGCATTCATGTTCAAGCAGTTCTTGTATCAAACATAGATAGCAATTGTGTTGCAAGACATTTTCTACTAATATGGATTATTTGTTTTAAATATCTCGAGTAGTATTTTGATACCACCGAACAAAAGTATCATTCATTTGTCTTAAGCTTCAATAGATTCATAAAGACAATTAACTTATTTAAAGTTCTGTTAAAATCAAGAGTAGAATGATCTTTTGCTCATTTTGAAACTTAACTATTTTTCCTTTGAAAGATGACTATTACTAGCTGTGTTTGGTCATTTGGGGCTGTGAGTATAGGCCCTCAACTGAATGTGTTAGTTTTCTTCGAGTTAGATCATGATATTGCAGATTCTTTGATTAGTTTTGGAGAATTGTTGTTCCTTTTGATCGCTACTTGGAAAATTGAAATTTGTATTTGCTTGGAATTGCGATAACTGGATCAAAAGGAAAGAAGTTTGATGCAATTCGTGAATCAGGCATCATCGCTGGAGCAACCATAATGGCGGCACTCGTCCTGGTCTACTGCTGGCTCCGGCGGCGAACCTCACTGACGCGGAAGCGCGAGAGCATGCGGCGCCTGCTGTCAGAGGCCTCCTCCACCGTCCCGCTCTATTCTTACAAGGACATCGAGAAGGCCACCGACGGCTTCTCACCTGCGCGCATCCTCGGTACCGGCGCATACGGAACCGTCTACGCCGGCGAACTCGGCAGCTCCGGTCGCCAGGTGGCTGTCAAGCTCATCAAGAACCGCGACAGCGTGGAGCAGGTCATGAACGAGATCAAGCTGGTGTCGTCGGTTAGCCACCCCAATCTGGTCCGCCTCCTGGGCTGTTGCATGGAGCAGAGCAGCAAAGGGCTCAATATCCTGGTGTACGAGTGCATGCCCCACGGCACGCTGGCCCAGCACCTGCAGCGCCAGCGCGGCCGCGCACTCCCTTGGACCGTCCGCCTCGCCATTGCTGTTGACACCGCCAAGGCGATAGCCTACCTCCACTCTTCCGTTCGGCCCCCCATCTTCCACCGCGACATCAAGTCCAGCAACATCCTCCTCGACCACAACTATCACTCCAAGGTCGCCGACTTCGGACTCTCCTGCATGGGCCTCGCCGACTCCGCCACCTCCCAGTCCCACATCTCCACGGCGCCGCAGGGCACGCCGGGGTACGTCGACCCGCAGTACCACCAGAACTTCCACCTCTCCGACAAGAGCGACGTCTACAGCTTCGGCGTCGTGCTGATGGAGATCGTCACCGGGATGAAGGCCGTCGATTTCGGGCGGCAGCAGAGCGAGGTCAACCTCGCGGCACTCGCCGTCGACCGCATCGGCCGCGGGCGCGTCGACGAGATTGTGGACCCCTTCTTGGAGCCGCACCGCGACGCCTGGACGCTGACCTCGGTGCACAAGGTGGCGGAGCTGGCGTTCCGGTGCCTGGCCTTCCACCGGGACATGCGGCCGTCGATGACGGAGGTGGCGGACGATCTGGAGCAGATCAAGCTCAGCGGGTGGGCCCCGGCAGAGGAAGGCGCGATACTGTCGACGGGCTCGTCGTGCTCCTCTTCGGTAAGCAGCATGGCGGAGCGGCCTCCTCGGGCGGCGTCCAAGATCCAGAGGTTGGATCTGGCGAGGAGCATGATCGAGGGAGTGAACGTGGAGTCGCCGGTGTCGGTGCAGGATCCGTGGTTGAGCGAACAGAGCTCGCCGTCGGCCAATAGTTTGTTGGGGAATGTAATACATTAAATTGACATTGCATTTCCCTTTTTCTTTTATTGTCTTTACTTTTTCTTTTATAGGTAATAATTGTGCAGGAGAAAAATATACATACTTCCACCACCTTAATTAATGTTAAATACAAAATTAATAATATTTCAGAAATATTTGCTTGTGAAGCATTAATAGCCCCTCCATCGGCGGAGCAATCCTGCGAGATATTTCATACTGCCCTGATGACGTAAGCTGAGTGTTCTGAGCACAGTTCTGGAAAACCTAACATATTATTGTATTATGCAACAGCTACGGTGACATATTATTCTTTCTTATCGCAATCAACAAAATTTTAGGTTATCAATTACGATGATGAAGGGTCTGTTGGATATATTACTAATGAAAGAGTCTTAATTGTGAATGAGATTTTAGTTTCATATTGAGAGTTTCAAGTAATAAAAAAGAGAGTAGAGAATAAAAAGACTATTGTGAATGGACTTTAGTCCCACATTGAAGCCTGAAGGCATAATTGTTGGATTATATTTTTCACAAGCATGTTAATTGTGAACAAATATATGGGGAGAGACTCTCTCTCACGCGTAGGTGCGCAGGGGCTGCAAATTTAAGGTCTGGATTTGTACTGAACCAAGTAGACTCGTGTGCGTGCATGACCTGTGCGCGTCGAATGTTCGACCGGTCGGTGCAAATTTGTCTAAGTGGATGAATCAATGTTTTGCCAAATTTTTTGCTCAAATGTAACAGATGCATTAACTGTTGATTAATGCAAAATCAATAACCCCCCAAATGTTTGGATCTGGACGGTTAACTGGCAGTAAATAACATTAATTCGGTCATTGATTACTACGGGGGTCTGAACCTATATGAAGAGGTTGTGACCGAGAGCAAAAAATATAGAGGATATAGATTGTCTTCCGCCTCGTTCGCAACTCCCTGGTAATGTTCGGGTACTTCTTCAGGTCGCCACGAGCAACGAATGTTCCATTGTGTTCGTGGTCCTGCTGTTGTATCATGAGAGACAAACGTCCATCGAAACTTCGAAGCACCGTCGGAGGAGGATAAATATGTTTCAAGGAAACTGTTTTGCGCAGGCCTCAGCAACTTTTCAAGAGTGGTTCAGGAAATCCAGTTCGGGACTTCCGGTTGGTTCGGGAAACCTGCTCGGGAGATTCTGATCGGAGGATTCCAACTCGGGAATTCCTACCCGAGAGACTGCAATCTGCGTAAAAAGCAGCTTTTGCCACTTAACAGCTAAGTTGAAATTTCAGTAATTTCAATTTAATTTGTGTTAACCCTCCGAAAAAGAGTATTTTTCTCCAACAGGGTCCTTAATCTTTCCATTATAATGATCAATGAGAATGAATAATATTAAATCTCAAGCGATCATTTAGATCTTACAAAAAAAATTTCATCAATCTCGAGCGATCAGTTCGATCCTACATAAATTTACCACCGACTGCCAATATAAATCGGAAAGTGATCGCGGCGGGCAGTTCAAAAGCCCAACGTCTCAAATTTGCGTTCAATTTAGAGAAAAAATTATTGTAAAATACGTTGTAGCTGAGGATCGAGCCAAGAATACTTGTGATGATAACTAAGGGGGCGCTTGGTAAGCGGATTTAGAAGGCGGGAATGGGAATGAAATCTATTTCATTCCCATTTATGATGCTTGGTATATTCGGAATCAAAATATGGATATAATACCCTTGATTTTATAACTAACCCCCACTAGTATCACTAAATTCATAAACCCCTTAATCAAAATTCATTACCATTTCCATTACCGAATATATATCAAATGCCTCCTAATTACTTTCCGTTATACCATAGTCCCGGGGGCGCATGAGCGAAAAAATATACGGTGACATATCTTATTTGGTAATGAATTGTACTTATTTTTTATATTTATCAGATGTGTTAAGATTTTAATGTGTATCATTAAATTTTTTAACGTGTAATTTTTGGATTAATTGACGTATAATCTTTTGAATATGTATATCATTAATTATGTTTTAATGATTTATTAAGTTTAAATTTTGACAATATAATGTTTATCTTTACACTTTTAATAATGTTGTAATTTTATTCTTTTAAAATTACAATGAATATGAATTATAGACAATATAATGGTAAATATTTTTAGAAAAATATTGGTATTTTGAAATTGATGATTTACATATTGTTAATAAATAGTATTCTGATTAGTGTTAATATTATAAATGTGTATATATTTTTATAAATATTAATTTGTTATTATGAAATAATGATCAATTTCGATCGTTAATTTTGTGATTGATATTTTAAAGGTAGTTATTAATTTATGATTGAATATTAAATTTTCATCGTTAAAATCTTAATTAAAATATTAATGATTGAACTAATTTTAACGACCGAATAAATTATTCCACACTAAAATTAGGGATCAAATTAAAATAGGTTGTTAATTTAACAACTGATATATTATATTCATCACTAATTCAAAATGATGCCGAGTTGTGGATCCACTTTGTGGGACTGTGATTGTTCCTTGATTTTCTAGTTGAATAATTCGTTTCGATACTACATCTCTGTTTCGCTTTAAGCCCTGATTAATTTTTTTGGCGGCAGTATTTTTTAATCTTCGCTAGCTTCTTATGTTTAAATCCTCTGAAGCTTATGAGTCAAACTACTTCGCGGGTTATATTCGAACTTCTTCTATCAAAAATGATGAGATTTACACTACTTTCTTGTTATATTTTCTGCGGCTCCACAACAATTAAGGTTTTTTTCTTTTGTGTACTTTCCATCTTAATTAATCCATTTAACAATGTATTGCTTTCTTATCCTGCCGCGAAGTAAGGCAGACCGCCACTGATGCCGCTGAGTCGTCGGCGTGCAAAATGTGCCGCCGACAAACCCTCGGGTCGCCTCGCCTGCCTGCCACCACTTGCGGCCACGCCCTAGGCGGCTGGCATGCCTAAGGACGGCAGCGGCCACGGCCAAGCCGCCTGCCACGCCTGAGGCCGCCAGCGGCGATGGCGTGGCAACTGGCCCGCCTGAGGCCGCCGCGCCCAGTAGCCGACGCCGACTGTGGCCGCCAGAGACACGCCGACGCCGGAGACGAAGAAGAAAATACATACCGGGAGGAGAGGAGACCGCGCACGCCGAGAATCGCCGAGAGAAGGAAGGAATCGATTGTGTGAGGGAAAAAGAAAAGCCCCAGCCCTAATTTATCCACCATTACCGACGGAATTAATTTTCCGTCAGTAACCACCAACGGAACAATGATTCCGACGGCAATTTCACCAACGTGGCAAAAAAAAGGCGCCTTGCCGCAAATTCTCGGCGGCAAAACCTAGCCTTATCGTCGGAACGACCGTTCCGTCGAAAAACCCCAACGGAACGAGCGTTTCGTCGGACATCCGCGACGGAATAGACATTCCGTCAGAAAACACCGACGGAATGGCATTCCGTCGGAAAATCCCGACGGAATGGGTGTTCCGTCGGAAATCCCCGACGGAACTTGTGTCCGTCGGTGATATGCTGAATTATCAAAACTCGTATTTTTTTAAATAAATCCCTAAATATGCCGACGAAAAATATTCTCCGTCGATAATTACCGACGGAATCATAATTCCGGATTCCGTCGGTAATAACACCAATTGCCGATGGAAAATTGAAGCCCTCATCTAAATATACCGACGGAAAATTTATTCTGTCGGTATTTGCCAACGGAATATCAATTCCATCGGTATACCGACGGAAAATATTTTCCGTCGGTAATTCTATCAGTAAATATAGTTTTTCTTGTAGTGAAAGAAATCATATGTGAGAAATAGAGGAATACAGTCCGGATAGAAAAGAGAGAAATTTGCCTAGCGACTTTTTTTCCTATCAACTCAGGAGCTATAAATTTTCCGGCTCTACCATATGCCTTCACAACACCTAAATTTTAATTGTTATGCAACAAGAAAATTTTTTTCGTTACTAGAATGCCTTTAGCATCTTATGTCTTGTGCCACTTAGGAAAGAAATTTAACAAGATCAAATTTCTCATGGTTTTGTTATTAGGAATATAGATTATCTAAGTCATTTAACAACTCAGTTTGACTGATGATCCTACTGTCCAATATCAGTTGAATGATGTTATCAAATTGATTGATCGATTAATTCGATAATCGATTGAATTAATCAATTTTATATCGGTCCAATTTATTAGATTTTAATAACAAAGTTGTGTCGATTTTAATAACAGATTGACCTTGCGTTTTTCTTGCGTTTTCGAGGAGTTTGCTGATCGCTTCCAGCCTTGCGTTTTCGAGGAGTTTGTTGCCTTGCGTTTTCGAGGAGTTTGCTGATCGCTTCCAACCTTGCTGATCGCTTCCAGCCTTGCGTTTTCGAGGAGTTTGCTGATCGCTTCCAGCTTTGCGTTTTCGAGGAGTTTGCTGATGGGTACCGCCGGTGAGTTTTCTCTTCTTTTGCTCTCAGTTTTTTATCCGTAGGATCTGTGCTTCTCGCTCGTTTTTAAGCGGTGTTAATTTAATTTTGTTTTTTTAGATACGTTCGTTGCTTTGATTATAACAACTTTTATACTCTGTTGCCGGTGCGCTCCTTCACCGCTGGAAGCCACCGATTACGATCTCAAGTATAGGGAATGCCTCAACAAAGTTGAGAAATTAAGCGAAGACTTGCATATTTGCTAGGATAGAATTTCGTCGTTGGATAATGAGATTTTAAGATTGAATAGACAATTGGACATAATTCAATTGATGGGCACACCTACAAGAAGTCAAGCTGATCCTATCCCAACAAGCCCTATTGATTAATTTTTTTGGCGGCAGTATTTTTTAATCTTCGCTAGCTTCTTATGTTTAAATCCTCTGAAGCTTATGAGTCAAACTACTTCGCGGGGTATATTCGAACTTCTTCTATAAATTAGTGGAAGAAAATGATGAGATTTACACTTCTTTCTTGTTATATTTTCTGCGGTTCCACAACTAGGTTTTTTTTTTGGTGTACTTTCCATCTTAATTAATCCATTTAACAATGCATTGCTTTCTTATCCTGTCGCGAAGTAAGGCAGACCACCACTGATGCCGCTGAGCCGTCGGCGTGCAAAATGTGCCGCTGGCAAACCCCCGGGGCCGCCTCGCCCGCCTGCCACCACTTGCGGCCACGCCCTAGGCGGCTGGCATGCCTAAGGCCAACAGCGGCCACGGCTAATCCGCCTGACACGCCTGAGGCCGCCAGCGGACGACGGCGTGGCAACTGGCCCACCTGAGGCCGCCAGTGCCGACGCCGGCTGTGGCCGCCAGAGACACGCCGACGCCGGAGACGAAGAAAAAAATACATACCGGCAGGACAGGAGATCGCGCACGCCGAGAATCACCAAGAGAAGGAAGGAATCGATCGCGTGAGGGATAAAGAAAAGCCCAGCCCTAATTTATCCACCATTACCGACGGAATTAATTTTCCGTCGGTAACCACCGATGGAACAATGATTCCGACGGCAATTTCACCAACCTGGCAAAAAAAAGGCGCCTAGCTGCAAATTCTCGGCGGCAAAACCTAGCCTTATCGTCGGAACGACCGTTCCGTCGAAAAACCCCAACGGAACGAGCGTTTCGTCGGACATCCGCGACGGAACAGGCGTTCCGTCAGAAAACACCGACGGAATGGGCGTTCCGTGGGTAAACCCCGACGGAATGGGTGTTCCGTCGGAAATCCCCGATGGAACTTGTGTCCGTCGGTGATATGCTGAATTATCAAACCTCGTATTTTTTTAAATAAATCCCTAAATATGCCGACGAAAAATATTCTCCGTCGATAATTACCGACGGAATCATAATTCCGTCGGTAATAACACCAATTGCAGATGGAAAATTGAAGCCCTCATCTAAATATACCGACGGAAAATTTATTCTGTCGGTATTTGCCAACGGAATATCAATTCCGTCGGTATACCGATGGAAAATATTTTCCGTCGGTAATTCTATAAGTAAATATAGTTTTTCTTGTAGTGAAAGAAATCATATGTGAGAAATAGAGGAATACAGTCCGGATAGAAAAGAGAGAAATTTGCCTAGCGACTTTTTTTCCTATCAACTCAGGAGCTATAAATTTTCCGGTTCTACCATATGCCTTCACAACACCTAAATTTTAATTGTTACGCAACAAGAAAATTTTTTTCGTTACTAGAATGCCTTTAGCATCTTATGTCTTGTGCCACTACGAAAGAAATTTAACAAGATCAAATTTCTCATGGTTTTGTTATTAGGAATATAGATTATCTAAGTCATTTAACAACTCAGTTTGACTGATGATCCTACTGTCCAATATCAGTTGAATGATGTTATCAAATTGATTGATCGATTAATTCGATAATCGATTGAATTAATCAATTTTATATCAGTCCAATTTATTAGATTTTAATAACAAAGTTGTGTCGATTTTAATAACAGATTGACCTTGCGTTTTTCTTTCGTTTTCGATTAGTTTGCTGATTGCTTCCAGCATTGCGTTTTCGAGGAGTTTGCTGATCGCTTCTAGCCTTCCTGATCGCTTCCAGCCTTGCTGATCGCTTCCAGCCTTGCTGATTGCTTCCAGCCTTGCGTTTCGAGGAGTTTGCTGATCGCTTCCAACCTTGCTGATCGCTTCCAGCCTTGCGTTTTCGAGGAGTTTGCTGATCGCTTCCAGCTTTGCGTTTTCGAGGAGTTTGCTGATGGGTACCGCCGGTGAGTTTTCTCTTCTTTTGCTCTCAGTTTTTTATCCGTAGGATCTGTGCTTCTTGCTCGTTTTTAAGCGGTGTTAATTTAATTTTGTTTTTTTAGTTACGTTCGTTGCTTTGATTATAACAACTTTTATACTCTGTTGTCGGTGCGCTCCTTCACCGCTGGATGCCGTCGATTACGATCTCAAGTATAGGGAATGCCTCAACAAAGTTGAGAAATTAAGCGAAGACTTGCATATTTGCTAGGATAGAATTTCGTGGCTGGATAATGAGATTTTAAGATTGAATAGACAATTGGACATAATTCAATTGATGGATACACATACAAGAAGTCAAGCTGATCCTATCCCAACAAGCCCTATTGATTAATTTTTTTGGCAGCAGTATTTTTTAATCTTCGCTAGCTTCTTATGTTTAAATCCTCTGAAGCTTATGAGTCAAACTACATCGCGGGGTATATTCGAACTTCTTCTATCAATTAGTGGAAGAAAATGATGAGATTTACACTTCTTTCTTATTATATTTTCTGCGGTTCCACAACAAGGATTTTTTTTGTGTACTTTCCATCTTAATTAATCCATTTAACAATGCATTGCTTTCTTATCCTGTCCCGAAGTAAGGCAGACCGCCACTGATGCCGCTGAGCCGTCGGCGTGCAAAATGTGCCGATGGCAAACCCCCTGGGCTGCCTCGCCCGCCTGCCACCACTTGCGGCCACGCCCTAGGCGGCTGGCATGCCTAAGGCCAGCAGCGGCCACGGCCAATCCGCCTGACACGCCTGAGGCCGCCAGCGGCGACGGCGTGGCAACTGGCCCACCTGAGGCCGCCAGTGCCGACGCCGGCTGTGGCCGCCAGAGACACGCCGACGCCGGAGACGAAGAAGAAAATACATACCGGCAGGAGAGGAGACCGCGCACGCCGAGAATCGCCGAGAGAAGGAAGGAATCGATCGCGTGAGGGATAAAGAAAAGCCCCAGCCCTAATTTATCCACCATTACCGACGGAATTAATTTTCCGTCGGTAACCACCGATGAAACAATGATTCCGACGGCAATTTCACCAACCTGGCAAAAAAAAAGGCGCCTAGCTGCAAATTCTCGGTGGCAAAACCTAGCCTTATCGTCGGAACGACCGTTCCGTCGAAAAACCCCAACGGAACGAGCGTTTCGTCGGATATCCGCGACGGAACAGGCGTTCCGTCAGAAAACACCGACGGAATGGGCGTTCCGTGGGTAAACCCCGACGGAATGGGCGTTCCGTGGGTAAACCCCGACGGAATGGGTGTTCCGTCGGAAATCCCCGATGGAACTTGTGTCCGTCGGTGATATGCTGAATTATCAAACCTCGTATTTTTTTAAATAAATCCCTAAATATGCCAACGGAAAATATTCTCTGTCGATATTATGATTCCGTCGGTAATAACACCAATTGCCAATGGAAAATTGAAGCCCTCATCTAAATATACCGACGGAAAATTTATTCTGTCAGTATTTGCCAACGGAATATCAATTCCATCGGTATACCGATGGAAAATATTTTTCGTCGGTAATTCTATCAGTAAATATAGTTTTTCTTGTAGTGAAAGAAATCATATGTGAGAAATAGAGGAATACAGTCCGGATAGAAAAGAGAGAAATTTGCCTAGCGACTTTTTTTCCTATCAACTCAGGAGCTATAAATTTTCCGGCTCTACCATATGCCATCACAACACCTAAATTTTAATTGTTATGCAACAAGAAAAAATTTTTCGTTACTAGAATGCCTTTAGCATCTTATGTCTTGTGCCACTTACGAAAGAAATTTAACAAGATCAAATTTCTCATGGTTTTGTTATTAGGAATATAAATTATCTAAGTCATTTAACAACTCAGTTTGACTGATGATCCTACTGTCCAATATCAGTTGAATGATGTTATCAAATTGATTGATCGATTAATTCGATAATCGATTGAATTAATCAATTTTATATCGGTCCAATTTATTATATTTTAATAACAAAGTTGTGTCGATTTTAATAACAGATTGACCTTGCGTTTTCGATGAGTTTGCTGATCGCTTGCGATCGGCAAACTCCTCGATCAGCAAGTCTGGAAGCGATCAGCAAACTCCTTGAAAATGCATGGGTGGAAGCGATCAGCAAACTCCAAAAACGCAAGGCTGGAAGCAATCAGCAAACTCCTCAAAAACGCAAGGCAGCAACTCCTTGAAAACGCAAGGCTGGAAGCGATCAGCAAACTCCTCGAAAACGCAAGAAAAACGCAAGGCTGATAGCGATCAGCAAACTCTTCGAAAACGCAAGGCAGCAAACTCCTGGAAAACGCAAGGCTATTATAGGATGCATTTATGACTGCAATTACAGAAGAGGGGCATCTACAGAAGAGGAGCACAGGAATTTATAGGATGCATTTATGACCAACGTATCTCTTTGGTTAAATTAACACCGCTTAAAAACGAGCAAGAAGCACAGATCCTACGGATAAAAAACTGAGAGCAAGAAGTCAAGGTGATCCTATCCCAACAATCAGCCGCTGGAAAACCCGAATGTGCCATCATTTTGAAAGGGACAACCAGTGTCCCTGGGGAAGAGAATGCGCTTTCGCCCATGGCGTCGAAGAACTCCGTCCAAAATTATGTCACTTTTTTCACTTTTACAAGGTATTTTGTCCTTACGGGGACACATGCCTCTTTCGCCATTAATAGTCTAGTTTGCTTTTCCATGACTCAGTTTTGTAAATAAGTACGTGAAATTTTTTTTGATTTGATAGAAAAATCATTTGAATATTTTCATATCTTTTTTGATTGAATTATCCATTTTATGTTGAGTACGAGGAGGTGAAAGTGTCATTCCTTCATTCTTAAACCACTCAGTAATTGACTTCCCTTTATTTAAGGGCTAAATCTAAGGAATATTAACCTGTGCAAGTATGTGACAGCAGAATCTGTCATATCATATTTAATCACAATGTTAACCCGTTCAATGTCAATTCCTCTCCCAGCCATATCTGTAGCAACAAGAATTCTTTTGAGCCCTTCCTTAACGTTCTTATACTTTGTCAACCTGTGAGAAAGAAATTTCTCTCATTTTTACTTATTGGCATCTGATACGCTGTATAATTCAATACGAAGGGAAATAAACATGGACGTTCATAACTGTCATTGATGATCTTGATGGAGATACTGATATGTCGCCGTGACAGTCACTACAAAAAAATCATGTAATAGCGACGGACATATTTAATAGTCCGTCGCCAGTTGCGACGGATATATAGTATCCGTCACCAAAGTTGCGCGGCAAGTCAAAAACCTGACTACACCGACAGACCTGGTCAACGTCCGTCGCTAGTGCGACGGATAATATAAAATATTCGTCGCCAATTGTAAGCGACGGGTCAAACTGCCTAACAATAGCGACGGATTGGTCAACTCCGTCGCAAATCAGCGACGGACAAGTGGTCCGTCGCAAAATTTCTAAAAAAAAGGGCGACCGACCCTTCCCCGCGGAGACGCAAACCCTAGCGACGGTCCGATTCTCCTCCAGCAATTCTCCGGCGATTCTCCTCCGGCGAACCCTCTGCCGATCCCATGTACGCTAGCTAACCCTCCTCCGGCGTCCTCCCGCGGCCTCCCGTATCCTCGCGCGGCCAGGCGTGGCCTCGCATTTGCAAGCGGCGCCTGCTGCCGGTCGCGGGGCAGTGCGGTCGGCGCCGCCTGCCATGGCTTCGCGCCGCCTGCCATGGCTTCGCGCCGCCTGCCGCGGCCGCGCGCCGCCTGCCGCCTGCCGCGGCCGCGCGCTGCCTGCCGCTGCCGCGCGCCGCCTGCCGCTGCCGCGCGCCGCCTGCCGCGGCCACGCGCCGCATGCCGCTGCCGCGCGCCGCCTGCCGCGGCCACGAGCCGCATGCCGCTGGCCGCGCGCCGCCTGCCGCGGCCGCGCACCGCCTGCCATGGCTAGCTAGGGTTTAATTAAATGAATTAATTAGATTAATTCAATTTTTTAGATTAATTTAATTAATTTGATTAATTAAATAATTGTTTGATTTATTGTTTGAATTAATTGAATTTAATTTGATTATGTTTGATTTATTTTAGGTTAGATGATTAATTGGTTAGATGATTATTTTAGGCTCAGAGGGAAGCAGCGAGGGATGCTGAGTTGAGAGATTTGCGGGCTCGCCAGGCACACACTGACGAGATATTACGTCACATGCGAGCTTTTGCAGCGAATCTATCGCCGATGGCACAGATGCAGCCCTTCCCGCCCCTCGTTTTGGCGCTCCGGATACACAGATGTCAGCCGCTCCCGCTCCCACCCATCGTTTTGAGCCTCAGGAGACAGAGGATCCTGAGCATCCCACAGAGGAGTAGAGCTATTATAGTGGTATGATCAATTTTTCCCCCAATTTTTTTCAGTAACAATGTTTTAAGTTATTATATCCATAATAACTTGTTTTCTTATTACTCCATTTATGTTTACAGATTCTACATTATCAGAGTTGAGTTCAGATTTCATCTCTTGCTTGAAAGGTATTAGAGTTACATATTTAATACATATTTAATATTTCTTCTCTTGCTCCGGTATAGTTTAGTTTTCATTTACATATTTAATATTATTAGAGTTATCTTCTATTTGTTATTTTTCTTCTATTAGATCGAGTTATCTTTTATTATATATGCTTACTTCATTTGTTATTTCTTATTGTTATCAATTCATATTTATTTCTGTATTGGATTGCTTTCTTATTGTTTTATCTTCTATTGTGCAGGAATATTTTTCCTTTCCATCCATTATTCATTCTGATATTCATGTACGTAATGATTCTCTACGAAACTCTGATTTTTGATATATGTTTACTTTCTTTTGATATATACATTTACTTGCTTGAAAAGTGTATAAGTTTTGATAAATCATATGGATACACATGTTTACTCTGTTACATTTGGATACATCATATGTTTACTCTTTTTTGGATTGGAAAGTTTAGATTGTATAAGTTTCCTCTTGTTTCAAAGTTTCCATTGTAAAAGTTTGGAAATTAAACTTTGGAATGAATAGTGGATTGAATCTATACATTTCGAAATGATTGTTTGGATCTGATTGAATTCGAAACAAAAATTTGGATTGTTGTAAATGTTTGGATTGTTATAAATGTTTGGATTGTAATTGTGAATATTTGGATTGTTCTGAATGTTTGGATTGTAATTGTGAATGTTTGGATGTTGAAATATAGATTCCTGTTTTATATTTGTATATGTTATTGACGTATCCAGGGAAAGTCGAAGTAACAGATACTGCCTGGCAAAAATTTCCAGGTTTAGCGACGGATAATTTTAAAAATCCGTCGCAAATAGCGACGGATATTTGACTTTCCCGTCGCTAAAATGATTTATTGGCGACGGATTTTGACCGTATCCGTCGCTATTACGATATATTAGCGACGGACTTTGACCATATCCGTCGCTACCCCATAAAGTTTGCGACGGATATTTGACCATCCGTCGCTACTATTTCCTCGGCCACTTTTGGGTGTTTGCAACAGGGGGTTAAATATCCGTCGCTAATATAGCGACGGAGATCAAAAAATCGCCGTCGCTAACAAGCTCTGCGACGGGTTCTCAGCCAACGGCGGCAATTCCGTCGCTAATCCGTCGCTATTACTGTTTTGCGACGGAATAGCGACGGATTATTGCCGTCGCTATTTCATGTTATTTTTGTAGTGAGTTGGAAGTTAGGAAGAAGGCATTTAAAAGTTTAGCAGAGAGATGGTTGAGATAGCTGAGGTTGTAAACAGCGATTGTGCAAAAGTTATTTATTTCAATTTAGTCAAATGAAAACAGAAGAAGGTACCGAAATAAATATAGGGAGTGTATTAGGAAAAGAATTTTATGAAAACGTATAGACAAAAGGTTTGAGGGGAGGGGAGGGCAGGGGATGTAGAAAAATCACATTTAAAAACAATATATTGTGAAGCACAAACAGACATGCTGGTGTTAATCATGGCATGCTTCAGTGCAAAAATATTCAAGGATAGTATCCAGTATAAAATTTTCAAGTTAGTTTTTTTTCAAGGCAGTGAGAATCGCTAGCGCGGAGCTAGGTTCCCCGAGGCTGTCGTAAGGCGAAGGGATAAGTGAAGCGCTAGCGTGGAGCTAGATTCGCTGAGCATGTCGTAAGGCTGTCAGAATCGCTAGCGCGGAGCAAGGTTCGCCGAGCCTGTCGTAAGACAGTGAGAATCGCTAGCGTGGAGCTAGGTTCGCCAAGCCTGTCGTAAGGCGAAGAGATAAATGAAGCGCTAGCGCGAAGCTAGGTTCGCCGAGCCGGTCGTAAGACAATGAGAATCGCTAGCGCGGAGATAGGTTCGCCGAGCCTGTCATAAGGCGAAGAGATAAGCGAAGCGCTAGCGTGGAGCTAGATTCGCTGAGCCTGTCGCAAGGCAATGAGAATCGCTAGCGCGGAGCTAGGTTCGCCGAGTCTGTCGTAAGGCGAAGAGATAAGCGAAGCGCTAGCACGGAGCTAGGTTCGTTGAGCATGTCGTAAGACAGTGTGAATCGCTAGCACAGAGCTAGGTTCGCCGAACCTGTCGTAAGGCGAAGTGAAGCGCTAGCGCGGAGCTAGGATCGTCGAACCTGTCGTAAGGCAGTGAGATAAATGAAGCGCTAGCGCGGAGCTAGGATCGTCGAACCTGTCGTAAGGCAGTGAGATAAATGAAGCGCTAGCGCGGAGCTAGGTTCGCCGAGTGTGTCGTAAGGCGAAGAGAAGCGCTAGCGCGGAGCTAGGATCGCCAAGCCTGTTGTAAGGCAGTGAGATAAATGAAGTGCTAGCGCGGAACTAGGTTCGCTGAGCCTGTCGTAAGGCGAAGAGAAGCGCTAGCACTAGGGCTGAGCAATCGGTTTAAAACCGAACCGACTGAACCGATTTAACCGAAACCGAACAAACCGAACATTTTTTGAACCGACCAAACCGACCGAACTTTTCATAAAAACCGAACGGATCCGACCGATAAAATATCGGTTTATTTAGTTTTTAATCTGAAATAACCGATTTTTTGTGTGTTGAGATCCTGTAACTTACATAACTTGTCTGATCGGTCACCGTGACCGATCAGGCAAGTGATTGATCGGACACCATGACCGATCAGGCACGATCGGTCACCGTGACCGATCAAGCGTTCGATAATAAAATCAGTTTAATTGGTTTAACCGAATTTCGAGTTTAAAACCCGAAACCGAGCTGATTAAGCCGATATAACCGAAGTTTCAGAGGGAAAAAACCGAATTTTCGTTTTAACCGAACCAAACTATAAATTTCGGTCGGTTCGGTCGGTTAACTCGGTTTGACCAAACTTTTGCTCACCCCTAGCTAGCACGGAGCTAGGATCGTCAAGCATGTTGAAAGGCATTGAGATAAATGAAGGGCTAGCGCGGAGCTAGGTTCGCCGAGCCTGTCGTAAGGCGAAGAGAAGCGCTAACACAGAGCAAGGATCGCCAAGCCTGTCGTGAGGCCAAGAGATAAGTGAAGCGCTAGCGCGGAGCTAGGTTCGCTGCGCCTGTCGTAAGGTAGTGAGAATCGCTAGCACGGAGCTAGGTTCACTGAGCCTGTCGTAATGCGAAGAGAAGCGCTAGCACGAAGCTAGGATCGCCGAATCTGTCGTAAGGTAGTGAGATAAATGAAGCGCTAGCGCGAAGCTAGGTTCGCCGAGCATGTCGTAAGGCGAAGAGAAGCGCTAGCACGGAGCTAGGTTCGCCGAGCCTGTCGTAAGGCGAAGAGAAGCGCTAGCACGGAGCTAGGATCGCCGAGCCTGTCGTAAGGCATTGAGATAAATGAAGCGCTAGCGCGGAGCTAGGTTTGCCGAGTCTGTCATAAGACGAAGAGAAGCGCTAGCACGAAGCTAGGTTCGCCAAGTCTGTCATAAGGCAGTGAGATAAATGAAGCGCTAGCGCGGAGCTAGGTTTGCCGAGCCTGTCGTAAGGCGAAGAGAAGCACTAGCACGGAGCTAGGATCGCTGAGCCTGTCATAAAGGAAGAGATAAGCGAAGTGCTAGCGCGGAGCTTGGTTCGTTGAGCCTGTCGTAAGACTGTGAGAATCGCTAGCGCGAAGCTAGGTTGGCCGAGCCTGTCGCAAGGCAGTGAGAATCGCTAGCACGGAGCGAGGTTCGCTGAGTCTGTAGTAAGGCGAAGAGATAAGTGAAGCGCTAGCGCGGACCTATGTTCGCTGAGCTGTCGTAAGGCGAAGAGTTAAGTGAAGCGTTAGTGCGGAGCTAGGTTCGCTGAGCCTATCGTAAGATAGTGGGAATCGCTAGCGCGGAGCTAGATTCGTCGAGCCTGTCGTAAGGCGAAGAGCAGCGCTAACATGGAGCTAGGATCGCCGAGCCTGTCGTAAGGCAGTGAGATAAATGAAGCGCTAGCGCGGAGCTAGGTTCGCCGAGCCTGTCGTAAGGCAGTGAGAATCGCTAGCGCGGAGCTAGTTTCGCCGAGCCGGTTGTAAGGCGAAGAGAAGCGCTAGCACGGAGCTAGGATCGCTAAGTCTGTATAAGGTAGTGAGATAAATGAAGCGCTAGCGCGGAGCTAGGTTCGCCGAGCCTATCGTAAGGCAGTGAGAATCGCTAGCACGGAGCTAGGTTCGCCGAGCCTATCGTAAGGCAGTGAGAATCGCTAGCGCGGAGCTAGGTTCGCCGAGCCTGTCGTAAGGCGAAGAGATAAATTAATCGCTAGCGCGGGGCTAGGTTCGTCCACCGACTCTGCTATCGGTGCTCCTTCAGGTGCTTTGCTGGTTTCCGTCTGACGACGCCAAATTTATTCTGGAAGGAGTCTACGATGATGGTCAGCACCGAGGTTCTGCCCACGTGGAAGTTAGCAGGAGGGAACGAACTCTGCGCCCTGCGAGATCAATACCAGCGTTAGAGGAACACGCCGGAGGTTGTCCGGCGGAGCCCACTCCGACACTCAAGTCAGTACCTCGATAGAGAAAGGCGTAAGACAAGAAAGAAAGTGTGAGTCGTAGAGAGTGCGTAACCCCCTTTACCGGAGAGGTTGGTGTACCTTTTATACTTGCGGCGGTGGTCCCATGTGTCCACGTTCTTCTCCACGTCCCCTTGATTATCGATTACTGGATAATCTTTGTAACAGCCGTCGCAACCATTAAATCTAGGTCGTTGTGATAATTAAGGCTTTAATAATCGCGTCTTGCGGGTCATGATTTTCCACAGATACGAAGAAAGGGGGACAGTGACTTGAGGTCGAGTGCTCATCGGGGCTTCGCTACCCCGAGGTGGTCTCAGGGCCTTTTGGCCCGGGGGGTCCCTGGCGCTCACCTTCCCGAGGTGATCTCGGAACCTAATCTCCCGAGGTGATCTCAGACATGTATCCTCCTAGAGCGAACCTAGAAGTAGGTTTACCTGAGATGGTCTCGGGGATCCACTTTCCCGAGGGAGTCTCGGAGCCAAGGAAAGAGAGTCGTCCAAACTCGGTAGATTCTGTCACAGCTTCTTCAGTCCACGTGTCAACCATGGGATACTCAACCCCATCATGATCATGAGGAATGCAAGCCGGATAGAAAAGAGAGAAAATAGCCTAGCTACTTTTTTCCTCTCAACTCAGGAGCTATAAATTTTCCGACTCTACCATATGACTTCACAACACCTAAATTTTAATTGTTATGCAACAAGAATAAGTTTTTCGTTACTAGATTGCCGTTAGCATCGTATGTCTTGTGCCACTTAGGAAAGAAATTTAACAAGATCAAATTTCTCATGATTTGTTAGTAGGAATATAGATTATCTAAGTCAATTAACAACTCAGTTTGACTGATGATTCGACTGTCCAATATCACTTGAATGATGTTATCAAATTGATTGATCGATTAATTTGATAATCGATTGAATTAATCAATTTTATATCGGTCCAATTTATTAGATTTTAATAACAAAGTTGGGTCGATTTAATTTATCTAAAAGAAAATCAATTTAATCAATTTCGATGGGTTCAATTTGATCCGTTCAATTTTAAACTCATTCCTCACTCTTTTTGTGAGTGGTGTTGGTTCATGCCTTAGTGTCAGCCCAAGTGCAGCCATTTATAAACAACTTGATTTAGAGCCCAACCCAAACCGTAGACCCATTTAAAATCTTTTACAATCCAACCAAACTACTGCTTATCGATTTAGAGTCGTTAAATATATGATCTAATTGAAGCCTAGCTACTTAAAAGAGACATCCTTTCTTCTTTACTTCCTATTCTTGTTAACAATCAAATGGTTATTGCTTGAAACTAGTGGTGAAGATGGTGACTTTGGTGCAAGTTAAATCACGATTTCAACGAATACGAGTGGTGGCCTTCTGTAGTTACAACATATTGATATTTTGACGAGTATGATGTGGATTCACATACTGACAGAGACATGGGGAAAGCTCAAAGTTATAGTAACCAATACCAATTATGGCCGACTAGATGGTTTTGTACATTAATCTAATTGCATAATAATGAGAGGAGAGATTGTCCACAAGCATAGAAAGAAAACAAAACAAATTTTGGCAGTGAGTGCTAATCAATTCAAGATGCCATTGACGTGATCCGATCGCTTGCTTCGCCCAAGCTTGTCATCTTCATCTTAATCATTCATAATATTAATTAGTATGAGATCCAAAAACAGATGAAATTGTTGGCTGTTTTAAAGCTGCCATTTAATTCTTTATAATGTTAAATTTTATATATTTAGGCAAATCTCTGCAACCGAATCATCTCTCCCCTAGTCCCCTGCCTTCATGGAGGCTAATTATTATATCCTGCTAAATTTCTACTTTCTCCTTCGATTAATGTTGCTGTTTTTCGCAGGCAAGCGATCTAAGAACAATTTAAATCTTAATTTAGCTTTTTTTTTTAATTTGTGAGGATTTAATGGATGTATATGCTGCGTTGTGAAACAGGGGCTATGTTGTCTTCTCTGGCGGCGGTAGCGACGGGGGGCGCCGGTGCTACCTTCACTGTGAAGAATAATTGCCCGTACACCATTTGGCCGGCCACGTTGTCCGGCAACGGCCTTGCAGTCCTAGCCGGCGGCGGCTTCGAGCTCGGCCGCAACGAGTCCATGTCCTTCTGGGCACCTCCGTCTTGGTCCGGCCGCTTCTGGGCCCGCACCCACTGCCTCTTCAGCGTTGGCAACGGCGCGTGCGCCACTGGAGACTGCGCCGGGGCGTTCCGCTGCTCCGTCTCCGGCTCGACGCCTGTCACGATGGCTGAATTCACCCTCGGGGATGGAGAGGGTAGTGATGACTTTTACGACGTCAGCCTCGTCGATGGCTACAACGTCGGTATGGGCGTGCAGCCCTCGGAGCGACGGCGGCGACGGTGGAAAGGTGCCGGTACGCAGGGTGCGTGGCGGACGTGAACGAGCGGTGCCCAGCGGAGCTCCGGGTGGCGGATGCTGGCGGGAATACGGTGGCGTGCCGAAGCGCGTGCGAGGTGTTCGGAGCGCCGGAGTATTGCTGCACGGGAGCACACGGAACGCCGGCGACGTGCCGGCCAACGAGGTACTCACGGTTGTTCAAGGCGGCGTGCCCCTCGGCGTACAGCTACTCATACGACGACGCCACGAGCACGGTCACGTGCGCCGCCGGCACCGCCGACTACGACATCACCTTCTGCCCATAGCCGGCAGGAGCATGCTCGCTCCGAGTAAAGCTCCCACAATTATTCCCACCTCAAAGTTACAAGCCAACACTAAAAATTTAGGACCGCATAATTTTGCCTTAAAAATAATTTCTACACATTGAATTTCCGTATATCAAACAAAAATTTGGATTTGAATTTTTTTTTTTTTGACAAAACCGAATTGAAATTCAAGTTCAAGAAATTTTTACATAAACCGCATAAAATCATATCAAGTCAGTTTTTTCTTAAAATATGAAAGAAACACGTTAAAGCACAAAATATAATCATCAATGATTGGATAAGCATGTGTAGCATTTTTTCCGCCGTCCATCGTCATTTTTTTCCCTGAGAAACGAGCAAATCATTTCCAATGGATCATACATTAGAAACAGGGGGCACAATAAATACAATTGTGAGTTTTCTTCCCCCTAGTTAACTCGATCATTAAACATCTCCAATGCGATTAGGGCTTAATTCTTAGAACAAGCCCCAGTAAGTCTTGTTTTAACCCAACACAGTTCACTATCATCAACGCACCCTGGAACCTTAATTGGGTCCATTTTGTTTGGGTGAAATCGCAGTCCTAATTGATTAACCCTCGCCAAACAAAATACAGACAATGATGGATCCTAAATGGTAACTACGAAAGAAAGAAAGAAAAAAAAAATGACAAACACGAAAACTAGACCTTTACAGTTTTCCTTCATCTTTGAGCGTAGAGATTCCCAAACCGCCGAATCCACCAGGGTACCGTTTCGCCAAAGCCAGTGCACTGGCCCTCGTCTTCCTCGCTGCTGAATAGAGTCTGATCTGAGCAGTCAAGTGCCGCACCGCACGCCCCATTGTAAGACTGACATGCTGAGTGGCACACCCGAAGTCTGTTGTCTCCGTCCTTGTCGCAACGTTGGATTGAAATCTATGATTCAAAATGAGCAAAAAGATTGGGATGGGTTTTAATCAAGACGAGCATTCGGAAAGTGACATTAAATAGTCGATTTTATCGAACACATCATAACTGCTAAATGCAATATGATCAAAATGAAATCCAAAAAACTACAACAGTTTAGAAAAACACAAATAGAAGAGTTTTTTTTTTTTTTGGCAACAGTTAATGAAAGCTTGTGAGAATTTGCTGAAGTGCATGCAAGGTTAGAAAACAACCAATATAACAGTAAGCGGAAGAGGAGAATAGTTAGGCACAAATAACATACCCAGCAAGCAAGCCGCTTGGCTGCCATGGAACAGTAGCCGTTGTCCAAGATGCTAAAGAATGAGCGGCCGCCAGGCATCAAGCGGTTGTAATTTGGCACTACCACAGCTGCTTCAAGCTGCTGCAATATGCTTGGCTCACTCGGTGCACAGTGTTGTCCAAATACATCCCGAAGTAGAACATCTCCACATAGAGAAAGGCTAGGCAACAATGATGAGCTATTCTGGCAAGTGTAGCCAGCATAATCAGAGCAGCGAAACTCACACACACCATTGTCGCATACTCCTCCGTGCAGACTGCAGTGCTCATCGCATACAGCTGCAGAACGTGGATTAGCAATATATCATATGGATGTTTGTTTGACAAAATGGCATCAGATTACCAATGTGCAGAAATTTAAAAAAAAACATCAATAAAGTACATTGGAAATGAATGTGAAGGGGATATCGCATTAAGTACCAGTAGAACAATCGATGCCAGTCCAACCATTTTCACAGTCACAGAATCCATTTGGATGGCAAGTACCGTGTCCACTACAGTTTGCTGGACATGATCCTGTGAAGGAAGAAACATTCCTTAAGTCACTATTTCCATACTACCAATCCAAACACCAAGTATTTAGCAAAATGATTGTTTTGACAATGGAGGATAAATATCATTATAGTAAAGACACTCATAAATAGGTTAAAACTTCACAAGTGATAAGTCCTGTTAACTCACTTTCACTGCAATTGGAACCATAAAAACCAAGAAAGCAGCGACACTGCCCATTAACACAATCACCATTAAAACTACAGTGGTCGGGACACTGGCCGTTTACTGACACGGGCACGCTGCTGCACAACTCATGATGCGATGGACAAATTAGCTCACCTGCAGCATCAAGAGCATATATATGAGAAGGAATTGTGCATAAATCTGGTATTAAATGTTTTAGCATGACTGAGAACTTGCCGCTAAATCCTTGGAACTGAACAGGACCGCCGGCTTCAGGGCATGCATTCCAAATACCATCCACGGCAACCTAAATAAATATAGATGACATAAATTTAAGATCAATTGTAGTACAAATAAGAGCATAAATATACAGATTGGTATTTACCTCTAGTGTATTATTCACACACCTATGTTGGTAACAACCGTTTCCCTGAGTCATAGATCCCCTAACAAAGCCTTTGCGTACCAATGATGAAGTCATGCACCTAACAAACAAATAGCATCTCATAATAAGATCAAGTGAGGTGAGATTTAAGCCTAAGTTTGTTTTCAAATTGTTCCTCATGTGGGATTCATTTGTTCCACTAATGATTTGCTATTATTACATTGAAATGAATGCTGAATTTGAGTCTCACCTCGAATTACTTCCCCGGACCTCACCTAACATTCTATCAGGTGCACGTGCACTACTAGTGTCTGTGCAAGAACCATCAGAATAGGCAACAAAATATGTGCAATAGTCTGCCAATGAGGATTGTCCACCTGAATAGGAGTAAACGTTACATAGAGTTTCAGATCAAAGGAAGTTATTGCATCACATAAAAAGCCCATTTCTTATACCATATGAATGGGGGAAAAAAGAGAATCATTTCAGTTACTGCCATAAAGAGAGGTTGAACCAGGGTGCAGTGCACTAAAAGCAAATCATGCTCGAGGATAGAGAATTGATGGTTCATTGCATCTATTTTCTTTTCTTAAAAAAGAAGTATTCAAACAATGAAGAAATAAATCCATTGAAATGACTATGATCCATGGATAAACAACATTGTCTTTATCTTCGATGCCTTAATCAATCTTTTTTTTTTATCCTTGTATTTAAGGTCCTTTCCCTAATATAGATATTACACAGCCTGACCTCAATCACTCTGTCTGCCTACAATAACTCAAACTCTTCAATTCTTATGGTTCATTCTTCTCTATCCTTGGGCTTACATTACAAGTGCTGTAAATCAAAGGTGGTTAACAAGCCAGGATTTTTTTTTTTCTATTATCAATTCAAAGAGGGAAATAATGGAAAACCTCGGAATATAGAATCCAAATAAAGAGAAATGTAGTCATAATGAAATGAGCATTACTAAATAGCATTTATAATCAGACCAAGAAACAAAAGGTATGAAGAGGTCGTGCTTTCAATTCTTAAGCTTACCTTTATTAGCTTGTGGGAAATATTGAGCCCATTTAGGCAAATCCCCATTATAGCTTATGATAGGACAATATCCTTCAGCCTCCCTGTTGTATGTACAGCCTGACAACTGAGTAGTGTTGCAACGATATGCCCCCTTCCAATGATTGCAAGGAAATGTAACAAACATAGTCCCTTGATTCCTACCCCAATCAAGGTGCTCAGCCATGCTATAATTAGCCTGGTACCAGCCACTATCCTCTAATAAAGCTAAGGTCATTTCTGAAACCACAGATCTTGTATCCACAGATCCTGTCATAATTTCATTCATTAAAAGTCTTTTCTCCCAGTGAGAACCTGATCATGAAACACATCTCTGTTAGTGATAATGGAAAGCAAATTAGTTAAATTTTCAAAGAAAAAAAAAACTAAATGATGCCTTTTATTAGAAACAAGCTACCTGATGTACCACGGCCACCTCCATCTTCTAACTCTAAGCCAGTAAAATTCTCAGAAAATGCCTATCAAACAGCAATAAACACAAGCCACCGGAAAAAGAAACCTAAGTTTCAACACTAAACTAATTTTCATAGTCCAAATACTGAATGAAAAGAATTGTTTGCTCCAACTTACCCCATAATGGTATCTAGCATGCATAACAACTCGGGGCAGGACAACACGTGTGACCATACGGCCAAGCTTCTCATCCATAACTTGCTCAGTCACCTGAAAGGATAGTTAGATATGTAGACAAACAGTAAGTAGGCAGCTGAACTAGATATGAAGTAACAAAAAACATCAAATTGTGATGACAAACAGTGATACCTGGCTACGCCTTCTCTTTCTCTCATCATGAAAGTGTGCAAAGGCATGAGGATCAAAACCTAAAACGTGCATGACCTTCAAAAACAAATATTCTTCAGTTGCCACATGCCAGGCATAATAAAAGAACTTAAAAGTAGAACTGTATAGCATTTACAAACCTCATGTATCAATGTGGCTGAAAGCAACGTTTCAGCTTCAGCTGTTAAATGGCGAGGAGCAACATTCACGTGACCTACAAATCATAGAAGGCTAATTTTAATTAATACAATAAACAAATTTTTATTAACTTCCAACAAAGATGGTTGCAAGAAAGCACCAGCAATAGCACGACCCCATTGATCTCGCTCACATGCCACTGCCCATGCAAGAGTATTGCCAGTTGTGGGTCGAGTTGTTACCAAGAGGACTAGGTCTGTGTCAGCGACACCATCTACATGGGATTGAGAAATTATACAGCAAAATACAAAAAATTTGAGTATTGAAGTAACATTCTGTAGAACACTTAAACCAACCCAAAAACAAATGAGTACCTTCAACATATTCATGGGGGAGTTGCACACCACCATCCTGCCCGCATGCAGAATATCCACTTAATCGCAAGTTCCCCTTAACAGGTTCAACTGCTAGAGCACTTCTGAACCACTCTGCAGTTTGTCCTAGTGCCTGGTCAACAATTATGAAGGAAAAAGTTACAGACATACCACACTGTTTACTACAGACAAAGTCAAGTAATCAACTGTATCAGACGTAGAACAGATCTCATCTCAGATCAATAGAAAAACAAATGATACCACACTGTTTACTACAGAATGAACCAATAGGCTATAATTCGTACCTTCCTAAGACGTTGCTTCTTATCTTCCCCTGGAATATCTTCCAATGTACAGTTATACCAACAATCTGCAAACACTGGCCTGTCTCCGTTGGGAGTGCACACAGGAGTTCTTGGAATTGATGTTGCAGAAGGTTCACCAAGCTGAAGTGGCACCATGATCAGAGAATGATTCTCACTTATAAAATACAAGACCTCATTGTTCATAAGCAATTTTATTAACTTCAACAGCTTACCTTCACAAAATCTCCAATGTTTAGACAATCCCTATCATGAGAATGGCCAACAGCATCATAATTTAGATATATCCGGATAGGCTTCTTCGAATCCTTTTGTAGTGGAGGTGTAGTAGAGACCTGAAGCAAAGCTCGTCTACCACCTTGTTGCGATCTAGAGGAACTATGTTCGTGATATACTTGTGGGGTGACCGAGTACTCTTTTCTGCCTGGGCGCCGCCTCTGGTGGAGTATCTCATCATGGATGCATGAGTGAGTGAGATAAACATCTCCCTCCCCAGCTTCCAAATTTTGCCGAAGAAATGGATACTTATCTTGTGATTCTGCACCAGTTCCTCCAAAACTCACCAGAAGCAAAATTATCTAGAAAGAACAATAAGATCTTGTTAGTAAACCACATCATAAAAAAAAATGGCATCATGAAATAGCTAGGAAAGATGAAATGAAAGAGACAAAAGGACTGTCGGTCTGAGTAAAATTCCGTATAATGGCACTGTCTGCACTACAAGGCATAACATCATTTTGCTAGCGCTTCATAAGTTTAGGGTAAACTTGGACAACTTGAAAGAGAGTAAGAAATCATGCTTCTCTCACCGGGAGGAATTTTAGAAAATCCAGAAGACAGATTTCACCCGCTAAATCTTCAAATGACTTAAAATTAGTCTACAATGAGATCTACCCATGAAAATAAGTAAACCCTAGACCACCTGCAGCCCTCACCAGGCCTCCCTATTCCCCACAAAATTGCGGTAGATCAAGAACACGCGCCTAAACAGAAGTCAAAATCCACAGCCAAACCCAAATTCATCCAACTTAACACTTTCAACAGCAAATCTTCCCGCCCACAACAATAAAATCCCCGAAAAAAATCCAATAAAAGAGAGACAAAACGGATCGAAGGAATCTACCTCGAGAGAGAGCACCGAAATAAGAACCGCCAAGGGAAATGATATTCGCGCCGACGCCCTGCGAGGAGGTGACGTCTTCACCTCCATCTACCGACCTCAAAATAAAGTTTCAATAGTCGGTTTCATTCCCCCTCTCCCTGGGGAATGACCACTGTGCCACCAAGATAAGGTCGCTCTGTCTGCCCACTCTGGCCTGAAGGCGAGCTTTCTGCCCTTGCCGCCTCCTTGTGAAGCCCAGACACCAGCTGCGGCAGGAGAAATCTAATCCAGTGACCAACACTGGCGGATCCAATCACCACCTGGAAAGGCGAATCGTAGATGAGACGGCGGGGACTGGAGCCGGAAGCAGGAAGAGGCGAGAAGTCCACTGTTAAGAAGAGAGGATTGAGAGTGGGAGAGAGAGGACAGAGGGGTTCGCCGATGTTCCAATCTTTTTCTTACCACAACAAAACAAATTTTAATTTTTTTTAATATTAAATAGATTTTTTTTTCACTAATTTACGTTGAGAAAGCCACGGCGTTTGACACATATTATAAAAGTGCCATGAGTATTTGATATTTCACTTGGAGCCCTTCTTATTGATATTTAACTATTTTATCTTTACGAGCGGCAATTATAATTTAAATTAATTTTAAAAATAAATTATAAACAACAATTATTAAAACTAATTTAACATAAATAAACACTATCTATATCATTCAACGGATTACGTGAGTAACTTTCAAAATGATAGTGATTTTGATTAAAAAACTAAAGTAAAGAGTAAATCTAATATACGGAAGACCTTCGCATCAAATCTCTATGACATCGTGAGGGAGTTCTCGTGGATAGACTAATAATATTATATGTGATATTGTTATCTAAAATTTGGGTCTTTTTCACGCATTAATCATAATATCCGGGTTAATAACATCCGAGTTAGTAATTTTCATATTTACTTTTTTTATATTAACTCGAGATAAGTTAGCGAGGGACTAGGATGAGTAAATTATCTTTTACCACCATAATATCTTGAGGGAGTCTCCTTGAGCATAATTAATAAATATATAGAAATAAACAAAATAATCTAATATATTGAGTGTGTTCTCATCAAATGTCTATAATGTCTTAAGGGGAGTCCCCTTGAGCATAGTTAATTAAATATATAGAAATGGACAAAGATTTTAAGTTGAAAAAATATTCTCTCATGTGATGACTCGTTTGGTTTTTTGATTTACTTATCTATAAAGGATTGTGAGGTCGACCGTGTAGGGTGTCCAAGGTCAACGCATGACCTTTTGCAGAAATATAATGTTTTGAGAGAAGCCCAAGGCATAATCAAGCTACGTAGATTTGTAGAATCGAATAAGAGTGGAATCTCGGTAAAGCTCGAAAATCATCCTTTCAGTGATGACTAATTTTAATTTCCTGATTTACTCCCTTCCAATGATGTAAAACAGTCGTAGAAGAACCACACTTTTTTTTAAAAAAAATATGATATCTTGAGGGAGCCTTTACGGATAATCAATACCTAAATGGATGGTTGATCTAATCATCTCGTTGGATGTCTAATTTTTACCTATAAAGAATTATTATGCTAAGATAAAATATTTTTCATAATCTATTTGTTATATTCAATAGAGAAATTGATGATCCTGATCATTTGAAATATACGTTATCATTTTTTTTTACTCTAATACGAGTATTTTTTTTTCAAAAAAAAGTAAATTATAAATTCTTCGTGGTTTGTGGATTGATGTACTTGAGCAAAGTTTATGGAACAAATTTTCAAAATGATAACTCGATTGGACTATTTTCAGTTTGATGGGTGAATTAGTTGAGCATTATGAGTCTTAATTGTTGAAAAATCTCATAATTCGGTGGTGGTTGGGCCGTCCAACGCTCAAACAAACTGTCATTGTTATTAATATTTTTATCAACTGCTGCATTTAATTAATTTATGCCTTGTCAAAAGTGGTTCATCAAGTTCAAACAAAACGAAATGAAGGCGATGTGATAAATTTGGGGGAAAATTATTCTGACTTTCGTTGCTTTTTGATTGGACTATGATTACAGTTGGGTAGTTTCCCATAATAACATTTTAGTTTATTGTTGAAATTCTAGCTTTGTTGTTATTGATAACGTAAATACATTGCTGTCCCTTATCTTCCTTTATTTTAATTAGGCTGTGTGTTAATTGTTGTTTATTTACAATTTATTCCTCATGCCTACTTATTAATCGAGATTTATGGCATTTAATTAAGGGAATTGTTGTTTCATTGTGTGTCATTTTATTCCGCATGGCTTCGCAGTAATCAATAATCATGTAATGTTGGATGGGTTGCTAATTTTAACATTAACATACAGCCTAGTAAAATTAAGAATATTAGTTTTTCTTTTCTGTTGTTGTGATAAAAATAAGATGGAGCACAAGGTTTTAATTCTTTTAGTTAAATTTTCTCTTCAAACTACAATTTTTTTTTTTTGTAAAACAAGAGAGAAAACGGATTCAGATATTCATATTTCACTAGAAAAACACCTAAAACGGACGAGGATAACACTCTTTCATAATAAATATATAAATATATTTTTCTTAGAACCCTCAAAGAAACGGAAAACAATTTGGGTTTTACTAAAAGAATTCTCAAAAATCATTTTAAAGAAACACTATTTAATGTATTTGATGTTATAATCCCAAACCTTCCCACCAATCACAACAAGACAATGCAAGATTAGATGCAAAACAGATCATGGTGTTGAAATTAAAGAGAAAGAAAAGCTAACTAATAGTTTATTTTATTCATAGACATGTGGTAGGAGTTAAGAAATGTGTTGAAAGATTAAAGCCTACTAAGGATAATTAATATGTAGGGACAACAATCAGGACAAAGATTGACCAGTGTGGTCCTTTGGATAAACTTGTACAATAATATATATATATTGAACTTTATACTAAATTATATTATTTGCGTCAATTATTTTCAAACACAAAGGACTTTGTTTGATGTCTCATGGTTTATCATGCTAAAACGCAATTAAATAAGTAAAAAAATTCCAACTAATTCTTAGACATCATTGAATAAGCCCTGTGACCCAAGGAACTACAAACCAAAGGGAACTACAATGCGCGCGCAGGCTCGTCCGTAGCGCTAGTACAGAACCAGCCGAGCGAGCGAGCGAGCGACTTGTGACGAAAGGGCATTAGAGACCCACAAAGTGTTTGGTGTTCTGCGACACCGTCAGGACGACACGCCATTTGAGAACCATTCACTAAATAATGAAGCATGTTACAACCAGAATGCACAAACGAAGACATCATGAATTTAACACAGAAACAACAGTGAAAGTGGGGGGTAAGCAGGCAGGAAGAAATGGACTGATTAGAAGAAATGGGTAGTCGAAGGAAGCAGCACTGCACTTGTTCGTGCATAAAAATTAATTTACTGAGATTAGAGCTTATGTGCATTGTTTTAGCCTTTTTCATGTTGACGAACGCTAACTGCAAGTCATGTTTAACAGATAGGTAGTCAGTCACCTTTTGAGCTTGCTCTGTACCAGGCCGAGGAGGAAGTCAGTGAATATGTGTTCATATCCTGGCATTTTACTATAGCCTGCAGATATTGCACAATGCAACTAAGAACATAATATTTGTTGAAGTTGCATCGATAAGGGAATAACTCACAATTGAATAAAGAAAATCATACAAAAGGCAGAGTTCAGAAAAAGTTGAATAATTGACACGGACTTTCTAAAGATGCTGTGATTTTAGTGGTCATGGCAAAATGTGGCGAGAAGGTGATACTAAGAAAATAACCCAACATATAGTTTTAGAGATATACCTAAAATTTTCCTCAGATCCAACGTATGACAGAGACAGAGATGACAAGGACAGTATTCAAGTTAAGAACCACTAATCAAACGTTGCTAAAGATGACTCATTCATCCCAAACACCCCTCACTACCAGTCTCACAACGAAGATGAAGGGAATAAATCAAGGTGACCGAGCGGCTTCTCTAGGTGGAAGGGATTGTATTCCCCAAGGAATTGTTCTCCCGGGATTCAATCCCTGCTGAAGAACCACTAATCAAAGATATTACAACGGATGCACATGCATTATTTCATTCCATATGGAAATACACAAATCACGCATATAAAAATGTACTAATTTAATGTAAACAACTTGCAAGTTCACAGTTAAGATGAAAACAGTTGTTGTGCTTGTTTAAACCAAAAGGCACAGAAAACTAGTCTGATTCATATTCAAAGAGAGGAGAGAGAGTAAGCATACACTTGAACTATTTAATTTTTCAATATTTCAGATTTCAACTTTTTGACAACATTTCAAAATAAAATTTATATTTCATATGAGGACACTTGGACTCTACACAAACCATACGAAAAATGTTATTGTGAGAAATATTGAGAAATTAAAAAGAAAAAAAAGTGGAATACTTATCTAACCAAACGAGCCATGAATTTTGCAACTAAACATTCATAATGCAAGCATATCACAAACAAAGAGCTGTATATCTAATGTTCTCTGACAGTTATTGCTTGTTCAATTTGCGTTCTAAGACAAGTATGACAGGGAAAGGAAAAGATCAAACTAACCAATGACAAACAAAAGAATACAAATAAAACCCAAATTTAATGAGCCTTAAAGAAAAACTTTCCAACCAAAAAAACTGAACAAGTAGGCTGCATTTACCAGGAAAATAATTGATATCAATGACATAAAACCGGTCTTTTGTTCCGTGCTCTCTGATTATATCTATGTTGAATAATTGAAGACCCTACAGGCAATTATAAGCAAGATTAAAACTTCAGCAAACCAACAAATTAATTGGATAGTGCAAACACACAGCAAATCATCTCACCAGCCGATGACGGAGCTCCCTAGCTAGGTTCTCAAGCAAAGGCCTTGGAGGAAGTTCTACATAATAGTAGTAAAGAAGCTTAGAAAGAAAAAAAAAACAAAAATCATCTCACATTGTGTGACATACTATTAGCCAACAGAAAATTAATCACAGATGCGTCCTCTGCATTAAACTTACCAGCAATACTAGGGTCCAATTCTGCATCTTCTGCAGATGCAGCAGCACAAGAAACTCTTGGAAAATGAAAGACGCCTGTATTTTTTGATGGTTCCCGTTTATTAACATCAGGTAGGGAAAACCTACGAACAACCTTTATTGCCTCCCCAACAATATAGACCTTAAAGAGAACCCCACCTATGGCAGAGGGAAATTAGTTCAGAAAATAGTTTACTGAAAAAGGTAGCCTGGCAATGAAGAGTCAAAAACAAACTACCATGGTTAACAAATTCTTGGAGAACCAACGGAGGGTCAAGTTTTGATAAGGAAACTTCGTCAAAGGCAAGTGACAGTTCATGTGATTTTGCGCTTCCATCAGCGACTAAAGGTTTGACAACTGCAAAAAGAAACAAAAATAACAACATGAAGAGAACAAAAACCATGCTCGGGTTAACAAGTAGGCATGCGAGTTAGCTGCACACATGTACCTAATTTGCTACTCTGTCGACAAAAGATTAAATTGTTGCGAAGTCAAATTTGCATGGATGAACACTAGTTGTACAAAAAGAGCTACATCATTTTGAGGTCATAACCTTCTACCTTCAGATATAACGTGCTAATGATCCGGACAACACTACATTGGCATGGAATTTGTTGATTTATCCATCACGCAGCATGACAAAAGCAATTCAACAGACTATGACATACCCTGAGGGTGAAGTCATATGCAAGGATCGCAATGCTACATAGTGGAATTTATGTTTGTAATTGTTATTGGGTGTGCCTTTTAATTTGTAATAGTTTGATGAGTAGTTTGTAATTTAGGAGTTCGATTGGTTTGATTCGGTGGTTACAGTTCCCAATAAATGGTATTTCTTTCCCAATAAATATGTTGGGGTGGTTACAATTCCCCAACACGTTCCTACAGTCCCACCTTTTCTGCCCAAGGAAACAATGGGAAACAATGACTAGGAAGCCTTCTCCTAAGTGGATTTCCTACCAGGGTTCATCCACTGTAGGAATTAGGACCTAAGTATTTTGGTTTGTACCTATGTAGCACGAAGAGCTAGATTGTCCACAACTGATATGCAAACAAATTTCACTAAATGGATGTGCACATCATTGTTAAGTCATCCTGGTGGTTATAACAATATACCATTAGATGGCAGCTATCGCACATCTAGATATACCGTTCCTTCCTACCAACATCAGTTGTGATAATGTGTGCATAAAGAATCATTGATAAGTAGTGAAACAGTTGTCAGAGGGTTTACCTAATGGTAAATTTAGCTCAGCCTTGCTAACAGCATCTGGAATTGATGAAGGGTCTATTGTGACAACCAGTTGCCTAGGAACGCCAACTTTGCCTGCAATTATTATTCAAACAGGTTCAATTATAGTGTATCATAGTGAGCTTCACAGTTGGAAAGCATAAAATATAAGTCAGATAAGATTGTTTTCATCATGTGAATACTTTATGGTGAATAATAGTCAATGATTTTGCAAACAGAAATGTACTGAAGCTGAGGATAAGTCTATCAAATTATTCTAGTAAGGGTGACATGGAATATGGGAAATAATATATCTGTGACCATGCAACCAATTTTCAGGATGATGCATAATAAAAATTACCATAGCGGTCTGACAAATTCAGATCAGCCACATCCTGGAGCATTGATTGGCGATTATGCAAATGTTTTATGGCAGTCAGATAAGATTGTTTTCATCATGTGAATATTTATGGTGAATAATAGTCAATGATTTTGCAAACAGAAATGTACTGAAGCTGAGGACAAGTCTATCAAATTATTCTAGTAAGGGTGACATGGAATATGAGAAATAATATATCTGTGACCATGCAACCAATTTTCAGGATGATGCATAACAAAAATTACCATAGCAGTCTGACAAATTCAGATCAACCACATCATGGAGCATTGATTGGCGATTATGCAAATGTTTTATGGCAGTCGGATAAGGTTGTCTTCATCATGTGAATACTTTATGGTGAATAATAGTCAATGATTTTGCAAACAGAAATGTACTGAAGCTGAGGATAAGTCTATCAAATTATTCTAGTAAGGGTGACATGGAATATGGGAAATAATATATCTGTGACCATGCAACCAATTTTCAGGATGATGCAAAACAAAAATTACCATAGCAGTCTGACAAATTCAGATCAGCCACATCCTGGAGCATTGATTGGCGATTATGCAAATGTTTTATGGCAGCTGGTGGATCAAGTACAGTAACTTCTGGATGTTTTTCCAAGTAATCCTTCAAGAATTAAGAGAAATAATAATAATATGCCTCTGACATAGCGAATTCAGAAGTTGAATTTTGGAAATTATTCTCCTAGAGAGAAGATCATAATACAATCATCAAGAGAGTGGAGCACAAATTATGACAACTTCAACAACTAAAATTGAAACATTAGATCAATTTAATGAGAACTTTTTCATCCGTCAGCAGTGACAATTTATTAGTTGCAATTCAAAAATATTCGAGTAATTTACTTGCTGTAAAAGGTTCAGGTCAATATAGTTGGAGTAAGGGACTGAGACTCTGCAAAAGAAAAATGTACAAGTTAGACAACAGAAATTTGAATCATGGCATACCAAGACTAGAATCCTACTGAAAAGCATGGCTACGAGTATTAAATGGATCTTGCATAGGGAGCCATCAATATACCAGGAACTACAAGAATAAAGCTTCTAAGAAGATGACTCTAAAACCTAAGGTCAGATCCAAGAAAAATAGGTCACGAGTTGGATGCATCACAATTTGGGCGACCTTCAATCATTTGGGGCTATAGTTTTTGGGAAGATGAAGTATAATTCTCTGTTATAACTTCCACTAACCTCACTATTATTAATCAAACAGACAGAAAAGTTGTGTAAGTAAAACCAGTAGAAGGGGAACCCTGTAGGTTTACCATTGAGTAACACTTCAACTTTTGATGAATAGATTGAGTTCTATCATGATGAAGTTATGCACCCTTTGGAGTAACTGAATCGATCAGGTGATAGAATACTGATAAATGATTAAAGAGAAGTTCTAGTATTTCAGAAGGTGATCACTAACCTCTAGAATTTGTTGCCACTCTTTTCCAGTCAACTGCACAAATATTAAAAAACAGAAGATTATTGGTTCCAGCATGTGGAAAATCAATACACAATAGTTGGGACCACTAGTTTGTTAACATATTTAAGAAAATTACCAATAAGATGAATCACTGAAATAACAATTTAAAAAATCAATAATTTCAATCTCTAACATGGAAAAAGTCATTGCCTATCAAAATTTAAAACAGCCGCAGTCATTATCCATGAGAAACACCTGACCTTGTGGAGAACAATGTCAAAAGGACCTTGATTTAAAAGTGGCTGACAATGGTCAATGGCAACAAATATAATTCCCTTCTTCCTGCATCACATATCACAAAACCTCCTCTTCAGTTTTTTGACTTTTTAGAATACTGAGACATCAGGTCTGACAAATAAATAGCTATTTTCTTGTGCGAGTATTGTTTATGGCAAGAAACAGAGTAGACAACACTATAAAATCAATGTCAGAAGCAAACTTTTGAAGCTCGATAACAATGAGGACATCTAAGTCGGCAGCAAAGGCCATGCGACAATATATATCTATATATATAGACATTCTATTTTATTTTTCTCAAGAACTAATAGTTCACGATATACTAATGTGATACTAATTTCCTCGAGCATCCAAGAGATTCACACTGGAATAATATCACTGTTTTTTCAGACATGATGACCGAGCTGCACGGACAGGAGAATCTTCTTATTTACGAACCAAAGATTCCAGATACCACCACATCAGACATGTCAGCTTAGATAAATGCAGAATCAAGATTACTGTTGAAGATAAGGCAAATGGAGCCCTGTTGTGAACGCTTGCAAGAATCAGTGCCGGTTGTCTTTGAAAAAGTAGGCTATGGTTTATGAACTCCCCTATCATCCTCTTAAACGGAGGCGGGATTTGATAAGAATGTTGATTAAATATTTCAAAATATTTCAAACGCCAACAATAGAAATGGAAAAAAAACATAAAAGGAAAAAAAAACAAATAGAAGGAACTGAGAATCAACGGGAAAACTAAATCTTCATTTTAAATATACGCAAAACAAAAACAAAAAATTAAAAAAAAAAAAGCATAATGAATCCCGGGACAGAAAATTGGAGAATATTTAAATTAACGACCGCTCTCATTTAAAATTCAGAAGAAACCAACGCAAAGCTGTATCGTTGCCATCCAAACCTAAAGTCACTTTGATACTCGATGGACTCGTCACAAATCCAGTGTTCCAACACTTTCACTAACAGTGGCCCAGATACACCTCAGGTCATCCTAAGAAAAAACACCAACCTATTTCATAAGTTTCCAACATCAAATTTTTGAAGTAGGAGGGACTCACCTCGCCAATCCTTCCAGCTTAGGCTGCAAGAAACTCTTGACCTTCTTCGACGTGAGAGCGTATCCGACGACAAGCGTCTGCGACGGCGGCGGAGAAGAGAGCGACGTAAGGGGAAACCTCTCTTCGGCTGCTTCCTCTTCTACCTCCTCATTTCGGAGGTGCGAGATTTCTCCGTTCAGCCTCATCGACCTAAAGCACACAGCCAAAATCCCTAGAACCCCACCACCGAGCTCAAACGATTAAAAGATTGTAAGTAGAGCAACGCAGTGAGTTGGGTTCGGTGAAGGCGAATCGAAGGTCGAAAGGCTGCGAGATTGGTCTACACGAGCAGAAATCAAGCGAGCGACAAGAGCGAGAAGATCTGGGGAGCGATCGTAGTGGAAGCAGTTGGAAAGGAAGCAGTGCGATGGAGCAAGGGAGCGAGGTTTGATCGGCGTATTTGTAGCAAAGTTCGATCGGTAACAAATTCCATAAATAGTGCAATTAGGAAAATGGGATTCACATTCCCACGTGACTGTTATTCGTGTCGAGGAGGGCCCCGCTTCCGTTGGATAGTATCCCTGTCCAACTCAGTAGCTTTTAATACCTCCGTATTATTGGTTAGGACGAACGGGACCCGCAATTTTCAAACACTAGATCCTTTGGCTTGTTTTGAAAATCAAATCTAGTTAATTAAGCACTGCGACTAGATTTATTCGGCGTTTAATATCGAATCAAGTGGATTTCATATTGAGAGTGAAAGAATATGATTTTCTAAACAGCCAAGTCATATTTAGAAATTGACGATTAAGAAAATATAATTTTAAAGAAGGAAGCAAGAAAAAGATGCTCGCGTATCAGACAGACAAATGGATATTAATTATTAAATTAGAATATTCGATATGATCATTAAATATAATGGTCACTAAAAAATATGTGTGTGTATATTTAGCCTCGTTGTAATTCTTATCTATCCAAGATACGTCCCATAGCAACAAAGGAAATATGCATAAAATTAAGTTACACCTATTAATTAAATTTGAGGGAAATGGAGAATATATCTATAAAATAAATGGAAAGAGAAGCTAAGAGAGAATATTTTTATAGAATGCATATTAGCAAAGAATATAACCATTAGCTTTCTCTACTTTAATTAGTAATCTAACTTGTGATATCTTTATAGATCTGTTTGGATTCGCCACGATTATATAATGCTGTATCATGCGCGCAGTGGATTCTTATTTGCATTTCAACTAGTTAATTAATACAATGCTTAAAACTTTCACATCAAATCAAACTGTATCGAGGGCATTAATCATATAAGCGCACAGTCGATGGATTTGTTAACTTTATCGCATGGCGGCCTCCTATATCTTTGCTTTATATCGACGTGGCCTTTTTTTTAAAAAAAATATTTTTCAAAAGGTCCTATCTAAAGTTCAGAGTGCTAACCACTGGACCATAAACGCCACTTGAAGTGTTTGGGAGAATTTTTACTTATTGAAAAGTGATTTTTATAGAGATTATTTTGAAGTTAGTGAGAAGCTAAAGCATGGAGTGTTTGGAAATAGAAGCTAAAAGCTGATACAAGATAAAGTTTGATTGTTTGATGAATAATTATTCCAAGTTAATTTTTAGTTAAATGACAACAATATCCTTAAACTATATAAATTATTTTTTTAATCATTAAATATAATTGATACAACAAAAATATATATTATATAAAATATATAAAAAATAAATAATATATAAAAAAAAATAAAAAAAAAAAAAAAAAAAAAAAAATAAAAAAAAAAAAAAAAATAAATATATAAAATATAAAATTTATTTAAAACTAGGTGACAATTATGTAAAATGATAAATTATTAAAGTATAAATGTCTACTTTTAATTCTAGATCATAGTAAAAGCAGAAGTAGAAAAAAGCATCAAATTCTGCTTCAGCTTTGTAAGTTATAGAGTTAAACGAATCTGTATCACCACTAAAAAAATCTCTTTCAGCCAATCTCTTACTTTCTCAATTATCGTGATTTACTTCCTCCGTATTATTCCTAGGATAAGCTGATGGGGACGCTGAGAGCGAACATTTAACCTTTTTGCCACTTGACTATATGGTAAATATTACAATATTTCAATAGTTTAAATAATAAAAGTGAAGCCTACTGGATGTTGTGCGGAAGAAGGTACGGGTATGAGATGCTATGCATGGCGAAAGTAACTACCAGACCCTGCAGGGCAATAGCAGCCAACTTTAAATTATAATCGGTATGACTTTGATAGCACAAGAAAATTAATTTGATGGTGGATTGACACTGTTGATTTCAATATTTATTACCATAACAATACGTAAAAGACTCCCTTACAACTTGAACATAAAATGCAAAGATTAACGTTGCATCGCAATAGAACAGACAAAACTGTGAGCCTACGGATCCAAGTCCAACGAAATCTTGAACTAGTTAGCGGCCAAACCTTCCCGATACGGCCTTAGGCACAAAACTGATTGAGCTGGAAGATTTTTCAAGTCTGCGCAAGAGAAACGAATTAAATATATAGTATATTTATTGATCAGAGAAGAATATATTATTTAATAGAAATGAGACGAGAAAAAAGTGCAAAGAAAAATCATATGCATGCACCTAGAAATCTCCTCGACGGCCTTCATCACTTGCTCAGAACTAGTTTCCAGCACCTGCCCTCCAAATATAATTTCATCAACAATGGCATGCATCTGCAAATCACAGCACATACTAATTTAGAATCATGAAATTTACAGATTATCTTACAGCAACTTCGAGGTAAATGAACACATGAAGTGAGAAATTGTGTGAGTTCATAGTTCATAAACCACAAATATGTATCAGAAAGGATAACCCAAACCGTAGCATCTTTGTGAATGCCCTACTTGACCGTGAGAAACTGATAGGTTTGGTTACAAATCAAATGATAAATGTTATAAAGCTGCTAATAATGCTTTCGTCATGTGCAAGCAAATTATAATCACTAAGATTGCATTATTCCATTTCATAAGTTTCCATCTGATAAAGTTAAAAGTACCTGAACTGTTCTGATCCATAAACCTATTAGTTCTCCTTCATTTCACCACTTTATACAAAAAAGTAGGGTTCTAATCTAATTTCTCCTGATTGCTTTTGATGTACATTTTCTTTACTTTGAACACAAACTTAGTATTTCAAATATCAGTTACATGCTAAGAAATATGCTTGAAATGAGGCAAATGTGCTGACAGACTCGCTTGTTGAACTGATTCAAGAAGTTGCTGATAAAAATGCAAGCAAATCTCTTAGCTAACAACTGTACCTTGTTGAAGTTAAACACTATATCAAGTTCACAGACATTCTTGAAGCATCTATCCATTGTCTCCACAAAGACTGCAGGCCATGGAATCCATATTAGGCAGAATAATTCTATTCATGGACATGTTAGACGTTCCTAAAAATATGATAAATTGAACGTTAAGTATACTACTTGAACTATTTAGTATCATAGAAACCTCTCACACAATTTTTCTAGAGGAGAAAATCACCAATTTGTGCAATTGACACTTTGCTTTCACCTTGAATGAGGTCGAGCATAGCAAGTTCATTTTCACTATTGTCAAACACGAAAATGAAATAAAGCGTTGCAAGGTGCTTGTAGACCAACCTTGTACCCTGCAATGAAACATAAAAGCTCATATGATGAGATTCACATAAAAACTTGAAGCAGAGATTGATACCTTTTCAGGAACTACTAATATCTCTCCAAGAAACTATGTATTTTGCTCACGGGCTCCATCGTGAACATAATTTATTATTGGTAAAAAGATCGAGTTCCTAAAGAATTATCATCCTCAATTTAAGGAAAAAAATTGCAAGGCAAGAACATTTTTAAAAGCAGAAAAATACTGGGCCGAAGATTGCATCTGCTTCGACGAAATTGCTGACGTTATCCGGTCTTCCAGATAGAACTACAACAAGGGATGCAAAAAGATTGGATCTTTTGTTGGAATAGAAGCGGAGAACGTACGGAAAAGGAGGATGTTCAGAGATTGGGGGCTTCCTGACCTGCAAAGACGCTGCGCATAAGCTCCTTCTGTTTCTCCGGTGACTGACGATGAAACAGGAGCAACAAGAGAACTCGATAATAAGCCCGACGAAGATGGCAAGGGACGAGAAGAAGAGAGATTAAGGAACCTGGAACTCGTAGAACTTGAGGAGGCGAGGCTTTCCCTGGGTGTTCATCACGATCACCGCGCGAATCATGGTCGCCGCCGGTCACCAGCCGTCCAATTCCAAAGTAATGGTAGAGACGTGATCGGGAAGAACCGTGCCCCAATTCGCCTCTTTGGCGTTGTTGTTTTCTGATTTAAGAAACAAAAATAAAATATTTTTTCGCTGACTATGTGTTTGATCAGATCACTGCCGTTGATGCGTCTGTGATCTGCCATCCCATTAGGGTTTAAGAGACTTCGCTGCCCCCACTGTTCCTTCCAAACTCGTACGGATGGCGTCGCTGTGCAGGTCCGGCGTAGCGGCCACCGCGAGATCCGTCGCCGCCCGCTCCAAAACCCTGCTTCCGAAACCTTCGCCTTCCCGAAGAACTGCCGCAACTCTCAGGAGGTGAATCGACTTCCCTGAAATGTCGCATTCTTCCGATCATGTTATCCTGATTACTTCCGATGTGAACTCTCTAGGTCGATGGCGGGAAGCGTGGAGTCGCTGATGCCGCTTCACAGCGCCATCGCCTCCGTCCGCCTCAAGTCATTCATCGCGCTGGATTCCTCCTGCTGGAGTTGGCTCTCCCAAGGTTCCAGCCATCAGCTTGTTTATACTATATATTCTCCTGCATATTGGCTTGCAAGGCTTTGAATAGATTAATCTTGATTTCAAACCTGGAATTCTTGTCACCGATGATTTTAATGATAGGTTTAAACAAGCGCATCTGACCATGGCTTCGAAGAGCACAACAGAGAGGAGGGAAGGAACAGTGCATGTGAGGAGTAGACATTGCTTCTTCTTCTTCTTCTTCTTCTTCTTCTTCTTCTTTTGCATGAGAATCAAAACTATGGGTCCGTGTCTTTTCTCTGCTTGAATTCAAACAAAAGTAAGCCGATGATTGTAGTTTCACTGTGATTTGTGCGGCGTTCATAATTGTATGATGACCAGACAAGGCACCCCTCTCGTCATCCATTCACCACACCGCAGCAGTCTCGCGGTCCTCCATAATCAACTCGGAGAACTCCTACAAGTCGTACGGAATAATAGATTCAATTTAGTAGATTCATATGATTGTACAAATTAATAAAAAATGTATGAATGAACAAATCATATGAATGAAAAGTAGATTCATAACGGATTTGATTAATAAAAAATTGTAGTTTGCAGTTGGAGTAAAAGAGGGTAGGATTGTGTTTGGTTTGTCTTATTTTTTTATTTCAATTTGTATTTAGTTTATATTTTCATCTTCTTTTCTTGAAGAAGAAATATGAAAATTAGAGAATATTTAAAATTATTTTTATGATTTTTTAGAAAATAAAAAAATGACTCAATATCATCCATCCCCAATTAAATACAAATAGATATAAATAGATAAATTATAAACATATTTTATCACTAGTCCTCGACTAATACAAATAAATAAATCATCAGGGATGTTTTGACCTACCACAAATAGAATATTTTATATCCGTTAAAATCTCAAGATTTATTAAAATAATTACTCATATAATTATTAATTGTGCTATGTGGGGGCTAGTTTAAGTAAAACTCTAGGATCATATGATTGAAAAAAAAAACTATTGAATATTATGGACTGTATATGTCATATTTGATTGATTCTTCATTATTTTTTCATAATCTCCTTATTTTGTATTCCTAGATATAGGTTCATTTGATCATGTCCCGACGAAGAGTGCCCCTTTCTCTCTCTCCCTTTTCGAAAAAAAAATACACTCTCTTAGAGAGAAAGAGAGGGAAGAGGGCTATCCATAGAAGCAAGAAGGATCAATTGTAAAAATAACAAGAGGGGGAAGAGGATAGTATTCATAGAAGCACGAAGAATCGATCCTGTCCACATGAGATGGGAAATAATATTCATAGGAGCAAGAAGAGTGGATCTTGTCCTCATGAGATGAGTTTGGTTAATATGTGAATATTACCATATGAAAATTGGGGGATCAAAACTTGACGAAACTAAAATGCCCGCCCTTGCCAAGCTAATATGATCATCCTTCCCACGTACTAACCATAACATCCGAACTAATAATTCTATAATTTATCTTTTTCGTGTTGATCCTAAAACATTAGTGGGGTGAACAAATCACTTTTCTACCTCCTTCAGAAAGGATCGATCCTAGAAATAAGACATGATTCTTAGGAAGACTGTGAAGTTGAATCCGATATCTAAGAGGGACCGATTCAACTTAAAATTTTCCATCATTTTAACATTTTTAATCTACCACTCATTAAAAAAATTACGATAATTTATTGAAATACTCGATACTTAAATATTTAGGATAACTGAGAAGACTTGCCGCTGCAATATTGCCCCAGGGGTAAAGCATTCCTTATGCTTGATCATAAGGTCAATGGCATAATTGAATACATTTCATCCATCAAGCAATTAAGGCTGAACAAAAACAAGTTCCTAGCAAACAAAATGACAACCACCTCAGTCGCCGGAATTGAACAAATTCTACTGAACAAGAAAAAAAAAGTATAGGGAAAAAAAGATTGGACCAGAAGGCGAAATAACTTGCTGGCAAAAGATGGATCCAAACAATGCTTGCTGCATTCAACCCTCAGAAACAATTTCATGAATCTTTTCGCTGATCTCTGGATCTTCAGATCTAACTGCCAGCTTCATTGCAACCTGCTTGGACCCATCAATGCCAAACGACACTCTAACAAGCACCTTGACATTGCCAAGGAAAATCCCTGAGAGCAAGCATGTGTGTGACCTTGAGTTGTTCGGAACGACATCGGTTCCCTGTGAACAAATTGAACATGGTGGGTTTCTTTCTGTGGTAAAACGGAGTGCGTCATTTGGAAGAAGACTAACCTCACAAGGTTGCATGCCTAGAATATCTATAACTGCCTTGACGGTTTCTGTCAAGCTCTCTTTCACACCTAGGCCATACTCATCCATGTGCTCGTTGTCTGGGTCCAAACTTTCCCAAGCATTTTTGAAGTTGGAGACTCCCACCTTCAGCATGTAATCAGCTGCCACAATTTCAAGATCTTCGAGCTGGTACTCATCTTCAACACCTTCTTCCTCTGCCTCTCCTGTAGCTGGATCCACCTGATGATGGCACAAAAGGTGAATGGTTGAATTTATGCGAGTGACGCATGATAAATAAATAAGCATCCAAGCACTACTGAAGTGTGCAGAAGAACTTAATATGAAACAAAGAGCATGATGAGCTCAGTTACTCAGGAAGCTGTAGTTAATTAGGCAGTATCTTCAATCTTACTAAAACTATAGGCAGAAAGGAATGGAAATTTTAATGAGATTTACAAACATGCTTATAATAACATCCCACTGAATCAAGTCGTGAGACAAACCTCCTTAACCACAAACTTCAGGAGATTTGAGAACTTTCCCGTGGCAGGAACACCTTCTGGCTTTTCAAAAGCAACAAAAGTCTGTCCTGGAGAATCATATGGTAAGGATCGTAGAGGCTTTGTTGCAACTTCTGAAAATTCCTCTGCTTCAGATGCATCAACAAAAACAGTAACCTGATGCAAATGAAATGAAAATAAGAATATTGTAAAATTATCCATCACTAGTTGAGTAACTATTTCCTAAATAAATACTGACCATCTCAAGCAATTGTTCAGTAATGGTATTTGTGCAGTTGTATTGGAATACAACATGGCTATCAAAGATGTGCTTCACCGCATTAACAGAATATTCAGTCTCCGCTTCGGTCAACTCCACAGGTGCAGATGACTGAGAAAACAGAGTGAATAAGCAATATCAATAAAGATAAGATATCACACAGAATAACAGCTATAAATAACCTTGAAAAGTTTTCCAAAGCTAGCAAACTCAGGGATGGATGAAAGCAATTTTTCATATCCATCAACGGCAGAAGTGGGAGCAGTGGGAGCAGCCCCTAAGCCAGTAGGCTTTTTACCAGGAGCTTTTTTCTCAGAAAGAGGTTGTAATTTTATCTCCTTGGGAACAGAAACAATATCAAAGGATACTTCTGATGCCACCTGAATTAGAAAAGCAGTAAATTAAGTAGAGGAAATAGTTATTATGCTTGGCAAAAACATTATAGTGATGATCATACATAATTACGCAAGCTAGTTTCTAAGTTGACAAGTGGCACATCCAGGGGACCGAATAAGAATTCCTTTACTTCCTGATCAGTTTCAGCGGAAGGATCACTTCCTAGTGTGTTAAGATAAAGTGTAGCTCTGTCCCTGACCTACATCAGACAATAATGATAAAAAAAAGATTATTTCCTCTTAACCATAAAGGCAGCAACGTAAGTAAAACAATGAACCATAACTGAGAATGAAGGTAAGGATATGGATTGTACAAGTAATCGCACTAGCTGAAAATTTAACCATTAAACTTATAATTGTTTTTCATAGGATCGTAGTGTCTTCAAAGTGGAACCATTATGAAAAATAGTGTAACTTGAATCGGAAAGGTAAGTAAATGAAGAATATCAAAAAAAACACTATAAATATCCACGAAAGGAGAGGCACTTATGAATTTTACTGATTTCTGCAGAACCAAAATTTTCCGCATTTGAAGAAAAGAAAAATGAGTTCTATGAGCCACTAATAATCTTAGTTAATATAATAGCAGAAGTTACCTCATCATCACTATCAAATAGGCATCGTCTCAATAGAACAAATATACGAGGCTGCAGGAAATAACCAAAGCCAATAACAATAAGTGATCAATTATAAATAAAAAGCATACCGTTTTCAATAAACTACAAGTTCTGGTACCTTTAGTGAATCTACCATAGCACCAAACTTTGCCAAGGTGCTCACAGCACAGGCTCGGACAGTTGCATTTTCAAGTATCACGCGGTTATATATATAGCGAATATATCTACTAGGGTCAGAAGTCTTTGGGCCTTCATTTCCAAGAAAGTGAAGAATCTAGTAGAAAGCAGAAAAAAAATTCAACTCAAGCAGATGAACATGGCAGAACATTGCATGACAATTACCTGAGCAGACAGATATGTAAATTCACAGTCCTCAATGAATTCACATAGGTGGAATAAGCCGATTTCTTTTGCTTCAGGTATATCTCTGATAAGGATGACTATTGAATCAACAATTGCTTTCTTGTAGTCAAAGCCCCCTTCTTCCCGAAGAATGTTGCTTAAGAAATTCATCCTAGGAAGTAAATTGCATTAAAAAAGAAGTTTGCCTTCAATAAAGAAAAATCTAACAGAAATGAAAAGTGACAAGGAATTTACTTACAGAGAACGGTATTTGAGGGGGAATTTCAAGCACAAAGATCTTATAGCTTCTACAACAACGATCTTGAATTCATCTGCAATATCTGACATGAAATTTGTTATTTGTTTCATCAGGCGATCTACACTTGATTCATTTCCAGTTTTTAGAAGTGTAGTTATAGCAAGGGTAGCAATGCTCCTGTTTTGGTCTGAAATTAGGCTCTCCATGTCAATGTTGCAATTTGTAACTGCTAGAGGATGAGTATTAGCAACCTGCAACAGATTACTCAGGCTCAACAATTTACTTAGGCTCAACAATTTCTTTGATAAACAAAATGAGTAACTAACCTCTGAATTGATGTTAAAGGGACTATGAAAGTAATAAGATATGCATGTGTAGCACAGGATAGATCAGACTTGGAATATATGATTGATTAAAATATGAAATGAGATTTCCTGAGAATTTACTTAGTAGCTCTTATTTGAAAAAGATGATAAATTTTGATTACTCTTACCTTATTTAGTGTTCTAATAGCTGCAAATCTAAGAACAGGTTTTGATGAACTCAAAAACAACTGCAATACAGTGATTGCAGGGGTCAACTCTCGACTAGTGACACCATTCAATTCTGTTATTGCTCTTGCAGCCTCAAAGACAACCATCTCAGCTTTGTGCCGCAGACAAGATTCAAGGTAGTCAAAAAATGGGCGCTCTCCTTGTGTGTTAGCATTTGACTCTCGAATTACCTGGGAAAAAATATCTAGTTATAAAATCTTAGATTGTTTACCTAACCTCAATTCCATGAAAATACCTGGCTAGTGTATCTCATCAATAGGCATTGAGCTAAAGGTGAACGCACTGATCCTTTAGTCAAACTAGTAACAAGCTTTGTAACAGCGAGGCGATCATTTTGTCTAATCTGCAATTCATAAAAGCAATTAGCAAAAACAATATAGAGATTATGTCAAAAGCTATAATATATTTTTAAATCACATGTATGCATGATACACAGATCCACAAATCAATTGAAAGAAAATAACCAATTAAAATTGCATAAGACCCGTCATCTCCAGCAACTCATAACAATTTTTGTGCTTGTACTTTCTATCTCTTGCATGAAAGTGATCATATAATTCGTAAACAATGAACCATCATGCAAGTCAAGATGCAGGCACACTGTAAATGAACTAAGTAACATACCTGGTGTAGAAGTGCAAGTGCATGAAATTGCACAAGAGCAGCTCTTGATTGAACAGCTTCTTGCACCTCATTGCTCCATCTCTTTACAATTTCTGGATTTGTCTGTATCCGTATTTGAAATAAATATGCCACAAAATGAAAGTAAACATGTGCATGACCAAAAGTGATAACATGATACCTGAAGCAAGTGAACTGCGCTAACAAGGGCCGCACTAGAAACAACAGGATTTTTGTCAACAATAGCTTGCTTTAAGTATCTCTCAATTTGAGCAAGAAGAGTGCTATCAGTAATTCTACAAAGGACTCGAATGGCATTGGCTCTATACATATCAATCTTACTATTCATATCCTTCATCAAAGAGCTTGTGACAATAATAACCTAAACGGAAGAGGTAAAATAACATATCCTTGGTATTATTGACTATTAATATCCCAAAACTTTTCAAGGCAGATTACAGACAATCTACCTCATCTGCAGATGGAGAAAGTTCCTTAATCATCAAATACACCATTCTCCTAAGCACAGTATCCTTAGACTGAAATAGTTTGGTAACAGCAAAAAAGACTCCTGTTGCCTCAACCTATAATATAAAGAAATGATCGACCATTTTGAACATAAGCATAGCGGGAAAAAGATAGACACTTGGCTGAAACGGGAAAGAGTAACTGGGCCTCACCTTTGTAAATGTCTCCCCTTGATTAAGCAAATACAGTAGCTTAGTGATCACCTGTGGGTTTGTCGTGAAAATTAGGAATAAAGCATGTGGAATAATCTAACACTATGATATAGGCATACGAACCGCAGAGATCTGGAATGGGTACCTGAGAACATTTTCTAGCATCGAGTTGGGGATCGTGGAAAACTCTCGCCTCTTGTAGGACAGCCCCTTTCTCAATTCCATGAAAGGGAGAGTATTCCTCTGCAGCAAGAGTAAGATTTCGAGACCATTATTCCTTTCCAAGCACATAAATACCAGTTTGAATCTAGTGATAAAATAGGTGAGCTCCAATCTCATTAAATTCCTCCAACGGAACCAATATTAGCGAGATCTAAATACTATATCACTTCAATGAACGAACCAAAAGGTCAAAGGGAAAACAAATCACTCAACGACTTCAGATCCACTATTAAAAAAACGACAAATCTCGTGAAGAAAAGGGATATTTCTTCTCCAAAAAGGATCCATATCGAAACCTGCAGTTCTCCATACGGTAGATCGTGAGATATCATCACGGCGCGATGATTCAATCAAAATTGTTAAACTCGAAGACAATGGAATGAACGATAAAACATGAAATAACCAAAAATGGGGACTGGATATGACCTTCCTCGTCGTGGTCGTCGTCTTTTTTGACGAAGGGCTGAGCCATGCCGAAGTCGCGAGATCCGATGGGATCGACGGAGAAGGGGAAAGAGTTCGGAAGTAAGAGAGTGGTATCGGCCGATACGATCGGGCGTTTATGTAAATGAACCGGGTCGCTGAATCTGTAAATGGACCGGGTGCAACCGGATTGTTAATAACAAAACCCGACCCTTCGCTACCGCTTAGCCAGCAGTAAAATTGGAATTTTTGCCGTAGCAAATGGATATGATTGAAGCGGATGAAGTAAATAACAAAGCCCGACCCTTCGCTTATTCGCTACCAGTCTTAGCTAAGTCTCCGGACGATCGCAAATATTTGTCTGATGTAAATAAATAAAAATATTTGTAAAAAGACGATCAGTAAATTATCAAATTTAGTCCGGCTCGTGAAAAAAAATAATTAATGAGATTTTTTCAACTTCGGACGACTGATTCGGTTTCACGAAAATTTCTCATCGATTGTTAGGGTAAATCGGAAAGTGCTTACAGCGGGCAGTTTAGAAGTCTAACATCTCAACGTTCGTACCCTATTTTAAAAAAAAAATCTATAAATACATCGTAGTTAGGGATCGAATCACGGATACTTAAAATAATGACTAATATAGCTCATTTAAAAAAAAATTACTAAAGAGGAGCGAGAGAACTTTTCCATTGATTTGTGAGAAGAGAGTCGATGGAGGAGTAGAATGAGACTTGAAAAGAAAAAAATTTCATATGGTAAAATGAAATTGCCAGTAGAGAAAGTCGAAGAAGGAACTAAATCATTAGTTGTGATCTACATTGCTAATATCATAAAAGAGGAAGATGAGAGACGTAGGTTATGCAAAAGGGTGAAGTTTTGTGTTTGCGAGGACCAATGAATTTGAAATTGAATTTAATCAGAATCTAACTAAATAGGGAGCTAAAGATCAATTTGATCAAGTTTTATATAAATCTAAAATATAATAATCTCAAATATTAATAGATACTAGTTAGCGACCAAGATAATCTCCTATTAAATGGTGGATCTTAACATTTATTTTTAAATAAGTTTTTTCTGAAATTTTTTAAAGGTACATAGGTTGTCATTTTCACTGTGTCAGATTTTTCTTATCAACAAGGCAACAATGATCTTAACTAGCAAGTATAAATGTTTTTACTGATTACTCAGGTTGGCTGATACAGAGTTTGGTATAATCATTTACTTCGAGGTAGTTTTAGAAAGGGACGGGGATCTTAAGATATGGATGTAGCAATTCATTGTTTACTTGGACGAAAACATGATGGAATTGGCAAAGACGTACGTGTCTGATGAAAAATTAGAGCCAAATGTCACCTTTCAGAATTGGGCATAATATTTTGAAATGGTGAGATGAGATCTCTGTGCAGCGAATCCCTTGCATACGTGAGGTACAAACAATATTATTTGGTTATAATAAAAATTAAGGAAACACATTATCACCACTTCTGAACACTTTAGCAACAGTAGTTAAAAATTCAAAAGCAAAGCAAATAAAGAAATGCCAAAAAGAACAAAATTCCCAATGTAAAATGCATTATAATTAACACCAAATAATATACTTTATAATTAATTATAACTAGACACATTACGTTTAATATAGTATGCTTAGCGCGTATTAATTGTAATTCAAGCCTAACTAATTCATATATTTTTGCCCGACAGAGGGAAAAAGAAATTATGAAGAATTCTATATGAAAAGTGGTTTTACTTTTACAAATCGGGACAACTGATATTTTGCTTAAAGTGTAATATGATTGCCTCTTTTATATAGAGTTTAAGAGTAAATAAATCTTCGCTTAATCCCATATCATGACGACCGCGATCACTCCAATTCCCAGCACCACTGCGAGCCACCGCACGAAGGGCGTGTCCACCGCCACCAGCGACCGCGGTCTGTACCCCTTGGCGAACAAGTGGTTGATGGCGACGTAGACAAAGACGCCGCAGGCGAAGCCCATGGAGATGGCGTAGATCCAGTCGGCGACGCGGCCCTGCGTAGTGGCATCGATGATGATGCCAATGGCTATGCCGATGGGGCTGGAGATGGCAAAGGCGAAGGAGTAGGCTGCGCAGGAGAGAAGGGGGCGGCTGGGCAGCATCCGCAGCAGTGCGATGCCCATCGCGATGGCCGCGAACACCTTGTGCAGGCTGATCGTCCACAGCGCTCGCCATGCGTCAGCTTTGGTCTCTGCATCCAGAACGACAGATCGGAGAATTAAGCAGGAATCAATGAATCATTGAACAGGGCTTCTATTAAATAAGAGGTTCACATGGGTCCGCATGAAGCGAGATTTCATCTAGAATAATATTTTGGAATGAAATTAAAAAAAAAACTAACGGACATTTTAACAAATTGTAAAAGATAAGGGCCTTTAAAGAACATCTAAACTTGAGGGGACCTTTTCAGAAATTCTCTGATATTATACTTTTTCTGTTGACTATTCTGCGCCTATTTTTTCTGCCTTGGTTGAATGTTTCTTATCGTGTTTACTTTTCTGCAGCCACCTCAATATTTAAAAAAAAAAATCCTACCATATCTAAGCGAAGAATAAGTGAATGGTTCTGATACATTCCAATCAATTCATTAACAACTAGAAAAAAAAGGAAAGATTCAGTAATTAGCAACTAAATCAAAACAAAAACCCATGGAATCACAAACGGTACCTGCAACTCCAATTGCTATTCCTTCAAAAACAGAGTGGAAGCACAAAGCCACGATCAACAGTATGCTATCTCCAAGTGAACTTGCATCCTTAATCAGAGATGGAACAGAGTGATTTCCAGCTCCATGCCCATTCTGCAAGAAACAATATAAACCAACAACTGTTCATATTGTCACTTATCACAGCAGATATCCTTGAGAAGTAGATAAATGTTTATTGATGATCAATTTAATATTATTCTGTCGCTATTTTGTGTAATTGGTTCATTTCATTGCGTTCGATTAAATGATAATTTGATCCTAGCTGTTCTCAGAAAACCAGATAAAGACAGTGTTTTTATTCATGAAGACAGCCGCAAGCAAACTCACCTCTTGTCGAACGTGTGAGACTCCGTCCACGCTGCTTTCCTTACTCTGTTGAAGACCAATTCCTGTAACAAGTCAAAAGTTTCCACCAAAAAATCATTATGAATTCCGTAAAAAATAGTTTTTTTTTGCAGGCTTCTGATCACAAGCAATGGTTAATTGAGATTGATAATAATTTCTTAGACAATACAAAGAGAAAAAAATGATCATTAAAGCGTAGCAATTCCTCTTTTGTTCAATAATTTGTGACTTCAGAAGTTGTAATCCAACAGTAGAAGGTACCTTGATGGTTCTCCACATCTCGCACGGTCTGCCCTCTCGCCACTACGAAAGATATGGCGACATCAGCGAGTAAGGTCAAGGCGTAGCCAGCGCAGGCGAGCATGAAGGCGAAGGGGTAGTCAACGTGTGTCAGATCCCCAAAAGTTTCGTTCGAGTCGCTGAGGAAATGAATCATAGCGGTAGCTAAAAAGACGCCGCCGGCGAACTGGGTTCCCAGGGCTAAGAACGCCTCGTTCCACTTGAGGAAGTAAGGGGACACGCCTCCGAAGAAGGTCGCGAAGAAGACGACGATGAGGCACCAGATCTTGGTGAGTATGAGCGACTTGGAGCGGAGGTCGGGATGGCCGGCGCCAGATTCGTCCGCGTCGGCATCGGCGTCGTCGCTGCCGCCGCCGTGGGCGAGGATGGAGGTGGAGAGGGAGAGGAGGAGGAGAAGGGCGAGGAGATGTCGAGATTGAGCCATGGTTGAGGAGGTGCCCCGGAGGGTGGGATGGAGAATTTTTTCTTCTAAAATAGAGGGCTTCTGGCAACTAAGGGATGAGTGAAAACAGGAGGGTGGGCCTTGTGTTGTAGTACGAGAGAGACATGTAAACGTACTACATCAACGAATAAAAAAGTTGTACTATAAGTAAAAAATCTAACAGTAGAGGAAGACGAACAGTAAAATGGGATCTCTAAAATTAGAGGACTAAACTATAATATTTTTCATGACAGTTTAAATTGTCCAAATCACATTTCAAAAATTATCAAATCACCAATTGCTACATGGTAAATCTGTTAATTGGAAATGATTAAGCAATCAATCACTAGAATTTAACTCGACTCGGAAACTAATTGAAAAAAAAAAATATGTTCTCAATATATTACTTCATATCAATTTGACCCCTCTAAATTTAATCCGTTTCGATTAAAATTAATTGATAAATTAAAAAATAAAATAAAAAAGAATGAGGTTTTATATGTTTTTCTGATTATATTCATGTTCTGAAATATCAATTTGAAATACTAAATTAAAAATAATAATTTTTGAACACGAATATATCTAAAAAAATTGATTCGTCCTAAAAAAATAAAATTTACTGTTGGATTTAGGGAATTCAAAATGACATAAAATCGGAGGCGTATATCCGGACGGAAGCGAAGCTGCTCTCTTTGCTCCAGTTGTAGCTCTTGGACTGTTCTTGCTTTTCCTATCGATGATGGACTCACAATAAGAGTTTAGTCCGGAGTTCTTCTCCTTTGCTTTGAGTCGAGCTAGTTCCTCCTAACTTTTATCTTTGGTTCCGTGAGTCTTTTGGGCCCACTTACTGTTTATTATATTTATGTATTTAAATATTATTTTTATATCTCATGTTAAGAATAATAATTTTTTTAATATAAATTAAATTTTTTAATATATTGTCATATTATACCAATAGATTCAAGACATTATTATGCTAATGAACAATATCTGAATCGATTATTATATTATAACAATCGATTTAGAGGAGTAAAAATAAAATTCAATATATAATTTAATAATTTTAAAATTTGAATATATTATTTAGATATTTTATAACTTTAGTTATATGGTTCAGTAATTTATCACATTCAACTTAATCGATAATTTTTAGAGATGATGGTAAATTGGCAATTCTAACCAGCTTGATTTGTTTTTGTCATCATAACTCTATACTTAACTTTATAATTTTTAACAAAAATTAATAAGGAATATAATTTAAAAATACTTAGTTGAGAGACTATCCGTTGGGAAATTTTTTCGATTTATTCTAATAACTAATAAAAAAATTTAGGGTCAAATTAATAATTTCTATGATTAGTGGGTGAAAACTAGACAACTAATTTTTTTTTAAAAAAATTATCATTTCTTGAATTAGTAACAAAATGTAGCCAATAGTTAATCATTAATTCTCCTAAGTTTGAGATAGTTTACTAGCAAGGAAGCGTGACATTTGTTCAAGCAAAAAATTACAAAATAGATTGCCATATATCGATTGGTATGAGAATTTTGTAGTTTGTTTAATTAACTGATGGCGACTAATTAAACACTGGATATATCCGTGGGAGGCACTCAAACTTTTTTTGAGAAACTTAGAAATTAGAATAATCACGAACGGCGTGCAAGGAAATCAACTTATTGTAATAACATTAAAATCGATGGAAAATGATTTGATAAGGATGAGCGATATCCACAGCCATTAAAGACCCAGTCAGTCAACTTGCCTTGTCAACGTTGTGCCGATGGAGGAAATAGTATGTCCAATATTACGTGGCAAAAATTTGATGGGTCGCTGTAATTCCTTAATTTTGGATGAAGATAATTTAGCAAAACAGAAAAAAAAAAGAAAGTTGCAGACAAATAAATTAGCTCCTTTAATTCACAAAATCAATATTTTTTTGCTCCATCTTCGTACAAGTTATAATTTTTAGCTAATCTCACCATCTCGATTCACGATAGAAACATCCGGTCACGTATTTCGTCAGAATGGGTAGTGTTAAATGGTCTGTGTCTAAATCCAACTATATTTTTTTCCTATTTATTTTTATATTAAATTATATTTTTTTTCTTATTTATTTTCATATTAAATTAATTTTCTAACTTATAAAAATCTATTATGATTTATTTTATAATTGATAGGATCATTATGAAAGATGTCTAAACCAAATTATATTCTTTTATATTTATTTTTATTTTAAATTATATCGGTTTCGGAAGTAAACGACGTGGACAACAGGTCCCCGTGATGCAGTCTTGGGTGACAACGGGGGATGTTTGAACCTGCGAGATCAATATAAATATTAAAGAGACACATCGGAAGAAGTTCCTACAGAATCCTCTCCGACACTCAAGTCAGAAGCTCTTCAAAATTGGAGAGAAGCTAGAAAGTGAGTTGTTTAGAGCTAAAAGAATTCATATCCTTTTACCTAGGTGCCTAAGCACCTTATATAGTCATCGATCCTCTCCTACGAGCACTCAGACGTTTTTGTAACTACCTCCTTTATTTCCACGCATTACAGGTCGTACTCACCTGCCAGCTATCATACGCAGGGGGTGCTGGTAACTGTCGCCACGTATATTAAGTTTACCATTATCATCATGCATTATGAGTCATAACCACCTGTCAGTTGTCCTAAGCATGCAGGGTGTTGTTAACCGTCGCTGCTTATATTAAGTTTACCATCATCATTTCGGGTTGTTCTCCCTTTTCGTCACTAATGCTCTGCCCGTACTCCAAAAGTGTTTAGCGACTTCATGAATAAGATCCCGAGTGACAGGTCAACCGAGGCCTAGCACTCGGTTGAGCTTCTCTCTCGAGATGGACTCGGACCCTTCTCTCCCAAGATAAGCTCGGACACTTCTCTCCTGAGATGGACTCGATCCCTTCTCATCCTCTCTCCTGAGATGGACTCGGGCCCTTCTCTCCCGAGATGACCTCGGACACTTCTCTCCCGAGATAACCTCGGACACTTCTCTCTCGAGATGGACTCGGGCCCTTCTCTCTTGAAATGACCTCGGACACTTCTCTCCAAAGATAACCTTGGGCACTTCTCTCCCGAGATGGACTCGGGTCATTCTCTCCAGAGATGACCTCAAGCACTTCTCTCCCGAGATGGACTTAGGCTTTTTCTCTCCCGAGAAGACTTCAGACACTTCTCTCCCATGATGACCTCGGGTACTTCTCTCCCGAGTTGGACTTGAGGACTTCTCTTCTGCCGTTGTAGTCATGCCACGTAGCCTCATCGAGCCACGTGTCTGCCTCAGGCTAACATCCCAATCACCAACGCCCGTGTTAAGTCTAATCGAAGGAAGTTTACTGACTAATTGGACTTGTGGCACTTTCAGAGAGAGAAGTGTGAACGACGTGGACAATAGGCCCCGGTGGTGCAGCCTTGGATGACGACGGGGGGTGCCTGAACCTGTGAGATCAACACAAGCGTTAAAGGGACACACTAGAAGGAGTTCCGGCGGAGCCCTCTCTGACACTCAAGTCAGAAGTCCTTCAAAATAGGAGAAAAGCCAGAAAGTAAGTTGTTTAGAGCTAAGAGAATTCAAATCCCTTTACCTAAGTGTCTAAACACCTTATATAATTGTCGTTCCTCTCCTTCCAGCACCCAGACGTTATTGTAACCACCTCCCCTGTTTCCATCCATTACAAGTCGTATTCACCTGCCAGCTATCATAAGCAGGGGGTGTTGGTAACTGTCGTCATGCATATTAAATTCACCATTATCATCATGGGTTATGGGTCGTAATCACTTGCTAGCCGTCCTACGGGCGGGAGCTGCGAGGGGGGGGGGGGGGGGGGGGGGGGGATGTCGGTAGTTGTCGCCGCACATATTAAGTTTACCATTATCATTCTGAGTTGTTCTCCATTTTCGTCACTAATGCTCTACCCCGTACTCCAAAGGTGTTTAGTGACTTCATGAATGAAATCCGGAATGATAAGTCAACCGAGACCTAGCACTCAGCTGAGCTTCTCTTCCGAGATAGACTCAGACCCTTCTCTCCCGAGATGACCATGGGCACATCTCTCCCGAGATGACCTCGGGCCTTTCTCTCATCTCGGGCATTTCTTTCCCGAGATGACCTCGGACATTTCTCTCCCGAGTTGACCTCAGGCATTTCTCTCCCGAGTTGGTATTGGGGGTTTCTCTCCTGAGATGACCTTAGACACTTCTCTCTCGAGTTGGACTCAAGGACTTCTCTCCTGCCATTGTAGTCACACCACGTAGCCTCCTCAATCTACGCGTTTACCTCTGGCTAACATCCCAATCAATATTCTTTCATATTTAATTATTTTTTTATTTATAGAAATATATTCGGTCCGGTCAAATTCTGCCCATCTAGATTTACCGTTCGTCAAATACGTTGCATATGCTTCTGCATGCTGTGGCATAGCGCCCTATAAGGCTATAACTTCTCTAGCGTAGCTCTGTCTCGAGGATCCTGTGTCCCGGACTCGCCGATAATGGCCGGCGAGTCCTCCGATCGCCGATCGGACACCATCATTAATCTCTGATCATTGTCCCGAATCAAACGATATCATGGGAGAACAGTGAATCGGTCGAGATAGTCGCAATTGCGATCTCGCTGGATTCGACGGTTAATCCGACGAGATCGCAATTGTGATGATCCTCGACGAGTTTACCGTACCCCTTAGGGTATAGTTTTGTTCGGGGCGGTGGCCAAAGGCCACCGATGGTGTCCGATCAACTATTGGAGACTCGCAGATTATCACCGACGAATTAGATACGGAGACAGAGGATCATTGGAGACAAAAAATTTGTTCTCCACTTGTTCTCTCCTCTGCTCATTTCCATGCTACCTTGTATTAGGGCATCTTCAATGAATTATCAATAAGTTTTTTTATAATTTTTAATATGTCATATCAACATCACATAACAAGTATAAAAATTTATAATTCTCTATACAATAAGAAAATCTCTATACAACTTTTTTAAGGTAGACCCTACATTACAAATTACATATATAATTTTCATATAATATTTTAAATAATTATAATCTTTAATTTAATTTATTTATTCTTTTTAGTTAATAAATTAATTAACTTATAATTATTAATTTAATTTATAATTTTCATTTACTATTTTAAATTAATAATCACAATCCTTAATTTATTTTATTTATAATAAATAAATTAATTAACATAATTTTTAATTTCATTCAATTTATAATTTTTATAGTCAATTTTTGATAATCGATTCTTGACATTATATTAAAAATATCATGACGATAATTTATTTATTTATTTTGTGAAAAAACAAGCTTTTTCAATATTTACATCTGCAAAAGTAGCTCTGTGATGAATATATGCAGTCATTTCAAATTCTAACATGTAATTTAAATTTTGATATATTTTTAGCATCAATATATAAAGAATTAATCGTTACCAAAAATGTAGCAACAACAAACTCCCAATTAAAAAATGTAGGCTTACAAGGCACGAAATCTTGTCCCCTATTAATACGAATAATGATTGGAAGAGAAAAAATAAAAAAATAAAAATCATAGTGAATAATATAACACTTTACATGCACGATCTCCAACGGATTCACCGTGCCCCCAAGAGTATAGTTTGATTCGAGACGACGGCCAGAAGACCGCCGATGGTGTCCAAGCGATAATCAGACGTGTGCATGTAAAATACCACGTCATGTCACCATGCCACATCATTCATTATAATTTTCACTCTCCATTTTCACTTCTCTATCATTGCTCTATTAATAAATAGATTAATCATCTACCTTTGTAAAGCAAAAATACAAAAAACAAAAAACTACGGTACCTAAAAAGTAAAATTTAATGAGCAGACAATTCTTTATCATTTAAATATATTTTTTTATTTAAACCAAATTGGAAAATTGACTTCAGTTTATCAAAGATGAGGCCTATTTTGGAGAATGCACAAAAAGGGATCAAACAAACTTTATTTTTAGCATCAACTAAATAACTGCTGGTATACTCATTTTTTTAAAAAAACTTTGTTAGCCATTAAAGCAGTAGAAGGGAATTAAAGGAAAAAGAACAAAGCAAGCTTTTTACGAGTCATACATATTGTCAAAACAATATTGAATACGAGGAGGTGAAAGTGTGATTCTTTCATTCTTAAACCAGTCAGTAATTGAATTACTTCAGGCATTAGGAGGCGAAGAAGATTTTTCACGAGGAGGAACTCTTAGAAAACTCTTCATGATGTCGTATGCCGTGAAACCAATGGCAACTGAAGGAACAACCTGTGAGAAGGGGAAAAAAATTCAAACGTGAGGTTATTGTCAATCATATATGCAATTAAATAAATTATTGTTTACAGAGAAAAAGGATAAGACTCATTTTTAGCCTTTTGACCTTCTAACCCGCATTATATATCTGCCTTAAAGATAAACAATTAGTATCTGGGGAAGTTGAGCGAAACTGATTTATGAATTTTTTTTATGTGCAGTTTTGTGAATGATGCTGCCATGGAGACGTAAATTTTACACGTATATAACAAAAAATTGTTCAGAAGAAAATGAAATAATGAAACAATTCAGCCTAAGATGCTACTTAGAGCATCCACAATAAGATCGAATATTTCTCCCAAATATTTGTACTCCCCACATCTACATCATTAATTAAATATCTCACTTCTCAAATATCTCAAATTCCACAATCAAATATTTGCCCAATCAAATATTTATAGGTCCCACCTATCAAATATCCCTCTCTAAAATATCTCAAATTCCATAATCAAATATCTCATCAATTAAATATTTATAAATTCATTCATCTAATATTTAACTCCCAAATATCTCAAATTCCACATTAAAAAATAATTTAATGTACTATAACTCTTCGAAACTGTTTCCCAAAGTCCAAGTGCAGCACAGGTGGGCCCGGCTGCAGGGCCACCCACACTGTGCTGGAGCAAAAATTTTGTGCCGGTGATTTCTATTATTCCCATGAATATTCTCTCCAATGGTGGAGATTTGAACCTTTGGGGTATTTGGAGAGAATGTCTCTCCAAATACCCCATCTGTGGGTGCCCTTAGTTCAGTTCCATGCCACCTTAGTTCAGTTCCTTCAAAGAATTCATGTTAGCTATTGTTTCCAAAAAAAAACTAAACAATAACTGTCCCTCAGTTTGAACCTGAAGAAGCATAATAAAAATCCGGTCCTTCATATGATATTCCGTGTAGAAAGAATACCTTTAGGTGTTTAACAAATTCTTATAGTTATACGTCATTCAATAGATCACACACTAGGCATCAATTTGCTGAATTTATCAAATCTGCCACTTCAAGCTACCAACGGTGGATTCCTATTGATATGAACATAGATGACTTTAGATCATAGCTCTTGGTTTCATGTCTTGCAAAGCTCAGATCAAATGCCAACCAAGAGAGATGACATTCTTTGAAAATTAAATCCAGAGGAAACCTACATTGTTGCAGTTACTTGTAAAGATTGTGTGCACGGAATTCTCTACTCTAGACTTACCTCACTTTATTTGTACTTTTTTTTATACCAAATATCCAAATTCAAGGGTGGACAGTTCGGCCCCACACTACACCAAGAATGAGTCATTCTTCAAAGTTGTTATCGTGCTAAATTGTTCCTGCGGAAAATTGATTTGGACATCCTGGACCCTTGAGGTCTGTGGTATGTAATTGAAACCTATCATTAGACAAATGACTGTACTAAATTATAATGGTATTTTCCCATGCAATAGCTAACAGATCTGCTACATGACCAGAGAATGAACAAAAAGAAGACTTGGCAATAGACAACCTTAGCATGTCAATCATAAGAGTAGATCATCTGAGATATGCCCTCCCCAAAGACCTAGACAGCGGTATTTAGTTGTAAAATTTTCAGTTTTTTTTCTAGTTATTTTTAATTGTAACATATCTAGCATTGTTCGATATTTCCTTAATTTCAATAGGCCATGTGCTTTCATTCCACCCCAATAAAAGAAACTCAAAATGTATTAGGAATGACCATCAAAATTGTTGCTTCTTTGATTCATGGAATAACTAAGGTGTAGAATTATTGGAAGACAAGTTAAACATACTTTTTCACAGTTATAACATAATATTCACACCAGTAGGATTTATGACAACGCCAAACTGGTATTCAATATGTAAATATGAACTTCTTACCGGTATAAAACTATGTTCTGGGCAACATTGGATATGCTATATAGGTTCTTTAATTATGACTTCAAAGATCCCTGATGTTGTATATATATAGTTATGAAATACTTGTGGTATAACATCATACTGGAAGTAATACTTTTACAGAAATAATGGATTAGTATGAAAAGCAACATTTAAATTTCTTCCCAGTAATGATCACAGCAAATGCACCACAAATTTTCCAACTGTATTAGGACTAATTCGCGGCTAGTTTTTTTATAGGACTACTATGAGTTGTTCAAACATAAAACAAACATTTTTTTGGGATGCTTGCTTAGTACTATGTCAACTGCATGCAAACAACCATACCTTAACATAGTTGAGGCTCAAACCAGCAAACAACTGCTCCACCCCTGGTTCTGCACAATGAATGAAAGCCCTTGCATCGTTCCTCTGATCGGTGGGGCATCTAAGCGATTAAGCAAATGTTGATTTTGTACCTAAAAACATAAACTAAACATTCACAAACTATATAAATTGTGTCAGGTCTTAATGAAATGGCCATTGTATTATCAGATGCATGCTACCAAATAGACTGTAGATATCCAAAGGAAGCGCACAACAAACCCAGTGACTAATACCTGCATCTGCCTCCTGACAACATCTAGTGGATACGTGAGAGTTTGTCCAAATAAACCAGCTAAAGCACCACAGGAGAGACGCAGAACTACAGAATTTCTGTATTCTTCAGGTACCCGAGCCTTAAGATCTTCGTATATGTAAAACTTCAGACCAGCATAAGGAAGGATGCCAATAAGCGTGGGAGCTGCATCAATAACACGTGAAAATTAGGTGATCATACACTTGCTTCATTACTAGACATTGCCTGGTATAAAAAAAATGAGATTGCTCATGCTACAGATCGCCAATCAGATAATTTTAATTCATTCAAGTGCACAATCACTAAACAAAAAACAGGCAGTATAGAACCTAGTGCCCAAAAATAAGCAAATACTTAGAAGCAAATAAAAACTATACAAAATATTAAACGAATGCCTATAAAGTAGAAAAGGGGGGAAACAAGATAAGCAGGGTTGTCTTCCAAATACATTAACGTACCTCCTCCTCGATAAAGAGATCTGATACCACCTTCCAGATAAACCTTCCTAAATACATCTTTTATACCACTGTAGGTAGGCTGGGTGCCTAGCATTGAAGCATTGCCAAATCTCCCTGGGTTATTTACCTGAAAAAGTGTTTGAAAGGGACATCAATAGCAAAGCTAAATGTTTGCCTTATATAAGATGACTAAAAAAGAAAATTGACAGTGAGTTCAAACAAAACTCATACCTGTAATCAGAAAACTGCGCCAATTTTAAAACTTACCATTTACTGAATGAATAATAAAGCTAATTATCCTAAAACACTTGTTCAATCGTAACCCTATCTTGTCAATCAAATTGAATTAATCATTTGCCTTATTATATACGGTTAAGTAAAATGGTTGCCTTGCTATATACTGAAAATGGTTACCTTGCTATCTATTGTTAAGTAAAATGGTTAAGTGAATAAAATGCACACAAAAAATTGATGGGAAGCGCTATCAAATATAAAGAAGAGACAAGTAAAAGCACAAAGAGCAAGGCAGTTCATTTTCTACATACCTGGTAAGCTAGCTTTGTCCGAGCTAAATCTAAAGGATAGGTACACAAAACAGCAGTACCACCAGCAGCTGAACCAGCCAAAAGATCTACGAATGGTCCCGAAACTACTGAAGAATGATTGTTCAATATCCAACAACGATACTGTTCATATGCCATGAAATGAAGTGCAGCATAAGGGACTATTCGCAGCACACTCGCACCATTTCCTCTAAAAAGGGGAGGGGACAAAATCACAATCATTAAAAAAAATAGCTACTTGTAGAATCCTAATATTTCACCATTTCAACTTACTTATAGAGCCCTAAAACTCCTTCTTGCTGCCTCAACCTCCTCAAAGATTGTAAAATTCCAAGAGTTTTAAATCCTTCAGTTCTTGTCTTCAAGAGTAAAGCAATCAAATTTTCTTTAAATCATGAATTAAAATGCTTATAGAACAAGTGGCAATATAACAATAAATGAGTCCATGTTTAGAGGAAAGCTTCTCATAACCAAGCAGTAAGACTGTTAAAAGCAAACAGTAAATTCAAGCAATAGTAATCAGTGTGGCATCGAGAAATAAGATAAAAAGGAGTTCAATATCAAAAGATGAGATATATATAAAGTATTTGAAAATGTTCAAATATGCATAAAATTTATCATAGGCGCATAATTCTTAAAAGACAAATCAAAGTCATTCTTTGGTAAGTCCAAAGATTCATATCCGCATGTAGGAACACATAATTATTAACATATTGTTTTAAAAACAGATTATAGAAATCCAATATTGCAAAACAAGAAAATCTGAGAAAAAATCACTAGCAGATCGCCTACAATAGGGAAACAAATATTCCGCCACAAAGTGCTAATCAACCATCACCAAATAATTGGTTGAGTGAATGTCTATTTCGGTACCAATACATTCAATGCAATCATTGGTTGATTAAATGTCTATTCTGGAAAATACAGTTATATGTTATTTAACTTGCGTCTGCTTCAGTAAAAAGGGAATAATAACTAGATAAACAAGCAACAAGTTTTCACTGGTAAAAAAAATACAATACGAAATTATTCTCATTTCTATGAAATTTGAAAATGAAAGAAAAATAAAACTCAAATAACTATACATAACCAACCACGGACCCACCCCTTACAACGACCCAAGCGTAGGTATCAGATTGAAATTACAAGAATATGCCCGATGGTTTGGTGAAAAATCAATCAAGTCATTCCTTCACATATACCAGTCGATGTTGTCAACAAAAGATAGCAATAACAAAGGGCGTGTTCAACAAACCTGCATTAGAATCTTGACCCGCTCTAGTGGTGCCACAGCCGTCTTCGAAAAAGCTCCAGCAGCACCTCCGGCAATCAATTCCTTCACATATACAGGCATCCAATCCAGCGTGCAGACGTCTACGTCTGCTGCTGCAGAGGTCATCGTCGACTTTGGGGAAGAATCCATCACTGCAGCTAGAAGCGGAGCAAAGCAATGTTCAGTTACCCCGCCTGAAAATTAGCGAACTCCTTATCCCATCGATCTTTATGGAGGCAAAAGAAGAGGTCTTTCCCGAGGGAAAGGAGCGAGCACGAGGATCGGATGTCAGGAAACTGGAAACGCTCCTTCACACCCGAATCGACCTCGGAGAAGAGAAGATACATCCACAGGGAAGGAGATCGTTGGATTCAGAGGAAGAACGATCGGGCAGCGAGTAGATTGGGGAACCCTAGAAACAAATTGATCAGTTCCACGGATCGATAACAATCTGGAAGGCTCCTGTATGACGAAGAAGGATCGGAGAAGAACTCGAGGAAATATTAAGATTATTCCCCGGAATTCCTCGCCTTCTCGTCTCGCGTCGCCTCCCTGATTCTTATCGCTCCCTTATGCAAATTTACCTTTAAACGCGTCCGCAATCGGCTTTATATCCCTTTATATCCACGCTAGTTATCTGTTTAATTTAATTTTGCGAAATTTAAGAGAATAATAAAATATTTTGCCTAATAAAATTTACACGCTATTTAAATTGTCCTTCGATATTTTAGAATAATCAAAATACAATCAGATATTTTAATTTCTTATCCTTTCACCCCTTACTGAATAATCATACGCTACCGTTTATTATTAGTGGGATAATTTAAAAAAAAAACGAAACCGCTGCGTTAACGACCCTTGCCTTGCGCTTTTAAGAAAGAGGTGAATCAGACAAATGTGAAGTAATTAAAAAATATATCAAATAGTATTCGATTAAAATTAAATCGAACTGAATTAATTAATCCGAATTAAATCAATTTTTTTAATAAATCGAATCAAATTATTAAACAAATCGACCAATATTTTATCGATTAATTCGGTCGAAAATCAAATTAACCGAACTAATAAATTTGATAGGTTTTTATTTTTTAATAAAAGTGATAAAAATAGTTTTAAAAATTCGGTTATGTCTAAAAATTTGATTTATTCGATTTAATCGAATAAAAAATCTATCTATCTATCTATCTATTAATATCTATAAAACACAGTTTTGTATGCAAACGGCATTCATAGAGAGCTTAGATTCCCGCTTAAATCGAATATAAATTTTCTAAATAAAAAATTTATAATTTAAAATACAAATTCAAAAGAAAATTAATATCTATAAAACACAGTTTTGCATGCAAACGTGTCATTTACAGAAGCTTAGGATTCCGCCTAAACCGAATATAAATTTTCTAAATAAAAAATTTATAATTTAAAATATAAATTCAAAAGAAAATATATAATTACAAATCCTAAAAAGAAAATTCAAATCTTAATCCAAAATTAAAATTTAAAAAAAAATTTATCAAATTTAGAAAAGATAATTTCAAATTTGAATTTGATGTTGTATTTTAAAATTTCCAAAATTAAAATTTTAAATAAGTTATAATGATTACAGTAAAGTACATAAAAAATAAATTTAATTTAATTTAATTTTAATGAAATATATGTCTTTAGCTTCCCTTGAGTTGATGTAAGAAAAAAGATAGTCTTACATCTGAAGTTATCAAGGCGAATTACACACAGAGCAATTATAAAAATGGACGAAGAACGGTAAAGCAACTCATACCTTTCTCGACCTTTTGGCTAAGATCAAGTGTATGTATATATTCTTATTGGTTTAATATCTGATATGTGGGTAATTGGTTCACTTTGATATTAAATTAATTTTTATATGGGGATGACCCATCACAGTAGCTTGCTACTAGGGTTTTCATGTGTCGTCTGTGTGTTGCACTATAGCACAGGCCTGGCGCACGGGTATTATACTAGTTTGAAATCTAAAGTCGAACCGAATTAACTAATTTTTTTAAAAAATTGAATTTCTAAGTAAACTAAATCGAATTTTAAAATTCGATTGATTTATTTAATTTAATCGAATTTTTACTCGCCCTATCACTATGTTATGATTTTTTAAGAAAGAAGATAAATTAAGAAGGCAAAAGTTTATTCGTTAGTCTTCAATATTTTATCATTTATTTCAGAATTAACACGGAGGAGATGAATCCAGTGACTACTAACTCGGATAGTAACTATCGCGTAAAAAAGATAGACATCTAATTTAGTATGATTTGATTTTCAAATTTTATGATAATAATATTTTATGTGTTAATTATTCATAATAAAATAAATCAAGAACACATGACAAATACATAGCGGAGCCTCAACGGAGGCTGAACTTTAGCGGGGACTCATGCCCATTACAAACAAATATCATAGGTCCATTGTTGGGAACCACTTGCATTGCACTACATCAATTTTCTACTAAGTAAAATAATAATGGGCAAGGTCACTGCTCAATGAGACGTACAACATGAGTCATTCATATAGGACACTCGGGCATCTCCATTTTCTTCCCCTTCTCATCCTTCTTTTTTTTTTAGCTAGTTATTTACCCATGTTTTATCCTCCTGTATTTATTCTCATTATGAGCCTACCATCAACATCTCCTTTCTCTATTTTTCGCCTTTCATCCCAATTCCTAAGGTATCTCTCTCTTGCTTGTCCTTTAGAGCCCTTAGTAATATTTTTTTAGCCCCACCACTACCCAATCAAGATTTGTATTTTAAAATAAAATAATAAATAATAAATAAAGGAGTGCTCCTACTTTTATTTATCATCTCTCATAGAAAGAACCTTAGTGATTTTAAAAAAAATTAACGAAGCGACCAGACCCATTAAAATTTCTCATGGGCCTATCAGAGTAAATTGAGAAATATTTACGATGGACGATCCAAAAATTCAACATCTCACGATTACGTACCCATTTGAATTTTTTTTTTTACAAAATTCGTCATAACTAAGAATTGAACCGTGAATGTTTAGGAAACAACTAATCATCCTTTTGCTACCTCTTAAAGCACTTGGGAGTTGAAAGAGTTCCCATTACATGAGATAATTAAGATGCACTACATGATAAGAAAATCAATAATCCTATTGAAGTGATATAGCTAGGCTTTCCATAGTTCCCACCTCTAGCAGCCCTAATTCTCCACGGTTTCCGCCTCCGACACCCCCGACTCTCTATGGTTTCCTGCTCCAGCAGTCCCCGCTCCCCATGGTTCCCTGGTTCCTACAGCTCCGATTCCCCATGGTTCCCAACTCCAACGGGCCCGATTCCCCATGGTTCCTCGGCTCTAACGGCCCAGCTACTCATCGTTCCCTAGCTCTATGTAGCCATTATCTTACATAAAACATGGGAACATGATCATTCACTCCGAGTACGTGACTATTAAATAAGGTAACGGAGCGGGAGGCACAACACGAGTGGAGGACGTGGACACCTATGCAAGCCCACTTTATAAAAGACGACCTGCCTGTAAGCAAAGGAATGCCCACATACATATTTGAAACCCTAATCACCATTCATCTTCCTCGCTCTGCTAGCGACTAATTTGAGCATCAGAGTGATTGTCATAAAAACCTCCGGTCATCGCTTTAACCGTGTGTGGGCATAAAGATAGGGATCCATGTCACCCTAGGGCCATTAAGACAGATGGATGCTACTTCCAGGTCGAGCGAGATGCCGCATTATCCCCGAGCTTGCTGGGGGCGGGATGAGTGTTGTGTAATTTGGCAAGGGTAACATGCCTGGGGCGGAACAAAGTTTGTGAGTGCATATCTCTAACCAACTAAGCTATCACTCCTCGCTCGGGATCATGAATCCGAGCGGGTACTCACTCTGTCTCCTAACCAAAGATATTACTCCTCGCTTGAGAAGTTTGTGGGAAGTCTATTATTACCTGAAACGAAATAATTAAATGGACGATATTGAAAAAGTTCATGTTCTCACTCTCAGTTGAGAAGATTTGGATAAGATTGGCGGTAAGGAGGCTACTGGAGCACCAGTAAATCCAACAGATAGCCTCCCTTGGCATTGAATGAAATGCGTCCAACTTCACCATTCAGGCCTGACCGACCAATGGACGTAACTACCAATATGGCGAGGAATCCTGGAGTTTTTATCCAAATAAACATTTAGAGGATTCCAACTCTCCCCGGGAGACCCAGCTCGGGACAAATAGTTATCTCCGAGTTCAATCGATTATCAATTAATCTTACCGTTTTATCTCGGAATTCTCAAAAAAAATTTATGATGTCATTATCAACCATCAACCATTGGTGAATACGGTGGCGCGTAGAAATAATGGGACAACAGTCCGTCGGAGATTTGAGTTCGATTTGACACAAATTAAAAAAAAAAAAAAAAGGAAAAAACCTCTTTCGGAACGTCTTAGATAAGGGCGGGATGATTATATTAATGTAACACTCAACACATACGGCCCAAATTGTAGGTAAATAATACAGTAGGTCATATATGCTTGAGCCTTCGTCGTCTCGGCCCATTTGTTTTATGGGCCATTCAAAACACCACGTTGGATGCACCTGATTTAAGAGTATCCGAAATAATTCTGCAGCGTCGGAACAATCTCAGCCGTTAAAATCTCGCACGCTACTCCAGTTTCTTAATCAACGGTGGCGCTGCTGAGATCCCGCCGCTCTCGTTCGCCACTCATCCAGTCCGTCGTCAACCCTTTATTATCCAACTTTCCCCTCCTCCAGTCCTCCCATTCATCCTCCAAACCCTAGCCTCCTCGCATCTCTCCCATTTAGGATTTTTTTTCTCAAAACCCTCGTTGTCCTGCTTTCTATTTTTCTCCTGATTTGTTTCTCTTGCAGACTCTACCTAGCCCCACTTTCCACTTTTCTTCTGCCAAGGTGATTCTTTTCGTTTCTTTTTAATTTTTTGGCGCGACTGATGCGTTTTCGTTGTAAATTCTGATATTATCTTGTCCTGATCTGATTCGATATAGTATGGGGGAAGCCAAGGATAACGATGTTTACGAGGAGGAGCTCCTGGACTACGAAGAGGAGGAAGAGAAAGCTCCGGATTCGGTCGCTGCCAAGGTTTCCGGTGAAGCAGTGAAAAAGTAAGAGCGGATTTTTACCAGTCTTCCGCTATCTTTTTTGTCTTTTTTTTCCACTTCATATTCATGTCGTGGTTCATACTGTATAAAGGTGCTTTCATTGTTGTGGCGTTTTTTTCGTCGTTACGATTTCAATCTATTAGATGTTTTTTTATTGTTTATTTATTGCACGTTTATAGTTATGGTATGCTTAAAAATTTCCTTATTCCAACGATTTTCTCTAGTCAGAAACTTCGTTTTATTCTAGGTTGGTGCTGACGCTCTCTGTTTGCCGTTTTCCCGTTCTCCTGTACATATTTTCATGCAAAGCTTGATTTTTTTAAGCAAATTGAATTATTTAATAAGTTTATTAAGACGGAAATGCTCATGAATCTAACAACTCAGAGCTGTTACTGTTCTTGTGTGGACGCTATGTTATGCACATACTTTCTCTGAAGCTGGAGCAGACGAATTTTATTTTTCATCCTCACTGTATATTATAGGATGCGATAAATGTTTTTGTTTTTTTTTCTCTTCCCTCGACTGAAGTTCCATTAGATTTATCTTCCTGTTTTTTCTTCCTTATATCAGTCTGTAGCGGCTATTTTATTACTGCCGCATCATTTTGTTTTCTTTTTTAGTCTGGGTATATTTCCACAATTTATACAAAAGGCGAATACTGTTTACTGACTATAATAAAACGTACAGGGGTTACGTTGGGATTCACAGTTCCGGATTTAGAGACTTTCTGTTGAAGCCAGAACTCCTTCGTGCTATCGTCGATTGTGGTTTTGAGCATCCTTCCGAAGGCAAGATATAGTATCATTTTTAAATGTACATATTGTTAAGTTTAGAAAGATGTTGATATGGAAAATTTTGATTGGTTCCAGAACCACTGTTGAATAGCTCAGAATTTTAGATTTTGTTTTCTCTCAGATGTTCCTACACTCCAATTCACTTAGAAGTTGCATCTAATTCGTTAAAGTCAATTTTGGTCTCTAAGGCTTGTTCATAATATAAAATATCTTCTGGTACAAAAGAGAGCATTGTGTTGGCAACAGTTCAATTTCGTCTTAGGCGGATGAGGTAATCATTGAAATTATATTTGGAAGTGGATAGATTCAATTAAAGTACTAGAACCGTAGACTTGTCCTCTGCTCATTTTACTTTCTTAATTTGAGAGCAAATAAGGAGAAACCTATTTAAATTTAAATAGATATCTCGCTTCATCATCGAGTGGATAGATGCATAAATCTTTATGGTATTTTGCAGGTAAAGATCACTTGCATGTTTCTCAGTTTGGTGGAGAATAGGGTAAACCTTTCCATTAAAGGATCCAGAAGATTATTTTTTACTTACTGGGGTATCCCACAATTTTCATCAGTACAACATGAATGTATTCCACAAGCTATTCTTGGAATGGATGTTATTTGTCAAGCAAAGTCTGGAATGGGTAAAACGGCGGTTTTTGTACTTTCCACTCTTCAGCAAATTGAGCCAACTGCAGGCCAAGTTGCTGCACTTGTGATGTGTCATACAAGAGAATTGGCCTTCCAGGTTTGACCTTATTTTTAAAGAATGATTTATGTAGTTTTGGTGGTTCTAGAATTTTGATTCATATTTATATTTGTGCAGATTTGCCATGAGTTTGAGCGATTCAGCACGTACATACAAGACATCAAGATTGCTGTATTCTATGGGGGAGTTCACATCATGAAGCACAAGGACATTTTAAAGAATGATTGCCCACATATAGTAGTTGGCACACCAGGAAGAGTGTTAGCGTTGGCAAGAGATAAAGATCTTAATTTGAAGAATGTGAGGCATTTTATTCTTGATGAATGCGATAAGATGCTGGAGTCACTTGGTATTGCATGATGACATTTGACTTTCTTTTTAACAATTTTTCTGTTGTAATCCGATTTCTTTCTGTTTACATTTTTTTATCTCTTATGTTCACCTATATTATGGTATTTCTTTACACTATTTTATTTTTTTTTGTAGACATGCGGAGAGACGTACAGGAAATTTTCAAACTGACACCACACGACAAACAAGTCATGATGTTTTCAGCTACTCTCAGCAAGGAGATACGCCCGGTCTGCAAGAAATTCATGCAAGATGTAATGTCATAGAAGTTTTGAGTTCTTTCTTCTGATTTATTTCTGGCTTCTACCTTTGAATCACATTTAGTTTGTTCCTGGTCAGCAGGCAACCGAGCTACTTAAATATGATTAATCTTATAGTTAGATGCAGATTGGAAAGTATGTTTTGAGTAGTATGAGGTCCAGGTTTTATAGCATTCAACCCTCCCCCAAAACTATAACAAACACTTTCTTGAGTATCATCCTTCATCCAACTCTTGGGTTTTAAGGATTTTATGCCCCTTGTGAGTGGATACTTGTTTGGGTTCCTCGGTATATTTTCCTTCTACTGAATGATGGGGTATGTATAGTAGAGGATGTTCGTTGGGCTTTCTTTATGTATTTGGGGCAGGTTAGGAAGGTCAATCTGTGTGGATTGACATTTCCATTGGATGGCTAACTATTTAGCACAAAGCTACAGCGCTGTCAGTATCATTCAAATGCTACCGGAGTCAGTTAGCCCGAAGAGAAGACCCTAATCCTCTTTCATCTGACGTTTCTTGCCTTTCAGCCTATGGAAATATATGTTGACGATGAGGCCAAGCTAACACTTCATGGCCTAGTACAGGTATTATACCAACTTTCTCTGATTATTCTGCTGTTCATTCTTTACTAAATGTTGGTCATTGTTTCAGCATTATATCAAATTGACCGAGTTGGAAAAGAATCGGAAGCTGAATGATCTTTTGGATGCACTGGACTTCAATCAAGTAGTGATTTTTGTGAAAAGTGTGAGCCGTGCAGCTGAGCTGAACAAGTTACTTGTAGAATGCAATTTTCCATCGATCTGTATACACTCTGGCATGTCACAGGAAGAAAGGTATGCGTTTGTGAGATTATTTGTTACACTTTCTGGAGTACTCATTTTAGATTTTTTTTTTCAGTTACATGTTCTTAACAATGCTTGAATGAATTCTATTACCACATGTAAAAAAAACTCATTGAAAATTTTATACTGGATACTATCCTTGAATATTTTTGCACTGAAACATGCCATGATTAACACTAGCATCTGTTGTGCTTCACAATATATTGGTTTTAAATGTGATTTTTCTACATCCCCTCCCCTCAAACCTTTTGTCTATCCGTTTTCTTAAAATTCTTTTCCTAATACACTGCTTATATTTATTTGAGTACCTTCTGTTTTCATTTGACTAAATTGAAATAAATAACTTTTGCACAATCGCTGTTTACAACCTATTAGCTATCTCAACCATCTCTCTGCTAAACTTTTAAATGCCTTCTTCCTAACTTCCAACTGTCACGGCGACATATCAGTATCTCCATCAAGATCATCAATGCCTTTCCATACTCTTCGCTCCTTAATGACTCTGGGATTTTTAATAGAAGTCTTACTGTTCCATAATTTATCTTCAACAACATTCTGAGTCTTCTGTTGGTCTATAAAGCCTATAAAGTTATGAACCTTCATGTTTATTTCCCTGCGTATTGAATTATACAGCATATCAGATGCCAAAAAGTAAAAATGAGAGAAATTTCTTTCTTGCAGGTTGACAAAGTATAAGAACTTTAAGGAAGGGCTCAAAAGAATTCTTGTTGCTACAGATCTGGTTGGGAGAGGAATTGATATTGAACGGGTTAACATTGTGATTAATTATGATATGCCAGATTCTGCTGACACATACTTGCACAGGGTAATATTCCTTAGATTTAGCCCTGAATTAAAGGGAAGTGAATTTTTGTCAGTTTGCTAGTCTGGATCTGATTTAGAAATGCTCTTCAGGTTGGAAGGGCTGGTCGATTTGGAACTAAAGGACTTGCTATTACATTTGTTTCATCAGCAGCTGATTCTGATGTCCTTAATCAGGTTAGTTTGCTGCTAGTTCATTGAAAGTCTCCTGTGATTTGATTAAAATTGGTCAATTAATTGCTGTTACTTGAAGGTGCAAGAGAGGTTTGAAGTAGACATAAAAGAGCTGCCTGAGCAGATAGACACTTCAACATACAGTAAGTTATATCTTCTATAATAATAAATTTCTGATGTGTCAGTTCCTTGATCAAACAATGAACTTATGAATAACATTTTATACAATTCCGGAAAGGCAAAGAAAGCTTATTAGAAGTCAATGTCGATATCTATTAGAACTTAATTTCAACCATTAAATAAAGATTGAATTCTATGATATAATAAATAGGATAAAGAATAAGTGGTCAAAATGGATATACCTCATTGTCTGATCATAGGTGGCAAAAGGCGATTCACTCGCCCCTAGCGCCCTCGCTAACCCGTCCCAGGGCCAACATGGATGAGATAAATCACAGGAGTTATTAGTTCGGATGTTGTGGTTAGCGCGTGGGGAGGGTGGGCACACTGGCTTTGTTAGGTTTTGATCCTCAGTCCTCAAGGTGTCAACAACCACGCTCAAACCACCATTAGTCCATCCCATGAGGACTCTCATTGTATGATCATGGTGTCAATATACTACCGGATTGTTGAAGATCATTCACTTTGGATAATTACGCATCAAAATTGACCCAAAAGTGACAATTCTTCATTTATGATGATCATAGTGTTAGCAATAGGGTTAGCTCATCAATCCGTTCATATGTGGTTGACTTTGAGTCAAGATAATGTTTAATTGTTTACTATAGGCTTTAGTATTGCTAAAGGAATGTGTTCGCCATGACCAAATTTTAGCAATTATAGGACATACTTTTAATAAAGATAATAGTTCATTATTTGAGCTTTGTAATTGATGTGCATAGCCGATCTACTCACCAAATTATAGGGAGGGCATTGCTGAGGATAATAATTTGTAATTAGTGTGTAATACTACTGGGTTGAATTTATTTGTTCATCCACAACAATTTTTTGGTTGATGTGCCACAAGGGTATGAGTTGATTGTTTGTGCTAAGATAACTAAGGCTAGCGCTCGAGGCCTTGTAAAAGTAGTAATGTGTTGTTAAGTTCGTCAAGCTACATAATTACACAGTAAACTTTTAGCAGCAATAGCTCATCATTCTGAATGAATATGAACATATAAAGAGTTCTGGTGGTTTGAGAAAGTGGGAAAGGCTACCATATTTTATACATTGGAAAAATGTAGTTTTGTGCAGAATGAAGCCAAACTTGAGGCAAAATAGTATCTGACCTTGTAAACATATCTATGTTTTTCAAGAAAAGTTTTAGGTATAATATATTGGTTAAAAGAGGAAGCGTATACTTGATTAAGATTTTTTTATTTTTGTTAGATGGACAAGTGCCATTACACATGGAATTTAATTATTGCCGCTGAACAATTTCTTCTGTGCTTTTGTAGTGCCTTCGTGATAAGCTCACGCAGGAAAGGCTCTCCATCGATTTGTAGGAAGGGTCCATGGGCGAGCCAACATCGTACAAGTTTGCTGTGTTAGATTCTACTCGTGTTTGGCAGAGTTGTAGAACTTGTATTGTTAAAGATTAGACCATATTTTAGCCACTCACCACCTTGTGTTGGACCAGTGTGGTTGATGTTCTAGAGTTTATTTCTCGTCTAATCCGTAATTATTTACCTTATCTTGTCAGTTCTATCTTTTTTGTTCTAATTTCGAATTATATTTATTCCATGAAGGGAGATCGACGTAGCTGACCTTATATGGTTGGAATGATTTTGTAGGTTTTGTGTTTTCAGCCTAATACGTAACATTTCTTTATAAATTTTCTTAGTTTTGTATACCTTATTATCTATTTACTACGTCATCGTTGTTAATCGTTTTTTTTACTACGTCACCATTGTTCACAAAAGTATCATAACACCCTACCCTTCGTTTGTCGGGCAAATAATGTCTGCAGTGTTCGAATATTTGGATAAAGCCGGCTGCTTGGTGACCATCTGTTGCATTTTCAGATTTAGCCGGTAGGCGAGCTGACCGCCAACGGAATTAGTTTGGATTATATATATACGATCAGGGGTCCTCCGTGAGGAGTGCCCACGCTGAGCGTCTGTATGTATATATATTTTGTTCGAGAAGTTGCACCTGCGGAATTAGTTTGGATTATATATAGATACAATCAGGCGTCCTCCTACGTGAGGAGTCCCTCAACAAAGAGATACAGAAGATTATCCAAGAATTGCCTCTTTAAGTATAGGGGAACAATTGTTCTTGGACAAACACAAGGTTTGGGTGTTCATGTAGAGTCTTCTCTGGTTAAACTATAGATGATTATGACCAGAACATAGTAAGTAGGTCAAAGTGGTCGAGAACTTGCAAAAAAAAAAAAAAAGTGGGAAAAAAAAAGAACGAATGGAACCTCCAGGCATGCTGGCCCACTATTACAGGGGCCTTGATGCGCTTTCAAGGCAAGGCTGAAGGCTCTCTTACATGCTAGTTCTGTCCCAAAAGAAGCGTATATGTTACCTGCCCCATGAGCTTCAGTTCTATTTCTGGACTAAGAATTGCAAGATGTAACTCTAACTGTTCTTATGCTTGTGAAAAGGTTCCTCAAATGCTCATATCCCATAAGGAAAATTCCAATGACATAAAGGAAGACAAGTTGCAATTTCCCGAGCAATCGATAAACTATCAGTAGACTACTTAACAAGCCACGGATTGATAGACAACCTGCAAATGGAATAGGTAAAGGATTAACTCAGTCACCCCCAAGGATATATATGAGCATTTAACCTAAAAGTGTCCATGATTGGTATTCACCAAAACCGTCTTACAGTTTTTTTTTTCCAAACTAAAGGATGCTACAGATCTATTCTATAGATATTTAGTCTATAATACCTTAATGTATGATTGGAGCTTACAATTTTTATAATAGCTAAATTGGGGAATAAATTTATAAATCAGATTATAAAGTGAAAAGGGCACCAAAAATGACGCAGAATGATTTAGAAAACAATTTACGACAAGATCTAGGAGTGAAAGAAAGCATTTTACATATTTGCAAGCCTAAAAAATAATTAAAAAAATATATATATATATATATTATTTAACTTGTCCTATGAAAAATAACACAAAATGTGCCACGAGCTAATTTAGCTTCAGCAAAGATTCAGGTCAAAAAATAAAATTTTCAAATTGTGAAATCCAGTGAAATCGAAGATAAATTCATCATTTGACTGTGCAAATTAATTTGCAAATTCGCTTGCAAGATCTTTTGAATACAACAACAATTCGCTTGCAAATTCACTTGCACGATCTTGTTGTTGCTGTATCTTTCGAATGGGGGGAAAAAACACAGACATAGATATTATGGGAGGAAAAATAATAGATATGCATGGGTATTTATATAGTTTTGATAAATAGTAGAGAGAGCTTTTTTTTGATAAAATTCTCTATATAAATGCTAAGGTTATGGATACCTGTTTCTCTTTCTGGAATATGATACCATTCTTCAGGATTATGCTTGGATTTTGAAGCATTTATTAGATTCATGAGAGCCTGATTAACCTGTGAAAAGAACATTATCTTAACTAATAGATAGTTAATTAAGTTTAAAGTTTCATATTTTTTATTATTATGGATGATGAATACCTCATCTGTCCTTTCATGTGTCACTAAATGCCCAGCATGAAGTTCCACCATTCGGGTAGATGGTTGAAGCATCTTGGCCAGCTTCCTTGCATGATCTAATTGAGCAATAATATCATACCTAACATGTATCGTTGCATAGGAATTAGGCTCCTCTCTACTTTTCAAAATAAAAAATAGCACAAGGAGAGATGAGTAAGCTTGTCCAGTACCAACCTGCCATGGATAACTGAAATGAGAAACTGAGACGATCGAATTGTGTCAAGCTCCTTTGCTGTCATTTTATGTTTCCAGCAAGCATTGACTTGGCCTTCAAAGCCACAGTTAGATTGCATCCCGGCTGATGTTATAGCTTTTACATACTCCTGAGATGCTAAAGTGCTATAAGAATTATCGTAAAAGTACAAGAATAATAAATATGCAAAAGAAAGGCATATCAGTCAAGGATTGTCCAGCTTCATCGGTATGAAGATAGGAATTATTTAAAGAAGAAAGATAGAATCTAAACTTATATAATATTCATGTTAGAGGAGCATAAATTTTATGTTGAAAATTGTCGATGACATGAAGTTTTTTGAAGCTAGACTAGAACGATTCTTTCAGAACTAAACTTTATTTGAGAACCCATACTTCGTGCTTGTAAAGCCTATCATTGTTCCTTTCAGCTAATCGACATTCTTGAGAACAGATTTACATGGCCAGACCATCATAATTTTTCAATGACAACATAAGATCAAATTGCCAACATCACTTACTTGGTAAAGGATCTCTCTTCTTGTTTGCAATCCAACATATTCGTTGAGATATTCCTATACAACACAAAGCACAAACTCAATTTATCGATTATACTGTCAATAGATTTGGGAATAATGGGAAAAAAAGAAGCTAAAATCAGTACAATTACTTTGAAACAAATTAATGTTCTATCTTTTAGTTGAATGTGGAAATTATTTTCATGTCGACTGACCTTCGTGTAATGGGTCTCCAGATCAACGGTAGCTCTTTGCTCTGGAGTTTTTGCTCTCAAGAAACGATATGCAAGGGATATAATTTGTCGATCAATCTGCAAAAAAGGCAACAGATATTTTGTCTAAGTTATCACTGATACATGCACATTCACACAGACAATAATAATAAATAATAATGTGGGAAACTAAGTATCAAAATAAAGGTACAATTCATTTAAACTGTTCTAGACGAAATGTTACTGATCGAATATTCAAAAACTAAGATATCTAGAGAGAAGTTGAAGAATTACTGTGAAACCTTCAAGATCAGTATGGAAGCAATCCACTCCAACCAAAAAAAAGTTGACTGTAAACACGCATGGGTCTTGCTTAAGATTGGTGCCAAGCAATGATCATGCAGGAAAGAATTGATTAAAGTTCTGAGGATTTGTTTTCTATATTGAGTTATTATCCCAATTAGTCTACCCTTAGAATAAGAACTTTCGGGCTATTGAGGGTCATTTAACTTGGTTGATCATTTCACTGAATCTGAACCTCGAAGTTTTAAAGTCAGCTATGTCATAAAGTATATTGTACCGTTGTCCACAGTATTCATTTACCAGTTCAACCCTGAACTATCTTAACAAACTGGGCACAGAAATGAAAACTTGAAAACTCATCTGCTCCTACGAAACATTCAATTCGTAAAAAGAAGAATTGATAAATTCTTAAATGTTTATTCTCTTTTTCCATCAACTAATTAGTAGTGGGTATGTAATGGCATTTTGTATCATTCTAACACAAACAAGCTGCACGTTAATAAACAAACCACCCATGAAGTGAAAACAAGAAGCAAGAAAATCAAGATATATGTCAACAAACCAACCTTTGGAAAGCACTCAAAACCACCTCCAGTGACATTGAGCAAAGCCAATGAACATATCCGCTCTGGTGCTAATGCTGCCAATTTGCAAGCTATCATTGCACCTGATTCCAATCAGCATGGATTGACAAAGTATGAGTTTAGGTGAGTATACCAAGAGTCTCAGCTTGCCTATCTAATTTAATAAAATTCGATATGTATTAGCAGTAAGGTCACTTCAGTTAAGTAAAGGTCAAAATGGTACTGATAAAAAGATACCAAGTCAACTCACCCATGGAATGACCGAACACGTGAGCCTTTTTCCAATCTAGATGATCCAATAGGGCAAGTGCATCTTTCGCCATTATAGTGGTTCTGAAATACAAGAAATTTTGTAAAATTTTTATCAGATTTGCATCAATATACATTCTTCAATAAGAAATATAAGATTTTATGACTAGATACTGGTGGTAATCTATTTGTCAAACTGTGAGTCAAGCAACCAGAGAGAATTCTGAAATCGAAGAGTCAACCAAGTGGTTAATATCTTGCAGATTTGTGCGTCTACTTGCTGATTCGGAGTTGAAAATTCTTTTTTCTCCAATCGATAGGAAGAATAAAAGTAGAAAAGATCAAAGTAGGGGGGAAAAGCATGATAAAGCATTCTAATTTCTGAGAACTTCCAACAGATGACATAAAGTTCGAACCTGACATTACAATAACGATGCCCTCCGAACACATAAGCAGTAACATTACCACAATAATGAGTAGCAGAGCAAGAAGCATACGTGTATTGGGATTTTTTCATGGGTACTGAGCTCTCGCCCACCCCACGATTGTCGAAGCAGCAAACCTCGATCCCACTCTGCGCCTCCTCATCATCGCCGTCGACAGACGCTGCTGCCTCCTCGTCGTTGGGTTCAATCGCGCCCGTCAATCCCTTGATCTGTGGTTCCCACGAATCATGCGTCGCTGCCAATCCTTCACCAAAAAAAAAAAAAAAGAAAAACGATCGCCACTGAAAACACTAAATCAAAATCCGGGTTTTCCTCATCCATTGGAAAAGCAAACAACAATCCTAAAACCTACCAATGATCAGGAGGACTTTGGTGTTCCCGTGGCCAAATCTCCTGTAGAAAATCCTGGTACCATCCTCGCTCGATCCGCAAAAAGGCATTTCTATTCTCTACACAATTACTCACTCGTTGATTTCCTTCCTTTGGAAATCGGAGAATTTGATCACCTAAGAAGAGAAGATGAGTGAGACGTGGGGGAGGTGGTCGAAGGGATCAGTGATCTGCATTATAAAGGTTCCCGGCGTTGAATGGGGCCAAAAGATCCCGCCCCTCCCAAAGCAGGGGCCCGTCAACCGTCCATCATTTCGTGATCTGTAGCAATTTACCGTCCGATTATGGAATAACATTCCAAGTCCACGACGCGGCCGTTGTGTGTTATTAAAACGAAGGTATTAATTAATTAATTATAACAATTGAATATATATTCATTAATGGCAGACACTTGGTCAAAAATTCCAGCTTGAACAATGTGAAACGTTGACGAGATTTGGTCTGTCTAATTACTTTTGACTTTCTGACAATTATTTCTGCCCTTTTATTAACAATTAACATTAAATATATGGTAGGCCATAGAAAGCGGTTCGTTGATAGCAAATGGGCCGGCCCGTGTTGTACATGGGATAGATAGATTCATTTGTGAAAAAATTATAAGTTTTTGACGCGATGTTTTTTTCTCCAGCAAAAACCAGTTTCATCCAGCGATATATATTATATATATATATATATATATATAACCGCCCGGCGCAATGGTAGCGCCGTCATTGACGAGGCAGACGTCGAAGCTGAGCCGTCGGAAGACTCGGGGGTTGAAGGGGGGCAGAGCTGAACCATCCGCATTGCACGTAGATGACACCAACGATGCAACTGCCAACGCAGGTGTTCAAAACTGCACCGTGTAGGTTCGAATCCTGTTGGCAAGCGGCGCCATTTCTATTGGTAGTAGGAGATGTGCATGGGCAGTTCATAGGCAGTTTCTAGAACAACCCATTTACCCTATTTACCATTCCCATTATAAATGGTGCGCCCAAGCAATCCCAAAGCACATGTCGAAGGGTTGAGAGAAGAGGGAAGAAGAATGAGATTTGATTTGTGGAACTAGAAGGGCAATTCGATCTTTGTAATCGCTCTTTTAATAACAAGCATGAAGAATACAAGAGGATTAGCGAAACTTACTGAAAGGGCTCCTGAGAGGAACCGTTGGCTCAATATAGAATCGGACAACATCTCCCCTGTACCAAGGATACTTGAGGCATGAGTATAAGGCTTGCACGACCACCACAATCCCTCAACTAACACGACTGGTAATATCAACATAAAGAAAAGACATGACATCATACAATAAAAATCGCGTAACAAATTCTACTGAAGAAGAAAAAAAAAGTATAGGAAAAAAAAGATTGGACCAGAAGGCGAAATAACTTGCTGGCAAAAGATGGATCCAAACAATGCTTGCTGCATTCAACCCTCAGAAACAATTGCATGAATCTTTTCGCTGATCTCTGGATCTTCAGATCTAACTGCCAGCTTCATTGCAACCTGCTTGGACCCATCAATGCCAAACGACACTCTAACAAGCACCTTGACATTGCCAAGGAAAATCCCTGAGAGCAAGCATGTGTGTGACCTTGAGTTGTTCGGAACGACATCGGTTCCCTGTGAACAAATTGAACATGGTGGGTTTCTTTCTGTGGTAAAACGGAGTGCGTCACTTGGGAAGACTAACCTCACAAGGTTGCATGCCTAGAATATCTATAACTGCCTTGACGGTTTCTGTCAAGCTCTCTTTCACACCTAGGCCATACTCATCCATGTGCTCGTTGTCTGGGTCCAAACTTTCCCAAGCATTTTTGAAGTTGGAGACTCCCACCTTCAGCATGTAATCAGCTGCCACAATTTCAAGATCTTCGAGCTGGTACTCATCTTCAACACCTTCTTCCTCTGCCTCTCCTGTAGCTGGATCCACCTGATGATGGCACAAAAGGTGAATGGTTGAATTTATGCCAGTGACACGTAATAAATAAATAAGCATCCAAGCACTACTGAAGTGTGCAGAAGAACTTAATATGAAACAAAGAGCATGATGAGCTCAGTTACTAAGGAAGCTGTAGTTGATTAGGCAGTATCTTCAATCTTACTAAAACTATAGGCAGAAAGGAATGGAAATTTTAATGAGATTTACAAACATGCTTATAATAACATCCCACTGAATCAAGTCGTGAGACAAACCTCCTTAACCACAAACTTCAGGAGATTTGAGAACTTTCCCGTGGCAGGAACACCTTCTGGCTTTTCAAAAGCAACAAAAGTCTGTCCTGGAGAATCATATGGTAAGGATCGTAGAGGCTTTGTTGCAACTTCTGAAAATTCCTCTGCTTCAGATGCATCAACAAAAACAGTAACCTGATGCAAATGAAAATAAGAATATTGTAAAATTAACCATCACTAGTTGAGTAACTATTTCCTAAATAAATACTGACCATCTCAAGCAATTGTTCAGTAATGGTATTTGTGCAGTTGTATTGGAATACCACATGGCTATCAAAGATGTGCTTCACCACATTAACAGAATATTCAGTCTCCGCTTCGGTCAACTCCACAGGTGCGGATGACTGAGAAAACAGAGTGAATAAGCAATATCAATAAAGATAAGATATCACACAGAATAACAGCTATAAATAACCTTAAAAAGTTTTCCAAAGCTAGCAAACTCAGGGATGGATGAAAGCAATTTTTCATATCCATCAACGGCAGAAGTGGGAGCAGTGGGAGCAGCCCCTAAGCCAGTAGGCTTTTTACCAGGAGCTTTTTTCTCAGAAAGAGGTTGTAATTTTATCTCCTTGGGAACAGAAACAATATCAAAGGATACTTCTGATGCCACCTGAATTAGAAAAGCAGTAAATTAAGTAGAGGAAATAGTTATTATGCTTGGCAAAAACATTATAGTGATGATCTAGTTTCTAAGTTGACAAGTGGCACATCCAGGGGACCGAATAAGAATTCCTTTACTTCCTGATCAGTTTCAGCGGAAGGATCACTTCCTAGTGTGTTAAGATAAAGTGTAGCTCTGTCCCTGACCTACATCAGACAATAATGATAAAAAAAGATTATTTCCTCTTAACCATAAAGGCAGCAACGTAAGTAAAACAATGAACCATAACTGAGAATGAAGGTATGGATATGGATTGTACAAGTAATCGCACTAGCTGAAAATTTAACCATTAAACTTATAATTCCTTTTCATAGGATCGTAGTGTCTTCAAAGTGGAACCATTGTGAAAAATAGTGTAACTTGAATCGGAAAGGTAAGTAAATGAAGAATATCAAAAAAACACTATAAATATCCATGAAAGGAGAGGCACTTATGAATTTTACTGATTTCTGCAGAACCAAAATTTTCCGCATTTGAAGAAAAGAAAAATGAGTTCTATGAGCCACTAATAATCTTAGTTAATATAATAGCAGAAGTTACCTCATCATCACTATCAAATAGGCATCGTCTCAATAGAACAAATATACGAGGCTGCAGGAAATAACCAAAGCCAATAACAATAAGTGATCAATTATAAATAAAAAGCATACCGTTTTCAATAAACTACAAGTTCTGGTACCTTTAGTGAATCTACCATAGCACCAAACTTTGCCAAGGTGCTCACAGCACAGGCTCGGACAGTTGCATTTTCAAGTATCACGCGGTTATATATATAGCGAATATATCTACTAGGGTCAGAAGTCTTTGGGCCTTCATTTCCAAGAAAGTGAAGAATCTAGTAGAAAGCAGAAAAAATAAATTCAACTCAAGCAGATGAACATGGCAGAACATTGCATGACAATTACCTGAGCAGACAGATATGTAAATTCACAGTCCTCAATGAATTCACATAGGTGGAATAAGCCGATTTCTTTTGCTTCAGGTATATCTCTGATAAGGATGACTATTGAATCAACAATTGCTTTCTTGTAGTCAAAGCCCCCTTCTTCCCGAAGAATGTTGCTTAAGAAATTCATCCTAGGAAGTAAATTGCATTAAAAAAAAAAGTTTGCCTTCAATAAAGAAAAATCTAACAGAAATGATAAAGTGACAAGGAATTTACTTACAGAGAACGGTATTTGAGGGGGAATTTCAAGCACAAAGATCTTATAGCTTCTACAACAACAATCTTGAACTCATCTGCAATATCTGACATGAAATTTGTTATTTGTTTCATCAGGCGATCTACACTTGATTCATTTCCAGTTTTTAGAAGTGTAGTTATAGCAAGGGTAGCAATGCTCCTGTTTTGGTCTGAAATTAGGCTCTCCATGTCAATGTTGCAATTTGTAACTGCTAGAGGATGAGTATTAGCAACCTGCAACAGATTACTCAGGCTCAATAATTTCTTTGATAAACAAAATGAGTAACTAACCTATGAATTGATGTTAAAGGGACTATGAAAGTAATAAGATATGCATGTGTAGCACAGGATAGATCAGACTTGAAATATATGATTGATTAAAATATGAAATGAGATTTCCTGAGAATTTACTTAGTATCTGTTATTTGAAAAAGATGATAAATTTTGATTACTCTTACCTTATTGAGTGTTCTAATAGCTGCAAATCTAAGAACAGGTTTTGATGAACTCAAAAACAACTGCAATACAGTGATTGCAGGGGTCAACTCTCGACTAGTGACACCATTCAATTCTGTTATTGCTCTTGCAGCCTCAAAGACAACCATCTCAGCTTTGTGCCGCAGACAAGATTCAAGGTAGTCAAAAAATGGGCGCTCTCCTTGTGTGTTAGCATTTGACTCTCGAATTACCTGGGAAAAAATATCTAGTTATAAAATCTTAGATTGTTTACCTAACCTCAATTCCATGAAAATACCTGGCTAGTGTATCTCATCAATAGGCATTGAGCTAAAGGTGAACGCACTGATCCTTTAGTCAAACTAGTAACAAGCTTTGTAACAGCGAGGCGATCATTTTGTCTAATCTGCAATTCATAAAAGCAATTAGCAAAAACAATATAGAGATTATGTCAAAAGCTATAATATATTTTTAAATCTCATGTATACATGATACACAGATCCACAAATCAATTGAAAGAAAATAACCAATTAAAATTGCATAAGACCCGTCATCTCCAGCAACTCATAACAAATTTTCTGCTTGTACTTTCTATCTCTTGCATGAAAGTGATCATATAATTCGTAAACAATGAAGCATCATGCAAGTCAAGATGCAGGCACCTTGTAAATGAACTAAGTAACATGCCTGGTGTAGAAGTGCAAGTGCATGAAATTGCACAAGAGCAGCTCTTGATTGAACAGCTTCTTGCACCTCATTGCTCCATCTCTTTACAATTTCTGGATTTGTCTGTATCCGTATTTGAAATAAATATGCCGCGAAATGAAAGTAAACATGTGCATGACCGAAAGTGATAACATGATACCTGAAGCAAGTGAACTGTGCTAACAAGGGCCGCACTAGAAACAACCGGATTTTTGTCAACAATAGCTTGCTTTAAGTATCTCTCAATTTGAGCAAGAAGAGTGCTATCAGTAATTCTACAAAGGACTCGAATGGCATTGGCTCTATACATATCAATCTTACTATTCATATCCTTCATCAAAGAGCTTGTGACAATAATAACCTAAACGGAAGAGGTAAAATAACATATCCTTGGTATTATTGACTATTAATATCCCAAAACTTTTCAAGGCAGATTACAGACAATCTACCTCATCTGCAGATGGAGAAAGTTCCTTAATCATCAAATACACCATTCTCCTAAGCACAGTATCCTTTGACTGAAATAGTTTTGTAACAGCAAAAAAGACTCCTGTTGCCTCAACCTATAATATAAAGAAATGATCAACCATTTTGAACATAAGCATAGCGGGAAAAAGATAGACACTTGGCTAAAACGGGAAAGAGTAACAGGGCCTCACCTTTGTAAATGTCTCCCCTTGATTAAGCAAATACAGTAGCTTAGTGATCACCTGTGGGTTTGTCGTGAAAATTAGGAATAAAGCATGTGGAATAATCTAACACTATGATATAGGCATACGAGCCGCAGAGATCTGGAATGGGTACCTGAGAAACTATGATATGCAATTCTTCGCTTAATTTCTCAACTTTGTTGAGGCATTCCCTATACTTGAGATCGTAATCGGCGGCTTCATTTTGAAAACCCGAATGTGCCATCATTTTGGAAAATAAAAATGTTGAACTGACCAATGATTGGAAAATAAAAATAAAAATTTCATATCATAAAAAAATGCAGCAAAAACCAAGAATCACAAAATAATAATTTTCTTATTTTGCTTCAAGAACACTAATTTTTTGGAAAGAAATATAATAACAAATGTTGAACTGACCAATGATTGGTCGGGATTTTAGGATGGCAATACTAATGATAACAAAAGCCAACCCTACCTAGTGGAATAAAGCTTGGTTGTTGTTGTAATGCTAATGATAACAAAAGGAACATGGTTGAGAAACTTTTATTAATATGATTGAGAATTAAGCACGAAATTATTGTTATGACTTTTTAAAACAGAAGAAAAAAGGCTAAAAATTTATTGTTATTTGTCTAATAAATTCAGAAATATTCAGTATAATCAATTGTTTAGGAGAAATGAGTATTCTTATTTCTATGATGTCAAAAATAGGAAGATACTCCAAACCTGCAATCACTAAAAGATAATAATGGTTGTCTTCCGACTTTGCTATTAAAAAAAAAAATTCTGAACAACACAAGAACAATCTTGGCAACAAGCATCTGCAGAAGCAAATTTTAAGAAACACTTAAATCTATGCTTTAAGTCACAAGATTCATCTTGCATGTTATCATATTTTCATCATAGACTGAAGGAGAAGACAAGAATAGAGGATTAGGAATTGTACCTCATTTCTTCCGGCTATAATTGGTTTTCCAGTAAACATCTCAGCAAGAAGGCATCCAGCACTCCAAAGATCAATGCCGACTCCATAGTCAGTGGTACCCAGTAGTAATTCAGGTGCTCTATACCACAATGTCACAACCCTGCTTGTAAGTGCAACTTTTATGGTAGGGTCGTAAAAGTTTGCTAGGCCAAAGTCAGCAATTTTCAGAATACCGTTCCTGTCTATCAGTAAATTGGAACCCTTAATATCTCTATGTAAGATTCCTCTCTCATGGCAGTGCTGTAGACCAGAGAGAAGTTGCTTCATATAACACTTTATCTGGGAACAGGGAAAACCCAATGATAGTAACAAAAGCTTATTTGGCAATTGGAAGAATACAATAGATGAGAAGACTAAACAGTAATGAAGAAAAAGATATCGTTTTGATTACATAACTATATCATTGGTGGTGAGAAGTGTTTCAGGGAGAAGCCAAAAGGTACCCAAATATCATACTGGTGATCAAAATGAAAAGGTCCACATAGATTATCACTAAACCAAAATTAAGGGGGGAAAATCCAAGAAAACAAGCACCTGTTGTTCAGTGAGTCTTATATCCGAGCGTGAAATAATCCTTGACAAGTCGCACTGCATGAAATCAAAGACAAGGTATAGGCTATAATGCATTCTCGAAGTAGCAAGGCCTTCTAGTTTTATAACATTGGGATGATCGAGCTTTTGCAGCATCATAATTTCTCTGGCCATGAATTTCACATCTCTGATTCGGATGTGTCGAAGTGAACCTTCTTCAGAGCAACAATCTTTCCAGTGTCACGATCTCGGGCCTTATACACATTGCTATAAGTCCCTTGGCCTATCTAAAATACCAGAACAATGTTGTAACTGAGTACTTATCCAGTTGTCAAACCAATGATAAGGTCATGCAATAACACTATGAAGAGATAAGGGTTCCAATTAAAATTTCTCAGGTTATGTTCTGTTTTTTCAACTCAAAAATATATTTATGTTGCTTACAGGATGTCTTGTTTCGTAAGGTGATTAATCAAAAACTCCTACAAAAAAAAAGCTAGCAATGAGATTTTAAGTCAAGGAAAAAAATAAAAGTTTTTATCCCTTGATAGTAGTAGTCATGATTGACTGATTTTTTCGTAATAAACAGGACTACAATCTGTAGGCATCACAATTAGGAAAACTTATGTACAGAAACAAAAAAAACGAGGCTCCATCTTAAATTCAGCATATTTTATCAGTTTTATGCTAAAAGTAGAGATAGGCAGGAACAATATACTCATCCACACATGGAACTCACCCTCTTCTATTACTTACAAAATGCCTTGGAGAAACATCCTAAACAGCTTTTCTTACAAAATTAAAAAGAAAAAAAATGAAAGCACTTGAATTCTCAATTTCCGCTTGTTGTTTGATATTGTACGAACATGAATTTTGTCATATTTCAAATGCATCGCAATGCTACAGGTTGTTTGGGTTCTTTTGTTGACTGCCCCTAAGTCCTAACTAAAAGCCAAATTTATTATTTTAAGAATGCAGAACTATACATCTTGTTTTGCACACACTATCACCTAACGATATACTATTTGCATGAGGGTTTATTTCTACTTAACTGAGAAGCATCATAGACAAAGCGTTATTAAGTTCCCCTCTATTATGCACTGCCCAGTGACATTTTACAATCAAAGAGAATAAGAGAAGGAAAAAAAAATGTGTTTGGTCAGCGAAAGGGGAAAAAAGGAAAAATCAAAAGGCACCAATTCAAGACGAAGGCACCAAATCAAAAGCTGCGACTTGAGCCCAAATCTGAAGACGAATCAGTCTTTGAAAATAATGATGAAGTCACCGCCAAACTAGTCAGTCTAGTTTGTAAGATACTTAAAAAGAAGAGGATACATCAAGCTCGTCCCTAAACCCATCTTGTGTCATCCTGCTCGACCGTTGTGTCTTCCGCTCGACTTCCTGCGCTCCTAAGCTCTTGCACACTTAGATACAGGGATCAAAATATAACAGAACCTAACTTGACTTGGTTGATCATATCAAAACTTACTTGGGGTACTTACACAGCCGACTTTGCCCAAATGAATCATGTCCTTAAATATCAATTTGACCCAATATATTGAAAATGCTTTTTTAAAACACGAATTAATTTTTCGAATAAATTCGTGTTAAAAAATTCTCTCCTTTTAATATGTGTGTCAAATTGATATTTGAGAGTATTTATACTATTAAGAGAATTAGACGAACACAGAGAAATTAGTTTCATATTATTTCAAGATCTCTAGGTCCATTAGTCGGTTTCGTTCAAAATCGACTAATGAACTTAGAGATCTCGAAATAATACGAAATTAATTATTATGTGTTTGTCTAATTCTCTTGATTGTATAAAAGATCTCAAATATTATTTTGACTTAATATATTGAGGATAATAATTTTTTGAACATTACTAGATCAAAATCGATTAAAAAAATGATGACTATATAATTTGATAATTAGGATAGGAAGAAATATTTCAAAAATGAATCTGTCCCTCTTCATTTCTAACACCTAAAATGGCCTTTCGGAGCAACCGAAACTAAAAAAATGACGGGGGCGCCGGCTGAAGCTCGTCTAGAGGAATTCATACGGCGGTGCTCCACCTTCCCCCACGTCAAGCAGCTCCACGCCCACCTTCTCGCCACTGGACTCTTCCGCCGATCTCCTCAGTTGCGCGTCGCATTTATCGAGCTCTGTTCCCTTTCCCCTTTCGGCGACCTCACTCACGCTCTCGCCGCATTCCGCTCCGCCTCCCACACCACCACCAACGACTGGAATACCATCATCCGCGGCATCGCTTCTGGTCCTGACCCCGCCACCTCCTTCGGGCTCTTCTCCCATATGCTCTCGATCTCCCCTCCTCGCCCCGACGCCCTCACCCTGTCCTTCCGCCCGCGCCGCGGCCCGCTCTTCTGCCGCACCTGCCGCCCTCCAGCTCCATGCCCTTGCCCTACGCCTCGGCGTCGCTGCTGACGTGCGGTTACTCACTACCCTCCTTGACGCCTACGCCAAGTGCTGCCTCCCCGATGCTGCCCTTCAGTTGTTCGACGAAATGCCGCTTCGAGACGTCGCGGCCTGGAACGCGCTGCTCGCTCTTGGCCCTCATCCCCACACAGCGCTCACTCTCTTCCGCCGCATGATATCCTCGTCACTTCCTGATCGGGAGTGCCCCAACGAGGTCACCATCATCGCCGCCGCTTCTGCTTGCGCTCAGCTTGGCACCGCCCAGGACGCCGACGCTGTCCACGAATTCGCCCGACGGCGCAACCTCGACTCTGATATACGCGTTCGCAACGCCCTCGTGGACACCTACGCCAAGTGCGGCGCCCTGGACCGCTCGCTCGCCGTCTTCCGTTCCACCCCTCGTCAGACGCTCGTCTCCTGGAACGCCGCCCTCATGGCTCTCGCGATGCACGGGGCGCCCACGCTCTCCGCCTCTTCGAGACCGAGATGCTCCCCTCCTCTGGTGTCGTTCCGGACGCCATCACCTACCTCGCCGTCCTCTGTGGGTGCGTCCACGCAGGCCTGGTGGACGACGGTTTCCGTGTCTTCCAATCGATGAGCGGCGTCCGCCCGACAGCCAAACATTACGGCGCAGTGGTGGACCTTCTAGGTAGGGTTGGCCGTCTGGCGGAGGCACAGTCGCTCGTTGAGGCCATGCCCTTCGCTCCGGACGCGGTGCTTTGGCAGATGCTGCTGGGCGCCGACCCGGGGGTGCTGGGAGCACGCAGTGGCTGGGGGGGGGGCAGGCCCGCACCCACGGGCGATGTGGTGGGGTGGCTGGCTTTTTCTGAGCCGGCATGCTGCTGTGGCCTGAAAAAAAAAAAAAAAAAAAAAAAAAAAAAAAAAAAAAAAAAAAAAAAAAAAAAAAAAAAGTGGTGTGGCTAGGGGGATAGAGCTCGCAGGTGGCCTAGTTGCATGCAGGCGTGCTCATAGCTTTTTTGGCTCCTGATAGCGGCTTTGTATTTTTTTTTGCAGCGGCAGGCATGGGCAGGGGCGGGAGGCGATGCCAGGGCGTGCGGCAACTACGTGCTTCTATCCAACGTGTACGCGGTGAGGGCGCGGTGGGGCAGGTGCGGGACGCGATGCAGGGTGCGGAAGGTGCCGGGGTTCAACTACACGGAGGTGGGCGGTGAACTGCACCGGTTCCTGAACGGCGACACGCATCATGATCGGTGGAGGGAGATCTACGCGAAGCTGGAGGAGGTGGAGGCGCGAGTGAGGGCACTGGGGCATGTGCCGGTGACGAAGGGGAATGTGTTGCACGACGTGGAGGAGGAGGACAAGGAGCGGGCTATCTATCAACACAGTGAGAAGCTGGCTATGGCGTTCGCACTGGCGACGACGCCGGTGGGGACCTCGATACAGGTGATAAAGAACCTGCGCATCTGCGTTGACTGCCACACCGTAGCCAAACTCGTCTCCAAAGCTTATTGGCGGGTGATCACGGTGCGCGATCGAGCAAGATTCCACCGGTTCCAAGATGGAGAATGTTCTTGTGGCGATTACTGGTGATTCATCTATGTTCATCCGTTGCTCCTGATTAAATTCAAACATCATATGCTGTTTTCAATTACTTTTCAGTTGAACTAGACGAACAAATTCGCTTTACTACAATTTTGAGGAGTCAGGACAATATATACAATTTTGCAATCAAGAAACAAGGCACCTTGATATACTGAAAAGTAATTGAAAATGACATATGATGTTTGAATTTAATCAGGAGCAGCGGATGAACATAGATGAATCACCAGTAATCACCACAAGAACATTCTCCATCTTGGAACCGGTGGAATCTTGCTCGATCGCGCACCGTGATCACCCGCCGATAAGCTTTGGAGACGAGTTTGGCTACGGTGTGGCAGTCAACGCAGATGCGCAGGTTCTTTATCACCTGTATCGAGGACCCCACCGGCGTCGTCGCCAGCGCGAACGCCATAGCCAGCTTCTCACTGTGTTGATAGATAGCCCGCTCCTTGTCCTCCTCCTCTATGTCGTGCAACACATTCCCCTCCGTTATCGGCACATGCCCCAGTGCCCTCACTCGCGCCTCCACCTCCTCCAGCTTCGCGTAGATCTCCCTCCACCGATCATGATGCGTGTCGCCGTTCAGGAACCGGTGCAGTTCACCGCCCACCTCCGTGTAGCTGAACCCCGGCACCTTCCGCACGTCCTCACCCTGCATCGCGTCCCGCACCCGCCCCACGTCGCCCCACCGCGCCTTGACCGCGTACACGTTGGACAGAAGCACGTAGTTGCCGCACGCCCTGGAGCCTATCGCCGCCAGCGCACCGGCCGCGTGCTCCGCAAGCACCACATCCCCGTGGGTGCGCGCCGCCCCCAGCAGCGTCTGCCAAAGCACCGCGTCCGGAGCGAAGGGCATGGCCTCAACGAGCGACCGCGCCTCCGCCAGACGGCCAGCCCTACCTAGAAGGTCCACCACTGCGCCGTAATGTTTGGTTGTCGGGCGGACGCCGCGCATCGATTGGAAGACACGGAGACCGTCGTCCACCAGGCCTGCGTGGACGCACCCACAGAGGACGGCGAGGTAGGTGATGGCGTCCGGAACGACACCAGAGGAGGGGAGCATCTCGGTCTCGAAGAGGCGGAGAGCGCGAGCGCCGTGCCCGTGCATCGCGAGAGCCATGAGGGCGGCGTTCCAGGAGACGAGCGTCTTACGAGGGGTGGAACGGAAGACGGCGAGCGAGCGGTCCAGGGCGCCGCACTTGGCGTAGGTGTCCACGAGGGCGTTGCGAACGCGTATATCGGAGTCGAGGCTGCGCTGCCGGGCGAATTCGTGGACAGCGTCGGCGTCCTGGGCGGTGCCAAGCTGAGCGCAAGCAGAAGCGGCGGCGATGATGGTGACCTCGTTGGGGCACTCCCGATCAGGAAGCGACGAGGATATCATGCGGCGGAAGAGAGTGAGCGCTGTGTGGGGATGAGGGCCGAGAGCGAGTCCTGCGAGCAGCGCGTTCCAGGCGGCGACGTCTCGAAGCGGCATTTCGTCGAACAACTGAAGGGCAGCATCGGGGAGGCAGCACTTGGCGTAGGCGTCAAGGAGGTAGTGAGTAACCGCACGTCAGCAGCGACGCCGAGGCGTAGGGCAAGGGCATGGAGCTGGAGGGCGGCAGGTGCGGCAGAAGAGCGGGCCGCGGCGCGGGCGGCGAAGGACAGGGTGAGGGCGTCGGGGCGAGGAGGGGAGATCGAGAGCATATGGGAGAAGAGCCCGAAGGAGGAGGCGGGGTCAGGACCAGAAGCGATGCCGCGGATGATGGTATTCCAGTCGTTGGTGGTGGTGTGGGAGGCGGAGCGGAATGCGGCGAGAGCGTGAGTGAGGTCGCCGAAAGGGGAAAGGGAACAGAGCTCGATAAATGCGACGCGCAGCCGAGGAGATCGGCGGAAGAGTCCAGTGGCGAGAAGGTGGGCGTGGAGCTGCTTGACGTGGGGGAAGGTGGAGCACCGCCGTATGAATTCCTCTAGACGAGCTTCAGCCGGCGCCCCCGTCATTTTTTTCCGTTTCGGTTGCTCCAAAAGGCCGTTTTAGGGTTAGAAATGAAGAGGAGGTAAGCTACGCGTGGGGAGGGGGTGACATGGCTCCACTCAATTCGGATGTGATGAAGAGGTTCTTGCAGTTAATAGAAGACTTTGGTGCATAAGTTAGGTTTTGATTTTGAGTTTTACTGTAAAAATCGTCAAAGGTCTGTACATAGGCATTAGAAGGTTAAATTTGATAAAAAAAAAATAATGTAAGTATGGTAGAGGCAAATAACTCTTTATTAGAAGGTGATCTCCCTTCTAATATGATTTTTCTTTTCAAATAATAAGACGTTTTTAATAAAAAAATATTAAACTCTAAATTCTAAATTTGATCATTTTATTTTTTTTATTCTTAAAAATTAGATTTGATTGATAATTTTAATTATTTATGGTTAATGTTCGGTTAGTGGGTAATTTATTATTTTTTATTAAAATTTGATCAGTAATTTTTATTTCTTAATAAAAATTTAATTTACTAACCACAATTAAGTTTAATTAATAAATTAAAATTATTTATTGGTTATACAATTTAATTTTTTTTCTTTTTTATTTCCTTCATTATTATTTTTATACAATAATATTATTGTGTCCTTTCCTTCCACAAGTTATTATGCACACTTATAATTCATCGTCCATATCTAATAACTAATTATTTTTGGTTAAATAAATTTATTTGATAATTTATCGAAATTAAAATTGATAACAAGAAATTTAGTTCACGAATCTCTTACCAAGTTAGAATTCTAACGAAGGATGTATTGTACGCAATGACTATATTACTACTTGAACTTGTTATTTTTAGGTCACACAATAATAATTTTACTATTGCGTCAAGTCTTTTTTTATCAAAGTTAAAATTAATTGATAAATTTTTTTAAATAACAATTAAAATATATATTAATATACTAATAATTTATTACGCTGCCAAATTAGTTATTATTTTTAATATTTTATTTGTAAATTTTAACTTGATTTATTTAACTAAAAATATTCATTAGACAAATATATTATTTTTTAAGAAATTATATTTGAAAGTTTAACATAAAACATTTTTTATTTTTAAAATTTTACTAACAAAGAAATTATGTTTGACACAAGATAAAATTATTGCTTTGTGTTCCAATGGCATAAATAATCTTTTGTAGTGTATGAAATTACTCTTTTAAATTTTATAATAAAATTAAATATCTCTAATAACATTTTTTTTAATATTTAAAAAATATTAAGATCTTAAATTTTTTTCTATCTAGGAACTAGGGCCTTAAGAATTGTTGAGACTAGAGATTATTATCAATTGTTCTAATCAAAATATAAAATAGCACAATATTTTTCACTATCAATTCAATTTGACTGCATTTAAATCTGTTTATTTTCTTATTAATATTATTTATTAAAAATTTAGCTTTTTCTCGAGTTTAATTATTGCCTTTATAAATTTTTAATATATAAAAGATTTACGTAAATTATTAAATAATCATATATTATTCAAAAAATTATCCATTAAAGTTCATTAATTTTAATTTCATAATTTTTATTATAAATAAATATAAATAAATGTTTATTATTAAATGTCTATTCCACGGATCAAAGTCCTTCAGAATCGATGGACGGTGTGAATTAAGAAGATAAAGAAAAATAACGGATCAAAGTGCTTGACAATTCGATGGACATGAACGATATGAATATAAAAGATAAAGCAACACATATCAAAATAATGTATGGATAAAGCTCGTGGTAGGCCAGCCGTTTAACGTGACGAAGTGGACTGATCCATTATCTTGACGAATTAAGAAATTTTCAACCCAATTCAATTTAAGATTGGTTGGGATTAGACGAATCAACCCACGAATCTATCAACAATTTTAAACAAAATAATTAAAATTTATATTTTTAATCAAATATATCTAGAAACGTATATTTTAAATATAAATAGATACAAACGAGTACTCATATTTGATGAAAAATACTATTTTTATTTCAAAATTGTATTAAAAAATAAAAAATTGATAAAAAAGACTTAGCTTACATGTGTTTTTCAACCCACGAGCTAACTCAAGTTCGTCACGAGCCAACCCACGCGGGTCGGGGTCAACCCGCACGGATCGCGGGCCTAGGTGGGTCGGCCTAGTGCGGGCTTGAGTTAATAAAATTTCAACTCGATCCGCTTAAATTGTTTGGCGGGATAGGCCAACTTGATACTCAATCTAAATTGACGATTCTATCTACAAATAAATTCAAAATTTAATAAATAAATCGATCGGCTCATAAAAATTTTTATTAATCATCAAAAACAAATTGAAAAGACAGATGATTTATCAGTCTAATATTTTTAAATCAATCACCTATTTAAAAAATTCATTAAATTCCATCCTTAAATATCTAAAAAGGTAAAAAGATACTCTACACCCGAAGCCACTTGTGCCATTACAAATCGATGGAGAGTAGTCTATCATATTTTCTCTGGAAATATTAAACCCAAAAACTTAATCTAATTCGAAACAATTAAAATCTAATACAATATAAATATTTAATGTCATAAATTAACTATTTATAAAGACAATACATTTTACAAATATTAATAATTGTTATGTCAATTTATCACAGGACGCACTTCCACCGTCGAATGCTTGGTTTTGAGCGAATGCAGACTATGACCCGAGGACATGACAAGCACCCACACAACACCAATGGACTCTCCAACATAATCAGGATCGAATGCTTGATATTGCTTTGTTAAAGTGATGCAATTGTTCAAATGTTATCCACTTAACCAGATGTCAGTCATAGAATGAATAGAAGTTCTCCCAAGCATTTTAAAACATAATCGGACAAGACACCAATGAACGCACACAAACAGAATGGTGAAAAAAAAAGTGTGCACAAAAGGAAACAGAATGGTGACCCAACCCAATTGAAGAGTTGCTCCTGAAATAACATAGAAGCTGCATAGATCCTCCACAATGACTAGTTGGCCATGAAACCATCCATTCTACTGATGAAACCATGCATTTTATTGATTCTCGCGGCAAAGTATCACCAGGACATTTTTCCAACTAGACGAGAATCTTGCATTTTTGTCACTTTAAAAAGTCACCAGCGTTAGTTGCTCATCCACAATTCTTGTTTAACTTGTGTTACCATCAGTGGAATCATGGTGCATTTTATGGTGACGCAACCGTCTCTTGTAGGCTCGCAACCGTCTCCTGGAAGGTACTACAATGTCGTCTGATTGCTTGATCTCCTTAATGCTTTCAGGATAACCAAAAATGCAGTCTAGAGGATCAACAATCATATCTCCTGCTGGAGCATCCTGATACCGATCAACAATCATATCTCCTACTGGAGCACCCTGATACTATGAGAATGCAACAAAGACCAAATAATCATCATTGTAGCTTTAGTGTCCAACTCCAAAAATTAAAAGAGAACCTTGTATAAGCAATAATATGAACTTACAGAAAACTGGTCAGGCTGCAGATCTTGTTTATCATGATTGTAGTTATCATCAATGCTATCAGTCCGATGAGAAGTGCTATCCATGTACGCATTACGTAACCGCCACCTAAAAGTAGTTTTATCTGGATTCAAGTCACTGAACACTTGTTCGGGGTAATAGTGTTTTCTCACAAGTTTCACTTTTTCGGGGCTGTCTGCATGCTTAGTCAAGATTCTGTATCATTCAGAATTTTGATATTTGCATTTGTTAGAACAATTGCCAGCAAATGCAGTCAAGCTATCAAATGGGAATTACACCACTGGAGGAGAGCAAAGATCCGATCTAGTGGTAACTTTAGGTTATTTCATGCAATGATCAGATAAATTAAAAGTTAGTCATAATGAATACATACCGAAAACAAAATGGTAGAAAACACTCCATACCATGCATACTACAATCGTGTCAGAAAGAACTTACACATTTGCCAACTCTCTCTGAATCCGACTGCCTTCCAATGCTAATAATCGGTCAACGCACACATTTAGAGAGTTGTTAAACCTCCACGTACCACAAAAAATAGCTGAACCTGCGACGTGAATTTAATTGTTCAAACAACAAATGAATGTTAGGGTAAAATAATACAGTCGAAATTCCTAGGTTGAACATTTGGCATCTACATACTCAAGGAGTGAATAATTTGTAACTGTGGAAGGATCACCAATCTAACTACTATACCTTCACTCTGCTAAAATAAGTTGTGCGGGTATTAGGTTTGATGAGAAATCAATATTGTACTTGGGCACCATTGAGTGATCAATAAAACAATGACTCATTCTACAGAGAGTTACATTGTACTAAATGTATATCTTATAGCTGACTAAGGATGGACATTTTAAATTCCAAACCAAATCAAATCAAAATCAAAATGCATATCTTATAGGTTAATCAGTTCAGTAGGAAAATTCCAAACCAAATAAAAATTTTAAAATTTACAAACTGGACCCAAAACTGATATGGTTTCAAACAAAATAGAACCAATTGGTTTTATTTTAACATTAACATATAGATAGGCATACCAAATTCCCAGTCTAAAGATAAACTAAATCAATTTCACGAACCAAAAACATTACTTGCTGAACCAATATTTTCAGTTTGGTTTTCCAATTTAGTTTTTGCATTTCAGTTTTGGATGCCCATTCTTACATTGCTCATTAGCTTGATGGGCATACTGAGACCCATTATAAACTTCCAAGGGAGTAGATAATAATTCAAGCTCAGACAGGGCTTGTACAAAATTTAAGACTTGAAATGACTTTTGAGGCGAACTTGGATAGACTAACATAACAGCTTGCATACGGGCACAAATTGGAATTTGAAAGTATTCTTTATTTCATCCTGAAATGCAATTCACACTGCAGAAATAAGTTGTCAAGGTGGGTGCTGAGGTGAGGGTTGAGAGCCAACCTCGACAGGAGGTCTATCAGCAGGTCGAGTGCTGAGGTGGAGATTGGAGCTGACTTGCACACACAAAGGCACACATCAAAGAACGCTGGAGTTGTCTTCGATGAGGCCCCTCCGATGCTCAAGTCACTAGGATGTAACGGAAGCGAAAGCAAAGAAGAGAAAGTGAGAAGTAGAGATTCCAAACTATAAATGATGTCCATATTTGGGTATTTATAGGTGTGAGAAGAGAAAAGCACTGATCATGAATTCGATCATTTCAGCTGTTTCTGTTGCTCATCCAAATGTAATTGCCAATTAATTATGATAGCTTCAACTATTCAGTTGTTATTGGCTAGAGATGGCAATCATGGAGGGATTATTGCTAAGACCATGGGCATTACTAAGCAGAGAACACTTTGAAATGGGAGCTTAAGAGACCAAGTTGGACGGAAAGCTTGGGAGACTGAGTAGGAGGGGGAGCTTGGGAGACTAAGCTGGAGGGGAAGCTCAAGAGACCAAGCTGGATGGAACACTTGGGAGATAGAGCTAGAGGGAGAGCTCAGTATATTGATTTATATGAATAACTGAAAAATCAAGCTCAAAGTGGGGAATTGAGCTGGTCCTTAACATAATTTGAGACCAATGTTGCCAAAAAGTTTAGCAACTTCAAGTTTGCAGAATCAAGAGATGAAGTTTAGGGGTTCGCAAATCCAAGAGTCTCCCTCTCGCAGGGGTGTTCCCTTTTCTATTTAATGTGCCCCGGATCCTATCGAATAGGAGGATTCGGTCCTTCGCCGTAGAAGACGGATCTTCAGGCTATGCCCTAACTCGCAATGGAACTTTACCTCCCCTTTCGACGGAATCAGGATCTAGTCAAGAGACCTGGTCTCAAGCTCGTGGTTGGGTCTGATCCGGACAGTGACTGGGCCTCTTAAGTGAGCTTGAGTGGCGTAGTGGGCTTGACTTATTTAGGTTGTCATGGGAAGAGGTTATTACCAGTGAGACCTATGCTGCAGAGACCTCTAAAATCTATGCAGCCGAGACCTCTAGGCTGAGAGTTGAGACCCTTGAAGTTAAGGCCTCTAGGACAAGACCAAGACCTCTAGGTCGGAACCAATGCCTTTAGGCCAAAGTTGATACCTCTAGGTTGGGACCCTTGGAGCCGAGATCTCTAGGCTGGGACCCTTGGGGACATGACCTTTAGACTAGGACCCTTAGCGTTGAGACCTCTAGACCGGGACCCTTACGATCGAGACCTCTAGGTTGGGACTTTGGACCTGAGGCCTTTAGACTGGCACCCACAAGACCTTCTTTATTCAAAATCTCCTTCGCACTTGTTATTTCAACGTGGCATTGTGGTTCTTTCCCCGAGATCAAAGACTTCTTGCAAATCTCCATAAGTGTCAACCTGCATACTTTCTTTATTCATAATCTCCTTCATGCTTGTTATTTTGACATGGCATTGTGGTTTTTTCCCCGAAAACAAAGACTTCTTGAAAATCTCCATAAGTGTCAACCTACATACCTAAAGGAAGAGGTGGATGACCTCCAACCTCTTAGGAGAGGTTGATCTTCTCATCCTACATCTCTGTATACATAAGTAGGAGTGTTGATCTGGAATGGAGCCAAATAAAGAGGGTATCAATAGTAATTCTAAATGAGTTTATCTTTCTTGTTATAGGATAAACTTAAGAAAGTTGAAGTTAATGGACTCGCTTGGAGACTCATTGTTCACTTCAGGGTTAGGCTTCGACATCTTAGTTTGGACATGGAAAATTAATTAACGCTCGTAAATGCATGGGTAGTTCGAAGGTTCTAAAATTCGCCAAGCCTTAGAGGTCTAGGCCGCCTAAGCAGGGACTAGGCGCCGCTAGGCGGATTCCACTGTATCAATATAAATTACATAATAAATCATATTTTATAACTCCAACACAATAACATCAAATTTACAAGTCGTTCAAAATTACACAACTAATAAAATATCACAAATTTACTCTACTTCTTCTTCTCCGTAATTTTTGACGACTTGTTCTTCATCGGGCACAAACTCAATATTATCATTGTGATCCTCCACTTCTTCTTAGGATGCAAAATCATTCTCATGAAGTTCCCTCACTCTTTTGCTGTTTCAGGGTTATAAATTTTCATTTGCTCTAGTTGCTTCATCAACCATTTGCCAAGTGATCCCGAAACCTATTCAACTTCATCATTTTACCTGCCAAATCGATTTTCTTGTTGAACTAAAGTTTAGGGCTTTTAAAACATAAGCCCAACACAAAAAAAGGTTACATTTCAATTTTTTTTAAGTCGGACTTTAAATTTAAAAGCCCAAATTAAAAAAAATGAAAATCCTGTACTATTTCCGGGGCGCCTAGACGATTCGATAGAAAGTCGGTGCCTAGGGCCGTCTAATCCCGCCTAAGCGTCTAGGCCGATTTTTAGAACACTGGCTAGTTCCAAGCTTGACTTGTACATCACAACACAATTTTGAAATATTCTAGGGTGTAGGACGGAATATAGAAACCTTTCAAGAGTGCTTAATTCAATTTACCCAAAGGAAAATCATCTTTTTTTATGAAAATTGGTAAATATCATTAACCAGCAAATTGATGTACAAGTGAGTCCTTGAACTACTGTTCATGTCTACCGAAGTGTCAAATCTATAGATGTTCAAGGATTTATACACGTGCATTGGTACTTTCCTATAAATACCAAGGAAAAGCATTTTCATTGTAGTGACAGGAAGTGATGTATCGAAGAGTGTGTAGTTATGCCGGCCCTACTAAAATTAGGGCATCAAAATTAACAAGAAGAAAACAAAAATAACAGAGAATTAATCATAATGTTGAACCTTTTTCATTCTTTCTGTTTGCTAAGGCTATATGATTAAAAGATTGGTGAATATGCATGATTACAAACAGATGCTTTCACCAAAAGAATTCATCTTTACTGATATAAAAGGTGAAGTAATATGTGGGGAGAAATGACATCATTGACTTACTTATGGACAAGTTGAACCTCTGTGCTTGTTTAAGTCTCCTACTTGCTGCGCAAACCAAAAAAAAACATTTTTAACATTATAATATCCAAGTGTAACGATAGTGAAAGTCGGGCTACAAAAGCAGTTTTCTGATATCATTGAATAAGAAATTGAAAAATTTGAAAAGAATCCAAGAAGGTGGCTAGCAATACCCAAGAAGATATTGTACTCGTATGAGGGAGCGGGGGAATCATAACTAAACCTATAAGGTATTGGAAGGTGGCTACCACCAATCAGTGCTTGAGTATAACATGGAGTATACATCAAATCAGACGCACGCAAATGTAGAAGGTTGATGAATGGGTGAGAGTCAATTCACTAACGGAGAATTATTTTTCCATTTTGATCGTGTTCTGTCAACAAGGAAGCATGTTCAATGCAAGATCCGACCAAGTTTTAGGCCAATGTCCTTATGAATATGATCCACTATAGTCATGTCTTCTTTTCAACATTATTTCTCCTTTCTTTTACCTCCTTGTCATAAGTCATAATTTTATATTTCCGTTAAAGCTATATAAGAAAATAGAACTTCTAATATAATCTTAGTTTGTCAAAGTTCAAAACTTCATCTTCCTTGCATCCCTTCTTCCTTATTTCTCCATCATTACTTTTATTGGAAGTTTACAAGCATAGTAAAATGTCAGTTCCTTGATGCAAGAGCATACAATTGAAGTAATCCTGCATCATTGACAATCTGGCACTCTCATAGGTCATAATTTTAAAAAAAGGAATATTTTAATGATCAAGAATTCTGCTACTTAGCTTATGCTATTCAACATTTTACAAAGTTCATGCCTCTTATCAAATTCCTTCTTTGCTTGAGGAAATAAAGTCATAGCTTTACAAATGCTCCTTGTAAAACTTGTCTAGACATTGTTTGCTATGGACCACATTCTCAGTGTATCTTGATTTAAAAAGTATTTACATAATAACTGAGAATTCCAAAAAAAAAAAAAAGAGTTTTCTTTTTGTTCAAATATGAAAAACAACTTTTTGCTTAGGCATTTCTAGGATCTACACCTAACAAGTTTTTTGCATTCCACACTTGACCATTGTAGTAAAGCATCTCATGCTTTAGGGTTTGTGACAACTGCACTAGCTTATGCAATTGACTTCCAATTTCTAAAAACAAAAACAAATATCATATATTTTTCAGTTGCTTCAATCTTTTCAGATCCTTTGTTTTGACTCCAAATACTTCTAGTTCACTCTCACCATATCCTACCTACATCCACAAGTTTTTGCTCAATCATTAATAAGGTGAACATCTAACAAGCGTTTTACTTACCATCCTTGATCAGCATAAAACATCTCATGCTTTAAAGCTTGTGACAACTACACTACCACAGGAACATACCGACAAAAGAGAGCATTGTGTTTTTGGTCTCTAAGGCTTGTTCATAATATAAAATATCTTCTGGTACAAAAGAGAGCATTGTGTTGGCAACAGTTCAATTTCGTCTTAGGCGGATGAGGTAATCATTGAAATTATATTTGGAAGTGGATAGATTCAATTAAAGTACTAGAACCGTAGACTTGTCCTCTGCTCATTTTACTTTCTTAATTTGAGAGCAAATAAGGAGAAACCTATTTAAATTTAAATAGATATCTCGCTTCATCATCGAGTGGATAGATGCATAAATCTTTATGGTATTTTGCAGGTAAAGATCACTTGCATGTTTCTCAGTTTGGTGGAGAATAGGGTAAACCTTTCCATTAAAGGATCCAGAAGATTATTTTTTACTTACTGGGGTATCCCACAATTTTCATCAGTACAACATGAATGTATTCCACAAGCTATTCTTGGAATGGATGTTATTTGTCAAGCAAAGTCTGGAATGGGTAAAACGGCGGTTTTTGTACTTTCCACTCTTCAGCAAATTGAGCCAACTGCAGGTCAAGTTGCTGCACTTGTGATGTGTCATACAAGAGAATTGGCCTTCCAGGTTTGACTTTATTTTTAAAGAATGATTTATGTAGTTTTGGTGGTTCTAGAATTTTGATTCATATTTATATTTGTGCAGATTTGCCATGAGTTTGAGCGATTCAGCACGTACATACAAGACATCAAGATTGCTGTATTCTATGGGGGAGTTCACATCATGAAGCACAAGGACATTTTAAAGAATGATTGCCTACATATAGTAGTTGGCACACCAGGAAGAGTGTTAGCGTTGGCAAGAGATAAAGATCTTAATTTGAAGAATGTGAGGCATTTTATTCTTGATGAATGCGATAAGATGCTGGAGTCACTTGGTATTGCATGATGACATTTGACTTTCTTTTTAACAATTTTTCTGTTGTAATCCGATTTCTTTCTGTTTACATTTTTTTATCTCTTATGTTCACCTATATTATGGTATTTCTTTACACTATTTTATCCTTTTTTTGTAGACATGCGGAGAGACGTGCAGGAAATTTTCAAACTGACACCACACGACAAACAAGTCATGATGTTTTCAGCTACTCTCAGCAAGGAGATACGCCCAGTCTGCAAGAAATTCATGCAAGATGTAATGTCATAGAAGTTTTGAGTTCTTTCTTCTGATTTATTTCTGGCTTCTACCTTTGAATCACATTTAGTTTGTTCCTGGTCAGCAGGCAACCGGGCTACTTAAATATGATTAATCTTATAGTTAGATGCAGATTGGAAAGTATGTTTTGAGTAGTATGAGGTCCAGGTCTTATAGCATTCAACCCTCCCTCAACTATAGCAAACACTTTCATGAGTGTCATCCTTCATCCAACTCTTGGGTTTTAAGGATTTTATGTCCCTTGTGAATGGATACTTGTTTGGGTTCCTTGGTACATTTTCCTTCTACTGAATGATGGGGTATCTATAGTAGAGGATGTTCGTTGGGCTTTCTTTATGTATTTGGGGCAGGTTAGGAAGGTCAATCTGTGTGGATTGACATTTCCATTGGATGGCTAACTATTTAGCACAAAGCTACAGCGCTGTCAGTATCATTCAAATGCTACCGGAGTCAGTTAGCCCGAAGAGAAGACCCTAATCCTCTTTCATCTGACGTTTCTTGCCTTTCAGCCTATGGAAATATATGTTGACGATGAGGCCAAGCTAACACTTCAAGGCCTAGTACAGGTATTATACCAACTTTCTCTGATTATTCTGCTGTTCATTCTTTACTAAATGTTGGTCATTGTTTCAGCATTATATCAAATTGACCGAGTTGGAAAAGAATTGGAAGCTGAATGATCTTTTGGATGCACTGGACTTCAATCAAGTAGTGATTTTTGTGAAAAGTGTGAGCCGTGCAGCTGAGCTGAACAAGTTACTTGTAGAATGCAATTTTCCATCGATCTGTATACACTCTGGCATGTCACAGGAAGAAAGGTATGCGTTTGTGAGATTATTTGTTACACTTTCTGGAGTACTCATTTTAGATTTTTTTTTTTCAGTTACATGTTCTTAACAATGCTTGAATGAATTCTATTACCACATGTAAAAAAAAACTCATTGAAAATTTTATACTGGATACTATCCTTGAATATTTTTGCACTGAAACATGCCATGATTAACACTAGCATCTGTTGTGCTTCACAATATATTGATTTTAAATGTGATTTTTCTACATCCCCTCCCCTCCCCTCCCCTCAAACCTTTTGTCTATCCGTTTTCATAAAATTCTTTTCCTAATACACTGCTTATATTTATTTGAGTACCTTCTGTTTTCATTTGACTAAATTGAAATAAATAACTTTTGCACAATCGCTGTTTACAACCTATCAGCTATCTCAACCATCTCTCTGCTAAACTTTTAAATGCCTTCTTCCTAACTTCCAACTGTCACGGCGACATATCATTATCTCCATCAAGATCATCAATGCCTTTCCATACTCTTCGCTCTTAATGACTCTGGGATTTTTAATAGAAGTCTTACTGTTCCATAATTTATCTTCAACAACATTCTGAGTCTTCTGTTCGTCTATAAAGCCTATAAAGTTATGAACCTTCATGTTTATTTCCCTGCGTATTGAATTATACAGCATATCAGATGCCAAAAAGTAAAAATGAGAGAAATTTCTTTCTTGCAGGTTGACAAAGTATAAGAACTTTAAGGAAGGGCTCAAAAGAATAATTCTTGTTGCTACAAATCTGGTTGGGAGAGGAATTGATATTGAACGGGTTAACATTGTGATTAATTGTGATATGCCAGATTCTGCTGACACATACTTGCACAGGGTAATATTCCTTAGATTTAGCCCTGAATTAAAGGGAAGTGAATTTTTGTCAGTTTGCTAGTCTCGGATCTGATTTAGAAATGCTCTTCAGGTTGGAAGGGCTGGTCGATTTGGAACTAAAGGACTTGCTATTACATTTGTTTCATCAGCAGCTGATTCTGATGTCCTTAATCAGGTTAGTTTGCTGCTAGTTCATTGAAAGTCTCCTGTGATTTGATTAAAATTGGTCAATTAATTGCTGTTACTTGAAGGTGCAAGAGAGGTTTGAAGTAGACATAAAAGAGCTGCCTGAGCAGATAGACACTTCAACATACAGTAAGTTATATCTTCTATAATAATAAATTTCTGATGTGTCAGTTCCTTGATCAAACAATGAACTTATGAATAACATTTTATACAATTCCGGAAAGGGAAAGAAAGCTTATTAGAAGTCAATGTCGATATCTATTAGAACTTAATTTCAACCATTAGATAAAGATTGAATTCTATGATATAATAAATAGGATAAAGAATAAGTGGTCAAAATGGATATATCTCATTGATCATAGGTGGCAAAAGGCGATTCACTCGCCCCTAGCGCCCTCGCTAACCCGTCCCAAGGTCAACACGGATGAGATAAATCACAGGAGTTATTAGTTCGGATGTTGTGGTTAGCGCGTGGGGAGGGTGGGCACATTGGCTTTGTTTGGTTTTGATCCTCAGACCTCAAGGTGTCAACAACCACGCTCAAACCATTAGTCCATCCCATGAGGACTCTCATTGTATGATCATGGTGTCGATATACTACTGGATTGTTGAAGATCATTCACTTTGGATAATTACGCATCAAAATTGACCCAAAAGTGACAATTCTTCATTTATGATGATCATAGTGTTAGCAATAGGGTTAGCTCATCAATCCGTTCATATGTGGTTGACTTTGAGTCAAGATAATGTTTAATTGTTTACTATAGGCTTTAGTATTGCTAAAGGAATGTGTTCGCCATGACCAAATTTTAGCAATTATAGGACATACTTTTAATAAAGATAATAGTTCATTATTTGAGCTTTGTAATTGATGTGCATAGCCGATCTACTCACCAAATTATAGTGAGGGCATTGCTGAGGATAATTATTTGTAATTAGTGTGTAATACTACTGGGTTGAATTTATTTGTTCATCCACAACAATTTTTTGGTTGATGTGCCACAAGGGTATGAGTTGATTGTTTGTGCTAAGATAACTAAGGCTAACGCTCGAGGCCTTGTAAAAGTAGTAATGTGTTGTTAAGTTCGTCAAGCTACATAATTACACAGTAAACTTTTAGCAGCAATAGCTCATCATTCTGAATGAATATGAACATATAAAGAGTTCTGGTGGTTTGAGAAAGTGGGAAAGGCTACCATATTTTATACATTGGAAAAATGCAGTTTTGTGCAGAATGAAGCCAAACTTGAGGCAAAATAGTATCTAACCTTGTAAACATATCTATGTTTTTCAAGAAAAGTTTTAGGTATAATATATTGGTTAAAAGAGGAAGCGTATACCTGATTAAGATTTTTTTATTTTTGTTAGATGGACAAGTGCCATTACAGATGGAATTTAATTATTGCCGCTGAACAATTTCTTCTGTGCTTTTGTAGTGCCTTCGTGATAAGCTCACGCAGGAAAGGCTCTCCATCGATTTGTAGGAAGGGTCCATGGGCGAGCCATCATAGTACAAGTTTGCTGTGTTAGACCATCTCCAACTAATACCCCATTATATTAAAATGATGTTGGAGAGGCATCATTTTATCTCCAATGAATACACTATAATGGGCTTACACCAAATTGGTGCAAGTGGTTATTTTATTATTAAATATATTATAATATTATATTTGTATTTAATTAAATATATTATAATATTAATTTTATATTTAAAATATTTTATATAAGTGTTGCATGATTTAATTAAATGTATTATAATATTAAATTTATATTTAAAATATTCTTAAATATTATAAATTATTATTATTTAATTTAATTGAATTTATTTTAAATTTTTTAAATTTATCAATTAATTTGGATCAAAACCAATTAAATTTAGAGAGGTCAAATTGATATGAAGTAATATATTGAGAACATAATTTTCTTTTTCAATTAGTTTCCTAGTCGAGTTAAATTCTAGCGATTGATCGCATAATCATTTCCAATTGACAGATTTACCACTGTAGCAATCGGTGATTTGATAATTTTTGGAATGTGATTTGGACAATATAAACTGCCATGGAAAATATTATATTTTAGTCCTCCAATTTTAGCGTATCCCATTTTACTGTCCGTCTTCCTCTAGTGTCTAGATTTTTTTACTTATAGTACAACTTTTTCTTCATTGATGTAGTACGTTTACATGTCTCTCTCGTACTACAGCACAAGGCACACCCTCCTATTTTCACCGTCCCTTACTTGCCATAAGCCCTCTATTTTAGAAGAAAAACGTTGTCCATCCCACCCTCCGCGGCACCTCCTCAACCATGGCTCAATCTCGACATCTTGGCCTGCTTCCTTGCATGATCTAATTGAGCAATAATATCATACCTAACATGTATCGTTGCATAGGAATTAGGTGTTGGAGCAATCGGCCCTAAGATGGTCCGGTGTGACCATGGGTTTCGATGTTTGGGCAAAAGGTTTAAGTTAGGTTTACCCTTGTGTATTTGATATGCGTATGTTGAGTGTGCAGGTTGTACAGGTATGCATATGGACTTGACTGGACGGCCTCAGTACGGTGAAGGATGGCATGGAGGCAAGCTGGAGGCTTGTGTGCGCATCTGAGGGACCTTGGAGTGCAGGGACGATGAGCTGATGGGCGCGGACTTCGAGGCGTACGTGAAGGGTGGCATGGATGCAAGCTGGAGGCTTGCGTGCGCATCCGAGGGACGAGGGCCGAAGATGAAGAGGGCGCGAAGGCAACAGTCGAGGCTGCAGAAGAGGAGTCAGTCGAGTCGTGAGGATTGAGTGCTGTGTGAATGTACTCGGGAAGGGATCAGCAGGGTACCAGTCGACTGCCCTGGGGGCAGTCGACTGGTAGGAGGTTGGTGAGCTGGCAAATTCGAACGTTGGAGTGTCAACGGTCGAATTTGGCTGGCACCAGTCGACTGCCCTGGGGGCAGTCGACTGGTGGCGTGATTTCCAGCCCGAGTCTATTTAAAGGGGGACTCGATCAGGCTGGGGTTTCCTGACAAAACCTGCTTGGGTAAAGCCGGTTAGTAGTCTACTGTGTTCACAAAGCGTCCAAGGTGTTGTGGTGAGGTTTCTCCACCCACAAGGAGCGACACGTGATAGCCGGAGGTTATCCGGGGAGTGATCCACCGACGGATTGTTGGATTAGTCACCCGGCCGGGGTGGATACCAACTAAATACGGTTTGTTAGCGTTTGTTCCTTTGTTTTTATTGTTTATTATTATTGTTTCCGCTGCGCATACTAACAACGTAGGAAGAACAAGCCGAGATTTGCTATTCACCCCCCTCTAGCAAGGCGTATCGATCCTAACAATTGGTATCAGAGCGAAGGACCGCTCTTGATCGGACTAACCGCCGAGGGAGCAACCTCTAGAGGTAAAAAAATCAATGGAAGATAAGTTGGGGGACAACATCTACACCCCACCGCCCTACGACAATGAGGATTTCGACTATTGGCGGGCGAGGATGAAGAATTGGCTTAGCATGGAGTGGGAGTGCATGGTCATGCTAGAAGAGCCCTTCAAAGTTCCAAAGGACAAGCATGGAAAGAAGCTTCGTCCTAGATATTGGACTCAAGAGCAACAAGACTACTCTAGGGCAAACAAAAAGGTAATAGATGTATTAATTGATGTTTTGCCTAACAATGTTTTGAGTATTGTAGGGAATTATAAAAATGCACACGAATTATGGACCAAGTTGGTGGAATATCACAAGAACCCTACACAAACTCAAGGAGTAGATGAACCCGAGGAAGCGAGCTCAATAGCGCAAGAGGAGGAAGAAGTGTCCACATCCTCAAGTGAAGAAGAAAGTGAGAGGTCAACCACCTCAAGGAGTGAGAGGGAGGAGAGACCCTCACCTACACATGATCAAGAGGAAGTCTCCACTTCATCCAAGGGTGTAGGGGAAGTCAACCAAGCCTCAACCTCCACCAAAGCAAGGGCTAAAGACCACATTGTATGCTTTGGGTGCAATGAAAAGGGGCACTACAAGGATAAGTGCCCACTAGGTAAGAAAAAGGAGGCACACCCTAAACTGTAAATTCTTTTAAAACTAATGTGGGTTGTAGAATTGGTGAAGCTCAATCTAAAAGGAAGAAGATTCGATGCTTCACATGTGGAGAACTAGGGCATTAACACACTAAATGCCCTAGAAAAGGTGAGCTAAAGAAGATGGAAATTCTAAGAAGATGGGAAAAAGAAGAAAGAAGGAATAGAAGAAGCTCACAACAAGGAAGGACTACAAGGGTAAGGGAGGTACCCTCTAACCCTAGTTTAAAAAGAAATTCGATTTCAAGTTCTTCTTTACATTTCAAGAATCATGTTAATTACCCACCCATGCATGTTAGAACTCATGAGAATTGTTTATTTGTGCATAATCATGGATTTAAGTACAATGATAAGACTAAGGGTAACAAGGTAGATCATAACCCTAAGAAAAGCATGCATCATGATAGACCTAAGACTTGGGTACCTAAGGATCAAGGCATTGACCCCAAGAAGGGGAGACAAATGCCTAAGAAAATGGATAGGTCTAGGAATGTCCAAAGTGGACATATGGAATCCAAGGTTAGAGGGCTAAAAAGGGAAAATCAAGCCTTAAGGGCAAGACTTGATACTTTAGAGAAGACCTTAGAAAGATTCAAGATAGGATCTAAAGGTCTAGACATGGTGTTGGGTAGCATCAAACCCAACTATGATAGGTCGGGATTGGGGTACCGATCTAAGACCTCCAAGGGTAATGGAAAGAAATATGCTGGGGAAGCATACAATCTTAGCAAGGAGGGAAGGTCCAAGGGTGGCAAGGGGATGTCATCCAAGGGTAAAAAGAGTGACCTAACTAAGGACAAGGTGTCCAAGGTTAAAAAGGTCAATTTTGTAGGCCAAGAGTCATCGGTGGCACACCGGTGTGGCCTAGTGTGGATCGAGTCACCTAGGGAGGTGGCTAAGGCTAAGAACTCAAGGGGGAGCTCTAGGAGCCTTTGGGGTCCATGGTAGATGGATCTCAAAAGGTTCTCCCTTAGGAAATTAGGTGAAATGTGCCAAAAAGGATTGGAAGACTTGGGCAAGTCTTAATTCTAGATTTTGGCACATCAAAAGGTGAATTTTAGGGAGAAAAGGTGAAAATAGGGCTATAATTGACAAAATTGAGGTTTAATGGTGGAATACCATGTAACTCAATAATAAAAATGAGTTATGATCAAGGAGAAGAGAATGCATTGAAGAGAAGTGAAAATTAGAACTTCTAGGATGAGTTTATTTGATACACTTTGGAAGAAGTAGAGTTTTGTGCCAATCTTGGGATCCGGAGTACATTTATTTGGAAACGTATTTTTCCCAAGTAGATATTGGCTTCACAAATCTCCCCACAAAATTTCATAATTTTTGGAGACTTGTGGAATTAACTAGGCATTACTGAAATTGGGGCTGAAAACCTGAAATTCAGGTATCAGTCGACTGCCCTGGGGGCAGTCGACTGGTCCAAAGTGAATTCAGCCCCGAAAACATTCTGTGAGGTTTGGGAGTCTACTGCCCCATGGGCAGTCGACTGGTACGTAGGCTGAAATGGAAAATGAGAATGTTGGCTAATCAGAAATTGCAAATTTGATTATGGGACATGGTTTAGGACTAAAATTCTTGGTTTTGATTTCATATTATTTGAATAAAATATTATCCCATGATCTGATAAGAACTTATTGGATTTTATGGAAATCAAGAAGGAGTGATAAGGTTCCCTAGGTATCTAAGATTTAGAGGTGAAACAGGGAACATTGAGGACAATTCCATGTGTCGAATTATGATGGGTAGATTTGACAAACACATGGAATTAGAAAGTTGATACTTAATACAAAATCTTTAAGAAACTTCGATGTGTACCAAAAGTCAAGCACACTTGATATTTCCATGATATCATATTTTTCTAGGATAGGGTATATCCTAGCAAGTGTGCTTGCAAACTTAGAGTTTTTAGACTTTTGTTGAGTTCTTTTTGGCACTTAGGGAAAGATTGCCTTGGGCAATGCTATAAGAGTGTCAAAGGGGGAAGAACTCGAGTGTTGGGTGGTGTATGACTCAACGTGGTGTTTAGGGGGTTAAGTTGGGTAGAACTTGACCTGGGAAAAATGAAAATTGGGAGAAGGCATGAGTAAAGGGGGAGGTTGCCTCCTAGTTGTCTTGATTTTCATTTTGAAATTTTTGGGTTTTGTGTCAAACTTGGGAATGGGGATAGATACATGGGTAGATGTATTTTTCCCAAGTAGGTATGGGTACCACAAAGTTCTTCACGAAATTTGGGAATTTTTGGAGATCTGTGGAATTTCTAGCGCGTTTCTGAAATTCGGCCAGAAAACTGAGTATCAGAGTATCAGTCGACTGCCCCCAGGGCAGTCGACTGGTAAGGGCTGGTGTGTGTATCAACAGCTGTTTTGGGATTCAAATGACAAGGAACAAGTGTATGGGGGTCTAGTACACTAGGTTTGGGTCATTAGGGATGTTAAGAACCAATAATTGGGTAATTATTGGGTTCTTTTTGATGTATGGCAAAGGAGGAGAAGTTTGGGTTTAAGTTGGGAAACTAAACTTACCTTTGCTAGAAACCCTAGGTTTAGGGTGAGCTGAGATTAAGGGGGAGCATGGTTGCTCCATTCTTGGCGTAAGGGGAACCTTGGAGAGGTTCTTAATAAGCCTTTGTAAGTCCAGTGTAAGGGGGAGCTTGGGAGAAGCTTTAAAATGCCCGGTTTGGTGGAGAAAATCCTAGCTTGGAGGGCTAGGTGTGGGAAAATCCTAACTTGGAGGGTTAGGTGGTGAAAATCCTAGCTTGGAGGGCTAGGTGTGGGAAAATCCTAACTTGGAGGGTTAGGTGGTGAAAATCCTAGCTTGGAGGGCTAGGTGTAAAATTCCTAACTTGGAGGGTTAGGTGTGGGATGCCTTGGGATAGGATCCAGTTATGCATTGCATATGCATTCATTTAGCATGGTTTTTGCTATTTACTACTATCTTGTTTTCCCTAACTTAAACGAATTGCCAAACATCAAAAAGGGGGAGATTGTTGGAGCAATCGGCCCTAAGATGGTCCGGTGTGACCATGAGTTTTGATGTTTGGGCAAAGGGTTTAAGTTAGGTTTACCCTTGTGTATTTGATATGCGTATGTTGAGTGTGCAGGTTGTACAGGTACGCATATGGACTTGACTGGACGGCCTCAGTACGGTGAAGGATGGCATGGAGGCAAGCTGGAGACTTGTGTGCGCATCTGAGGGACCTTGGAGTGCAGGGACGATGAGCTGATGGGCGCGGACTTCGAGGCGTACGTGAAGGGTGGCATGGATGCAAGCTGGAGGCTTGCGTGCGCATCCGAGGGACGAGGGCCGAAGATGAAGAGGGCGCGAAGGCAACAGTCGAGGCTGCAGAAGAGGAGTCAGTCGAGTCGTGAGGATTGAGTGCTGTGTGAATGTACTCGGGAAGGGATCAGCAGGGTCGACTGGTAGGAGGCTGGTGAGCTGGCAAATTCGAACGTTGGAGTGTCAACGGTCGAATTTGGCTGGCACCAGTCGACTGCCCTGGGGGCAGTCGACTGGTGGCGTGATTTCCAGCCCGAGTCTATTTAAAGGGGGACTCGATCGGGCTGGGGTTTCCTGACAAAACCTGCTTGGGTAAAGCCGGTTAGTAGTCTACTGTGTTCACAAAGCGTCCAAGGTGTTGTGGTGAGGTTTCTCCACCCACAAGGAGCGACACGTGATAGCCGGAGGTTATCCGGGGAGTGATCCACCGACGGATTGTTGGATTAGTCACCCGGCCGGGGTGGATACCAACTAAATACGGTTTGTTAGCGTTTGTTCCTTTGTTTTTATTGTTTATTATTATTGTTTCCGCTGCGCATACTAACAACGTAGGAAGAACAAGCCGAGATTTGCTATTCACCCCCCTCTAGCAAGGCGTATCGATCCTAACATTAGGCTCCTCTCTACTTTTCAAAATAAAAAATAGCACAAGGAGAGATGAGTAAGCTTGTCCAGTACCAACCTGCCATGGATAACTGAAATGAGAAACTGAGACGATCGAATTGTGTCAAGCTCCTTTGCTGTCATTTTATGTTTCCAGCAAGCATTGACTTGGCCTTCAAAGCCACAGTTAGATTGCATCCCGGCTGATGTTATAGCTTTTACATACTCCTGAGATGCTAAAGTGCTATAAGAATTATCGTAAAAGTACAAGAATAATAAATATGCAAAAGAAAGGCATATCAGTCAAGGATTGTCCAGCTTCATCGGTATGAAGATAGGAATTATTTAAAGAAGAAAGATAGAATCTAAACTTATATAATATTCATGTTAGAGGAGCATAAATTTTATGTTGAAAATTGTCGATGACATGAAGTTTTTTGAAGCTAGACTAGAACGATTCTTTCAGAACTAAACTTTATTTGAGAACCCATACTTCGTGCTTGTAAAGCCTATCATTGTTCCTTTCAGCTAATCTACATTCTTGAGAACAGATTTACATGGCCAGACCATCATAATTTTTCAATGACAACATAAGATCAAATTGCCAACATCACTTACTTGGTAAAGGATCTCTCTTCTTGTTTGCAATCCAACATATTCGTTGAGATATTCCTATACAACACAAAGCACAAACTCAATTTATCGATTATACTGTCAATAGATTTGGGAATAATGGGAAAAAAAGAAGCTAAAATCAGTACAATTACTTTGAAACAAAATAATTTTCTATCTTTTAGTTGAATGTGGAAATTATTTTCATGTCGACTGACCTTCGTGTAATGGGTCTCCAGATCAACGGTAGCTCTTTGCTCTGGAGTTTTTGCTCTCAAGAAACGATATGCAAGGGATATAATTTGTCGATCAATCTGCAAAAAAGGCAACAGATATTTTGTCTAAGTTATCACTGATACATGCACATTCACACAGACAATAATAATAAATAATAATGTGGAAAACTAAGTATCAAAATAAAGGTACAATTCATTTAAACTGTTCTAGACGAAATGTTACTGATCGAATATTCAAAAACTAAGATATCTAGAGAGAAGTTGAAGAATTACCGTGAAACCTTCAAGATCAGTATGGAAGCAATCCACTCCAACCAAAAAAAAGTTGACTGTAAACACGCATGGGTCTTGCTTAAGATTGGTGCCAAGCAATGATCATGCAGGAAAGAATTGATTAAAGTTCTGAGGATTTGTTTTCTATATTGAGTTATTATCCCAATTAGTCTACCCTTAGAATAAGAACTTTCGGGCTATTGAGGGTCATTTAACTTGGTTGATCGTTTCACTGAATCTGAACCTCGAAGTTTTAAAGTCAACTATGTCATAAAGTATATTGTAAGCGAAGAATAAGTGAATGGTTCTGAAACATTCCAATCAATTCATTAACAACTAGAAAAAAAAGAAGGAAAGATTCAGTAATTAGCAACGAAATCAAAACAAAAAGCCCATGGAATCACAAACGGTACCTGCAACTCCAATTGCTATTCCTTCAAAAACAGAGTGGAAGCACAAAGCCACGATCAACAGTATGCTATCTCCAAGCGAACTTGCATCCTTAAACAGGGATGGAACAGAGTGATTTCCAGCTCCATGCCCATTCTGCAAGAAACAATATAAACCAACAAGTGTTCATATTGTCACTTCTCGCGGCAGATACCCTTGAGAAGTAGATAAATGTTTATTGATGATCAATTTAATATTATTCTGTCGCTATTTTGTGACTGGTTCATTTGATTGCGTTCGATTAAATGATAATTTCATCCTAGCTGTTCTCAGAAAACCAGATAAAGACCGTGTTTTTATTCACGAAGACAGCCGCAAGCAAACTCACCTCTCGTCGAACGTGTGGGACTCCGTCCACGCTGCTTTCCTTACACTGTTGAAGACTAATTCCTGTAACAAGTCAAAAGTTTCCACCAAAAAATCATTATGAATACCGTAAAAAATAGTTTTGTTTTGCAGGCTTCTGATCATAAGCAATGGTTAATTTAGATTGATAATAATTTCTTAGACAATACAAAGAGAAAAAAAAATGATCATTAAAGCGTAGCAATTCCCCTTTTGTTCAATAATTTGTGACTTCAGAAGTTGTAATCCAACAGTACAACGGGGAATCAAAGAGGGGGAAAAGATAAAATAAGAACAAAGAAGGTACCTTGATGGTTCTCCACATCTCGCACGGTCTGCCCTCTCGCCACTACGAAAGATATGGCGACGTCAGCGAGTAAGGCCAAGGCGTAGCCGGCGCAGGCGAGCATGAAGGCGAAGGGGTAGTCAACGTGTGTCAGATCCCCAAAAGTTTCGTTCGAGTCGCTGAGGAAATGATTCATAGCGGTAGCTAAAAAGACGCCGCCGGCGAACTGGGTTCCCAGGGCTAAGAACGCCTCGTTCCACTTGAGGAAGTAAGGGGACACGCCTCCGAAGAAGGTCGCGAAGAAGACGACGATGAGGCACCAGATCTTGGTGAGTATGATTTCAAAAGGTTGGAACCGCCAACCCAGCGGCCCTCTGGTCTCTACCCCACAAGTAATTAAATAAATCTTGGTGAGTATGAGCGACTTGGAGCGGAGGTCGGGATGGCCGGCGCCAGATTCGTCCGCGTCGGCATCGGCGTCGTCGCTGCCGCCGCCGTGGGCGAGGATGGAGGTGGAGAGTGAGAGGAGAAGGGAGAGGAGATGTCGAGATTGAGCCATGGTTTTCTTCTAAAATAGACCAAAAAAAAAAAAAAAATTGGATCCGCCACCTCAGCGGCCCCTGCCAACCCCGTCAGTCCACCCTAGGACCAAGAGGAGGTAAATCATAATAGAGGACTTATGGCAAGTAAGGGACGATTAAAATAGGAGGGTGGGCCTTGTGCTGTAGTACGAGAGAGACATGTAAACCTACTACATCAATGAAGAAAAAATTGTACTATAAATAAAAAAAATCTAGACACTAGAGGAAGACGGACAGTAAAATGGGATACGCTAAAATTGGAGGACTAAAATATAATATTTTCCATGGCAGTTTATATTGTCCAAATCACATTCCAAAAATTATCAAATCACCGATTGCTACAGTGGTAAATCTGTCAATTGGAAATGATTATGCGATCAATCGCTAGAATTTAACTCGACTAGGAAACTAATTGAAAAAGAAAATTATGTTCTCAATATATTACTTCATATCAATTTGACCTCTCTAAATTTAATTGGTTTTGATCCAAATTAATTGATAAATTTAAAAAATTTAAAATTAATAAGAATAGGGTCTTATGTGTTCTTTTGATTATATTCATATTCTTAAATATAAATTTGAAATACTGTATCAAGAACAATAATTTTTATATTAATTTGAAATACTATATCAAGAATAATAATTTTTTAAACATGAAATATATCTGAAAAATTTGATTCATGTTAAAAAAATAAAATTGACGATTGAATTTAAAAAATTCAAAATTACATGAAATCGAGTCTTTTATGTCAATTTACTCTTCATTGTATTCATGTCTTTAAATATTATTTCTATATCTTATATTGCAAAGAATAATTTTTTTTTTATACAAATCATATTGAGAATCTAAAGATACTGTCCTAATGAACAATATCTAAATCGATTGCTACATTATAATTTAAAATCTAAGTATATTATTTAGATATTTTATAACTTTAGTTATATGGTTCAGTTATTTACCACATTCAACTTTAATCGATAATTTACTCAAATGAGACAGATCCTCCAGGGCGGCTCAAGGCGATTCAAAGGTGATTCAAAGGCGATACACGCAAACTCGGGCGCGCGCGCCTCCGGATGGCGGCGCAGGCCGCCGGTGGCCCTAGGGCACCGACGATGGATCCTCTACAGCCCCCTTCCCTCGATGTAAACTCTCAATTTCCTCCTTTGCCCAACCGACGCGGTGCTCCCCCGCAAATCTCCAGCGTCAGAACAATGGCAATAGGATCAGAGGCGATGCTGTTACCTACTAACCCTTCACATACAGCGGCGCAAACCCCCACAAATGGCCTTGATGAGATGGTGCCGACCACCACAAATCTTTCTACATCTATCACTTATGCGGCGGCAGTGAAACCGGTCTCCCCTCGTACATCGAAGAAAAGTTTCGACGATGTAGGAAATTCTTTCAAGCCAATCACGATCTACAACAACAAGCCTGGAATTTTCTACTCGGAAGAGGAAATCCTAGGTATGTCTGAACCTTACCAATTCTCCTTGATTGGCAAGTTCTCTGGATGGCGCCCTAGCCAAGCAACGATTTTACAAGCATTTGGTAACCTAGGCCTTTCTAGCTTTTACAATATAAGATTTCTACGCGCTGGTTACATCTTCATACACCTAACATCAAATGAAGACATGGCCCGTGTTTGGGGTCGTGGGATATGGTTCATTGGAGGTGTACCATTAAGAATCTTTAAATGGTCACCCCATTTCTCATATGAATCAGAATCATCAGTGGTTCCAATATGGATACAATTACCGGATTTACCAATCCATATGTTTAATAAACACAGTCTTTTCTCGGTGGCTAGAATTGTTGGAAAACCCATCAAGATAGATGAAGGCACAACAGATGGATCCAGACTCTCGGTAGCCCGTATTTGTGTGGAAATTGACCTGCTAAAACCCAAAGTGGAGGACTTCTGGATTGGCATTGGTGAGGAGAAAAGATTACAGAAAATTATCTATGAAAAGCATCCCAAATACTGTGTTGATTGTAAACATTTGGGTCATGGGATAGAAGAATGCTATGTTAATGGGAATAAGCCAAAGCCAATTTGGAACTCTAACAGAAATGCCACTAATTTGGTGGAGGAAGATTTTAGGCTACACCTAACAAAAAGGAGAGAAAAAGAAAGAATACAGGCACAAACTGGCACGCAAGTAGAAGAGAGTTTCTTAGTGCAGATGGAAAAACAAAAATGGGTGCAAAAGAAAACAAATATAGGGGTAGTGGATCAAGTAAACAATGGGTGTGAGGAAGCTGACAATCAATTCCAGCCACTGGCTGATTTGGATGTGGATACTCAAGGAGATGTAGAGATTTTGGAAGGATTAGAGGGCCTTTCCAAAGGGTTAGAGGAAATCCATGGAGAAATCCCAAGTTTGGCAGAGATTCTGCCAAGAGTTCAGATACAAGCAGGAAATGGCAAGAGTAAATCAGAGGCTCCTGCAACATCAAAAAAGAATGCTTATGCACCAGATAGAAATGGGCAGAGGGAAGAACAACAAAAGGGCGCTGGAGTGACAGAAGGAAATGATAAGGCTAAACAGTATGTGACACACACTGCGGGACAAACAAGGACTGACAAAGGAAAATCTATAGTTGGCACAGTAGCACAAATGGATATGCATGTACCAAATATGAATGTGCAGACAAAGAATCACTCAGTGCTGTCTAGTGGGCCTCTTGATTTAGAAACAAATAAAAAGTCAGGTGAGTGGGAGGTAATTGCATCTGAAAACACCCCTGCTAAGGGAAACATTCCGGCAACTGAAACATCACAGAGCAGATCTCAATTCGGATTACAACAGGCAGTATCAGTGCCTCCTCAGGTGGATATTCAATATAATGCCCCAGTGGAGGCTTTGGCAAGTCAGACACCAGTGGAAGCATTGGAAAATCAGACTCTAGTGAATTTTAATCAAGAGGAAGATGACAGTTCTTGGGAAGAGCAAGGAGAATCAAATGTTGCTACTCATTCAAAAACTTTTGAGGAAGAAGAAGAAATGGATAGCAGAGAAGCAATGCAAAAGCAGAGGAGATTTTCTTATGAAACTGCAGTAAGCCCAAGCAAGCGAAAGAAGCATAATATTGTAAATGTACCAGTGATGGAGCACAAAATCGACAAGAACAGTATAGAAGGGAGAGTACAAGTAAACTCTAACGTAGCAGGAGCTTCAAAAACCTATAAAGTGTCTGCTATTTCAAATGTTAAAGATTCTATGCTAACCATAGGGAGCTCAGCAGGAAATTTGAATACAAACAAGGGTACAACACAGCTCAATTCAGTGAATGTGTTGGATGGAGACAGAAAGATGACAAGGAGTAAAGCCCAATCACATAGGGCTACCTCATCATAATTCTAATGGCAGGAATCATATGGAATATAAGAGGGATGGGCAATGTTGCATCCTTGAGGAGAGTACATTTTCTAAGAAAGGTCCATCATCTCAATTTTCTGGGTATCCTTGAACCATTTATTGAGCTAGATGAGAATTTCATTACCAGACGATTGGGTTTTGAAGCAGCTATTTCTAATTGCTCTGGGAAAGTTTGGTTTATGGTTGATGCTAATATAGAGTGTAAAGTCTTAAAAGATCATGAACAGTTCTTGCACATGGAGCTGCGGTCTAACATCTTTCCTATAAAAATGATAGTCACTGTGATCTATGCTAAGTGCACGCAAGCAGAGAGAGCTGGCCTTTGGGAAACACTGCTAGAAATCAGACCGAATAGCAATGAATACTGGCTAGTTGGAGGGGATTTCAATGTGATTTCAAGCCCAAGTGAACACTCAAAGGGATACATCTCTAGGGCGGCACCGGTACAAGACTTTAATGACTTCCTGATGTTAGCTGGCCTGATAGATGCTGGGTTTGTAGGTGATAGATTCACATGGACAAATAACAGAATTTGGAAACGATTGGACAGGGTCCTTGTATCGCCTTCTTGGAGCGATCATGATCTCTCAGTGAGGATAGAACACTTAACTCGGGCTTTCTCTGATCACTGCCCCTTGCTTATTACCTTTCCAGAATTTTCAAAGCCTGTTGCCTCGTTTAGATTCCAAAACATGTGGATTAAGCACAACAACTTTTTACAAACTGTGACACTGAATTGGAGACTGCCATTTGCTGGTCATGGATTACACAAACTGCAGTGCAAGTTGAAGAGACTCAAAGAGCATTTGAAGTGGTGGAATTGGGAAGTTTTTGGGAACATATATGAGAATATAGTTAATGCAGAGGAATGTTTTGCGGCTGCAGAGAGAAGATTTGATCTAGACCCATCGGAAGAGAACAAAATTAATAGAGCACAAAAACAGGCCCAGCTTTTTCGAACCCTACACATGGAAGAAATCTTTTGGAAGCAACGGGTTGCGGTGAAGTGGGCGGTTGAAGGTGAAAGAAACACTAAGTTCTTCCATGGTTTGGCACAAAAAGGAGAATGGCCAATAGAATTTTCAGAATATGGGATGAGGGTGTATGTTTGGACAAGCCGGAAGATATCAACGCCTCAGGCGCAACTTATTTTGAAAAGCTGCTGTCCGGAGAGGATTATAGCTGCAATCTTGTCAATTTTGATCATATACCAGCATTAATCACCTCTGGAGACAATGCAGTGCTCTCAGCTCTACCTATTATGGAGGAGATAAGATAAGTTATATGGGAAATGCCGAAGGATAGTGCAGCAGGTCCAGACGGATTTTCAGCAGAATTTTACATGTTTGCTGGGAAATCATCAAGGATGATGTATATGAGGCTGTCTTGGATTTTTTTCATGGCAGCCCAATGCCAAAAGGAATGGCAGCCACCACTATAGTCCTAATTCCCAAAGTGGACAACGCACAGCAATGGAGGGATTTCAGACCTATCAATTTGTGCAATGTTTCCAACAAAATCATCTCCAAACTAATAGCTACACGAATGAGTCAAATCATGGACAAAATTGTATCGCCTTCACAGAGTGGTTTTGTGTCAGGTAGATTAATATCAGACAATATACTGTTAGCTCAAGAATTCAACCACAAGTTAAACTATCACGTCAGAGGTGGCAATTTGATTTTGAAGTTAGACATGGCTAAAGCATTTGATAGAGTCCAATGGCCTTTTCTCTTCAAAATCATGGAAGCTTTTGGATTCTCAGGCATAGTTATTGGACTCATGAAGCGCTGCATTGCTGAGTGCTGGTTCTCTGTTAAAATCAATGGGCACTTGGCTGGTTTCTTTCATTCGAAGAGAGGTTTAAGACAGGGTGACCCCATCTCCCCTCTACTTTTTGTTATTGCTGCAGAATTCCTATCCAGAGGTTTAAATGACCTTTTTAATAAACACCCACAACTATATTTTTCCTCGGGTTGTGATACTAAATTATCTCATTTAGCATATGCAGATGATATTATGATTCTGATGAATGGCTTAGTTAACAATGTTAAAAGAATCAAGAAATTTCTGGATACATATGAGATATTATCAGGGCAATCCATCAATGCTGGTAAAAGTTTGTTTTTCCCCGCAAAAAGTATTACGAGCACCAGAAGAAGTTTGATTGCTTCCATCACTAGCTACATTGAAGGACATCCTCCTATAATATATTTGGGAGCACCAATTGCTGCTGGAAATAGGAAGTCAAGCTATTTTCAACCACTAATCGAAAAAGTCAGGAAAAGGCTACTTGGGTGGAACATTAAGAGGTTATCGCATGGTGGCCGATTGCTGCTCATACAAAGTGTGCTAACATCGATTCCTTTTTATATACTACAGGTTCTTCTCCCACCATTGACAGTGTTACATCAAATAGAAATGGTGTTCGCAAACTTCTTCTGGGGAATGGCAAATTCCAAAAACAAGACTCACTGGATAGCTTGGCCTGAAATTTGCAAACCAAAATTAGAGGGGGGACTGGGGATCAGAAAGCTAGCGGATGTTGCCACTGCTACTGCAATGAAACTATGGTTTAGATTCAGAGAGCAAAAAACTCTATGGGCCACTTTTCTTTTGAAGATGTATTGTGGGAAAACCTCACCAAGTGTAGTCTCAGCGAATTGGAAATCCTCCCCTTGTTGGCGTCGGCTGCTCAAGATCCGAGCTTTGACAGAGGGAAACATTGGTTGGATTATTGGCAAAGGAGAGATAAAATTCTGGTATGATATTTGGCTAGATCAGGGGTCGTTGTACCGGTCGTGCATGGTTGTGGGGAACCCAAACTGCAAGGTTTCTGATTTTTCCAGCAATGATAGATGGGATATTGCAAAGCTACAAAACGTTGTGCCAGTTAGGATTGTGGAGGAAATTGAGGGTATTGCATTGCCTACTCTGGATGGAAATGACACACGAATGGTAGATCTCTGGAGTGGTCGGGACAACATTGTTTGGAAACCTACGTTGAATGGCAAATTCACTCTGAAATTTGCTTGGAACTGCATAAGAAACGCACAACAATCTGCTGAGATCTGGAGAGCTTGCTGGAGTAAGCTACTCTATCCAAACATTTCTGTATTTATATGGCGCTTCTTGAGGAAAAGGTTACCTTTAGATGATGTTCTACAACAAAGAGGACTGCATCTGGCTTCTAAATGTCAATGCTGTGCATCCATGGAAATGTGGGACCATTTATTTTTTAATGGAGCTACGGCCATTGAGGTTTGGAAATATTTTGCGCAGTTGTTTGGTGTTGACAGATATCAAATCATTGAGAATTGGAGGATAACACAATCCTGGTCAAGAGATGGCCATATTAAGGAGGCCATTCCTTTTCTAGTTGTTTGGAATTTATGGTGTGCTTGAAATGATGTAAAGCATCGTGAAATCAAACCGGCAGCAAGCAAAATAATCTGGAAGATCAAGTGCTATATAAATCTAGGCATGGCAGCGGGTTTGATCAAGCACAAGCACTGGAAAGGATGTAACCACGTGGCTCAATTCTTGGGTTTTCAAATCAAAAACAGAGTTACAACTACCATCTCCAAAGTTTTTTGAAGAAAACCAAAACATGGAATATTTAAGTTAAACACAGACGGGTGTTCAAGAGGGAATCCAGGGTCTTCTTCATATGGTGCTATTATCCGAGACCATGAAGGAAAAGTTGTCCTAGCGAAAGCTGGAACGATTGGTATAGGATCTAATGTAAGGGCTGAATTGTTTGCAATTTTGATGGGACTAGAGTTGTGTGTGGAAAACCACTGCCTCCCAGTTTGGCTAGAGTCTGATTCGCTAGTGGCATTGAAAATCTTACAATCGACTTCAATTCCCTGGGAACATCATAATTTGATCCTAAAAATCAAATCTATACTGCAGCATCACCAAATCCGACTCATGCATGTGTATAGAGAGGGTAATGCTGCAGCGGACCACCTTGCAAATGAGGCTTTCCACTTTACTACAGACAAAATATGGTCCACAGCAGAGATAGACAAAACTCTTTTTGGTATCTACAAGCTGGATAGAATTAATCTGCCATATATCAGAATCTCAAGGAAATCAAACTGATCAACTGTGATTGACAAAGCAACGAAGGAAATGGAAAACACAGCAATATCAGAAGAGATTTTGAAACAACAACTGTCGAGGATACATCTTTTTTCGTCTCCAGCCATGATTAGTAGCTATTCAATGCTCCCAAAGACACTGTGGTTCAAAATAATTATTTTGACTGATTTCTGGACTCATCCCAAAAATACAATGATATGTCTGCAGTTTCTCTGGAGGTACCCAGCGGCTAAGATTTGGGGAGCTCTGATTGAGAAAATTCTCAAGTTTTATGAATCGTCAACAGAGTACTGTTTTAACTATGCTTGGACCACAACCCCTGTTGCTTTGTTGGAGATTTCGATCTCTCGATCCTGGCCTGCCATATTTCAACAACGTCTTGGGTTTTCATCGGCAGGGGATTTTCGTGAACTATCTTTGTGTGATTTTACACTGTCTGCAGACATGATGTTGGAGGGTATGCTAGCTTATATAGGTTTCTGGTCACTGTTTGAAGCATCAGAAACTTTGGCATCACATGGAGGAGATGCAGATTGGAGTCAAATTGATACTACATGGATTTACTTTTGGATCTGATAGTGCCAGCGGCAAACTGCACAGCAGATTTCAGAAATGCCTCTGGAGCTCAAATTGCTCTTGACAGTAAAATTCATGTGCTAAGGTTTGGATCTGATGGTTTTGCAGTTATTATGGTGTCTGGTTTTGAATTGATAAGCTGCGCTTTTGGTTCAGACAGTGGTTTCTACAGAGTGCCAAATGTGGCAAATGTAACAGTTTTAAGCATAGCTCACAAGAGGCCTTCGATCATTCTTTTTCCTGAACAAGAGGTTTTCTGTGGATTTCAATCGTTGAAATTCTTCTGGAAATATGGTCTGTTGATTGGCATGGCTCTTGAAATCACTCAGAATAGGGGGTCACATATGAAAGGCACATGGTTTTGTTGCCAATCACTAGCTTTTGGGGGAATTCCGTGTGGCTGCTGTTTATCATTAATGCTAGAGCTCTGATAATAATTGGTGCTTGAAGGAAGTATGGGTCTGCTAATTTTGCATGTGCTGTCCGTTTGGCTCAGAACTAAAAGGAAAAGATGCAATACTAGATGCTTGAAAATTGGAGGTTTTAGGGGTTGTATGGATGATGTTACAAATTTGGGCTGCTCTTCTCTGGTGGTGCAAGCCTTTTCCAGGTTTCTGATGGATCAGTGAGGATGGGGAGGAAATGGATAGATAGGGATGGTGAATGAATCCACCATATATGATTCATCTAGTCCGTAGCAAACGGCCACGGTAAAGACAACTCAAATCCGTTGATGGTTGAGGCTTTACCAAAAAGCCTAATAGGGTGAATAGATCCACCATAGATCTATCTAGCCCGTAGTAACGGCTACGGTAAAGGCGCTACAAATCCGTTTATGGCTGGTCGCTTGCCAAAAGCGAACATCGGGTTTCTAGATTTCCGTTTGACTTTACATATGCATGCCTCAATTTCTTATCCTTTGGTCATATGGAAGAATTTGAAGAGGAGGACTATGGCTTATTGCAAATTCTCGAAGATTCTTGGGCTCTAGAAGTTTCGATGTGCAGAGAGAATTTCTTATAAGGGGAGGAAATCTACTAAAGAGCAAAAGACTGGAGGATGATTTCATCTGTGGATTTGCGCAAATAAAAGACTGGCCAGTAATTGTATAGACTATATAAACAGCCAGTTTCCCTTTTATATTTAGAGTAATGATTGGGAGAGTGAATTTGGGAGAGTGAATGGGAGAGTGAATGACGTGGAGCTAATGTATACACGTCCGATCGTCGATCGGACACCACCGATGACCTCTGATTGCCGTCCCGAATCAAACTATGTCTTGGGGGATGGTGAACCCGGCAGGGTCGCCGGTAATTGAGATCTCGCCGGATTGACGGTACATGCGGCGAGATCATAATTGCGGCGATTCCCGATGAGTTCACGATCTTCTTAGGACATAGTTTGATTCGGGACGGTGATCAGAGGCCGCCGGTAGTGTCCGATCGGCGATCGGACGTGTGTACAATAACTGCCACGTCATTCACTCTCCCAAATTCACTCTCCCTATCATTACTCTTATATTTATTGCAATAATTGTAAATCAGTCAAAGTCATTGTTACATCTATATTAGAAGGTTAGGTCTGGTCCCCCTTCTAATATGGATTTCTTTTCCAGGAATAATAGGTTTTCTTTGCTAAAAAAAAAGGATGAGAATATATAGGAACTTATTTCATATTATTCCGAAGTCTCTAGGTCTATCTAGACATTTAAAATGTATTTTTATTTTTAAAATTAAATTTTGCGATAAATCCCTGGAGTTGTCGTAAATTTTAATTATTTTAAAAATCTAAATAAATGTCTTCTAAATATCGCAGATCATCCTAGAGACCTCAGATTGATATGAAATAAGTTTTCATATATTCGTATTGATCTCTTGATGAAATAAATGACCTTAAACATGAATTTCACTTAATATATTGAAATCATGATTGTTTAATATAAATTTACTTTAACATTTTCAAACTCTAACTTTTTTCACTAAGTCATTATTCCATAGAATTGATTTAACTATGAAAAAATTTTGGTGGAATTGATATTTAAGGTCATTTTTGTTATCTGGAGATCGATACGAACACATAGGAACTTGTTTCATATCATCTGAGGTCTCTAGGTTCATCTGCGGCATTTAAAAGGTTTTTTATTTTAAAAAATTAAATTTTGTGATGAATTTGGGATTTTTCACCAATTTGAGATGAATCCAAGGATTGGTCATAAATTTTAATTATTTTAAAAATACAAATAAATGCCTTCTAAATGTCGTAGATTAACTTAGAGATCTTGAATTGACGTAAAATAAGTTTCTATATGTTCGTATTGATCTACTGATGACATAAATGGTCTCAAACATAAATTTCACTTAATATATTGAAATCAATGATTGTTTAATATCAAAATTACTTTGTCATTTTCAAACTCGCGTTTTTCACTAAGTCATTATTTCATAAAATTGATTTAATGCGTCAATAAATGTGTCGACAATAGAAATTTATCATGTGATATTTTCAGTTAGATTCCGGTCCAAGTTAGATTCCTCCATACCGATGATGCTGGTGGCAATGATGATGATGGCGGTTCATGAATTTTTTTGTAAGAATATTTGTTATTGAATTGAATTTTTTTAAAAAATGTTTTTAATACAGTTAGTTTGCTTCGAACATAGATAAAAAGAATTTTTTTTAATTTACATATTAAGTTAATAGGATGTTTTTCATGTCATGTTATAGTTCCTTTATTTTTTTTATTTTACCTTAAGAATATAATAAAAAATACATGACGTGTTATTTCATGGGTACATGTGGACATACGATAAAAAAAACATGACATATGGATATAATAGAAAAATTCTACCTTTATTTTTTTTATAATACGAATACATATTAACTTGTTTGATGTCATTCTAACTTTTTTTATTATATGACTCATACATTATTTTTTTTTGTTATGCTTACAAATTTCACGTGGATATATATTTCATACAATTAAAAATGAATGATATTTTCTGATAATAAAATTTTGAATGCATATGTTACGACTCACGAGACACCGATATCATTGATATGTTAGATACATATTATTTTTTTTATTATAATTGTTACTTAATGTTTATTGTAATTTGATGTAGGATAAGAATAAGAACGAAGGAGGACGTTTCTCCTGCAACTGAAAAGGAGACTGTTATTTTGATGAGTTGTTATATAGATATTATGAATCGTATAATTTTGGCATGTTAATGAATTTTACTGATATATGGATATGATATGTATAACTTGTAGCGACAGTTTCAAGTTGAAACTATCATTTTGGATGAATATGTAGTCATGTATGACTTGTGACTTTATTTTGGATGCTTTCTTTTTAATGTGAATTGTAGGATGCGTTGGAAATCTTAATTGTAAGATGTGTTGGATGTCAAATATATAGGATGTGTTAAATGTTAATTATAGGATGTGTTAGATGTGTTGATATGATATGTATATAAGGACAAATGCTGAAATAGAGTGTTGCTGTTAAAAAAATTTGAGTTTTGCGATGAATTTTACGACGGAATTGTTTTCAATGCAATCTTATCACAAAAATATTGTGTTATCGTAACTCTGAGATGAAAAAAGTTCATCCCAGATTTGGGACGAATCATAGGGTTCGTCGCAAATCTGCGATAAATTTTGTGATTCGATGTAGATCTATAACGAACTTTTTTCATCGTAGATTTACAAAGAATCAATATTCGTCATAGATCTGGGACAAATTTTGGGATTCATCACAAATTTACGACGATTCAAGATTCATCATAAATTTTCATTGCCAATTTTGTGATGAAGTGTGTTAGATAATAATTATTATCTAATATTAGTTGACCTTAAAATTAAAAAATAAATAAATAAATTAAAACTAAAGTAACTTCATGCAATTGAAGTTACTAATTAAATGTAACTCATCTATACATATATATACTTATTTTTATTTGTAACGGATGTAAATAAAAATAAGTATATGCAACCGAGGCATGATGGATGCATAATAAAAGGAGGTTACACATATATTTGGTCCTCTCTCTGCCTATAAATTGAAAGCATGATAATGTCCATCATATTAAGAATTAATTGCTTTCGAAAAGAAGGAAAGAAGAGAGAAACCATATATAAAATAATTACATTACAATGGCTTCTTCATCAAGCTCAGGTATGTAAAATATATAGATTTCAAGATCCGTTTCATAAGTAAATAATGATCGTGTAAACTAACATGTGGTATCAGAGCAAAGTTGTGAAATCTATACGTTTTCATATATGAATTAATTTTGATGAATTATAAATTAATATATGCATTAATGATATGAAACATATAATAAACTTTTCTATTAATCACGTTTAATATTCAAATTCATTTATCAAATGTATACTAATTTTTCATTATATAATAATGACTAGTATAATACTCGTGCGATGCACGAGAATCTTACTCAATTAAAATAACATGTTTAGTAATAATATATATATATGTCAATTTTTATTATTAAAAGAAAAATTAAAATGAAAAGTAATTTTATTTCATCATGGATTCATGTCAATATAAGATATAGTATTATCCTGTGCTATAGTGCAACACACAGACGACACATGAAAACCCTAGTAGCAAGCTACTGTGATGGGTCATCCCCCATATAAAAATTAATTTAATATCAAAGTGGACCAATAACCCACATATCAGATATTAAACTAATAAGAACAGATACTACACTTGATCTTTGCCAAAAGGCCGAGAAAGGTATGAGTTGTTTTACTGTTCTTTGTCCATTTTTATAATTTCTTTGTGTGTATTCGCCTAGGTAACTTCAGATGTGGGACTATCATTTTTCTTACATCAAAATTAATTTTTGAATTATCTTTTTTAAATTTACTAAATTATTTTTTTAAATTTTAATTTTGGATTAAGATCTGAATTTTTCTTTTTAGGATTTGTAATTATATATTTTCTGTTGAATTTATATTTTTAATTATAATTTTTTTATTTAGAATATTTATATTCGATTTAGGCGAGAATCCTAAGCTCCCTGTGAATGCCACATCTGCATGCAAAACTGTATTTTATAGATATCAATAAATTAGTATCTTTAATAATGCATGACATAATAAATTTATACATTGATTTATTATTGTTTATGAATTTGATTAATGATTGTAATATACATGCATACTTTAAAGATAATTAATATTGATTATGATTGTGATATAAATACATGATAATGATTTGATATTAATTAAGATAGTTTGTGATCACCAAAGTGATCAAACTAGAATAATTAAATATCATGCATAAAAATAATCATTTATTTATCATACTTATGAAATGCCTATTAAATGATAAATAAATGAGATTCATTAATCATTAAATTTATGGATTTTCCCAATGGAAAATTAATTTTCATGATTAGTGACATAATTGAAGAAAATTAAAATTCTTGAACCAAATATATTTTGTTTATCCAAAGATGACATTTATATTTGATTGAAGATTTTAGTTTCTTAATAATATGAGGCATTTAATTTTGGATAGTATATTGTAATATTAGCTCAAAGGTATATTACAATATATTCTAATGTTTTATCTGAATCTGTATGTCTAATTTGCAGCAATTTCTCTTCATTCGCAAACTTCTTCTGTTACCATGTTTAATGGTTTAAAGTTTAAACTTCTCTGAATGGAGTGAGCAAGTCAATTTTCATTTAGGTGTATTGGATCTTGACTTGGCACTACTAAAGGAAAAGCCCACTGCAATTACTGATTCAAGCAGTGAGGAAGAGAAGTTCAAATATAAAACATGGGAACGGTCTAACAGATTAAGCCTTATGTTTATGCGAATGACTATCGCAAACAACATTAAGACTACCATTCCACAAACAGAAAATGCAAAGGAATATTTAAAGTTTGTGGAAGAACGTTTTCGTTCTGCTGATAAGTCACTTGCTGGTACATTAATGGCACAACTCACGACTATAAAGTTTGATGGATCGTGTAGTATGCAAGAGCATACCATTGAGTGACTAATATTGTAGCAAGATTAAAAACTTTAGGAATGGCTGTGGATGACTCCTTCTTGGTTCAGTTTATTCTGAACTCATTGCCTCCTGAATATGGTGCTTTTCAAATTAACTATAACACTATTAAGGAAAAATGGAATGTTAATGAATTGATAAGCAAACTCATTCAAGAGGAAAATAGACTTAAGAATTTGGGAAGTCATTCCATCAACTTCACTATTCAAGGAGCTGGTAAAGCACTAAAAGCAAAAGCCAAAAGTTTCAAGAAAAAGAAAAGATCTATTAAAGCTCCTCAGGTTGATAAGAAGGAACACAATAATGATAAGTGTCATTTCTGTAAGAAAGAAGGACATTATCAAAAGGATTGTCCTAAACGCAAGGCTTGGTTCGAAAAGAAAGGTATATTAAAAACTTATGTTTGTTTCGAATCAAACTTGATTGATGTTCCTCAAATACTTGGTGGCTTGATTCTGGTGCTACTACTCATGTATCCAATATAATGCAGGGATTCCTTACGATCCAAACCATAAACCGAATTGAGAATTTCCTATATATGGGAAATCGTATGAAGGCTCCGATTGAAGGCATAGGGACTTATCGTTTGGTCTTAGATACTGGTTATCATTTAGACCTATTACAGACTCTTTATGTACCTTCAATTTCAAGGAATCTTATTTCTCTTTCAAAACTTGATGTTTGTGGTTTTGATTTTAATTTTGGAAACGCTTGTTTTAATTTGTATAAGAATTCAAGATTTATTGGTTCTGGAATTCTTAATGATGGTTTATATAAATTAAAATTTGATAATAAATTTGTTGAATCCTTACTTACTGTGCATCAAAATATTGGAATTAAGCGAAATATGCTTAGTGAAAGTTCTGCTTTCTTGTGGCATAAGCGTTTGGGTCATATATCCAAAGAATGATTAGAAAGATTAGTAAAGAATGAAATTTTACCAAAATTAGATTTTACTGATCTTGGCTTATGTGTGGATTGTATTAAGGGAAAACAAACCAGACATAACAAGAAAGGAGCCACAAGAAGCACTCAGCTTCTTGAAATAATACACACTGATGTATGCGGACTTTTTGATACTTCATCTTTTGGTGGAGAAAAGTATTTTATCACTTTTATCGATGATTTTTCACGTTATGGATATGTTTATTTGCTTAAAGAAAAATCTCAAGCAGTAGATGCTTTTGAAATCTACATTAATGATGTTGAAAGGCAATTAGACAAGAAAGTGAAAATTGTAAGGTCGGATAGAGGAGGTGAATACTATGGGAGGTATGATGAAACAGGACAACATCTAGGTCCATTTGCAAAACTTCTTGAAAAACATGGCATATGTGCACAATATACTATGTCATACACACCTCAACAAAATGGTGTGACAGAAAGGCGTAACCGTACATTAATGGATATGGTTAGAAGTATGATGAGTAATTCATCATTACCTAAATCATTGTGGATGTATGCTTTAAAAACATCAATGTACTTACTCAATAGGGTTCCTACTAAAGCAGTTCCAAAGACTCCTTTTGAGTTATGGACAAATAGGAAACCTAGCTTAAGACACTTGCATGTTTGGGGTTGTCCAGCAGAAGCAAGAGTTTATAATCCACATGAAAGAAAGTTAGATTCTCGAACAGTTAGTGGGTACTTTATTGGTTACCCAGAGAAATCAAAAGGGTACATATTTTATTGCCCTAACCATAATCCAAGGATAATAGAAACTGGTAATGCAAAATTCCTTGAGAATGGTGAAGTTAGTAGGAGCGATGAACAACAAAATGTGGATATAAAGGAAGTTAAGATAAATATTCCTTTATCTAAAAGTATTCCTTCATCCAGTATTGTTCCAAAAGTTGTCCCAGTTATCAATACTGAACAACATGATGAAATATCCCCTGAAGAAACTAACTCACAAAGATTTAATGTAAATAAGTCGCAAGAAATAGCATTGAGAAGATCTCAAAGAATAAGAAAAAGTGCTATTTCAAAAGATTATGAAACTTATTTGCAAGAATTAGATTATGCAATTTATGAAGATCCAGTTTCATTTTCACAAGCCATAGAAAGTTTAGAGTCAGATAAATGGATTAAAGCAATGAAAGAAGAGTTGCAATCCATGTATGAAAATAATGTTTGGGATATCGTTGAATTGCCAGAAGGTTCCAAACGAGTTGGATGCAAATGGGTTTTTAAGACCAAGCGTAACTCGAATGGTAATATTGAACGATATAAAGCTAGACTTGTTGCTAAAGGATACACTCAACAAGATGGTATTGATTATAAAGAGACATTTTCACCTGTCTCAAAGAAAGACTCTTTACGTATTATCATGGCACTAGTGGCTCATTATGATTTAGAGCTATATCAAATGGATGTGAAAACAGCCTTTTTGAATGGAAATCTTGAGGAAGAAGTATATATGGACCAACCTGAAGGTTTCTTAATTGAAGGAAAAGGTCATCTAGTGTGTAAACTTAAGAAATCAATATATGAACTTAAACAAGCTTCTAGACAATGGTATATTAAGTTTAATGATATCATCACATCTTTTGGTTTTGAAGAGAATGTTGTTGATCATTGCATATATCAAAAGATCAGTGGGAGCAAAATTATATTTTTAGTCCTGTATGTTGATGATATTTTGCTTGCTGCTAATGATTTGGACATATTGCATAAGACAAAAGATTTTCTTTGTAAGAATTTTAAAATGAAAGATATGGGTAAGACATCCTGTGTGATCGGAATTGAAATATTTCGTGATAGATCACAAGGACTATTAGGATTGTCTCAAAATGCTTACATTGAAAGAATTCTACAGAGATTTAATATGGAAAAATGTTCAGCTAGAGTTTCTCCAATTCAGAAAGGGGGCAAATTTAGTCTTATGCAATGTCCAAAGAATGATATCGAACGAAAACAAATGGATTCAATTCCATATGCTTCTGTTGTAGGAAGTCTAATGTATGTACAAACTTGTACAAGACCGGACATTAGTTTTGCGGTTAGAATGCTCGGCAGATATCAAAGTAACCCTGGAATTGATCATTGGAAAGCTGCTAAGAAAGTTTTAAGGTATCTTCAAGGCACCAAGAATTACATGCTCATGTACAGAAAAACTAATCACTTGGAAGTGATTGGTTACTCAGATTCAGATTTTGCCGGATGCATCGACAGTAGAAAGTCCACTTTTGCTTATTTGTTTCTTCTTGGAGGAGGAGCAGTATCATGGAAAAGTGCCAAACAATCTGTCATTGCCTTATCCACAATGGAAGCAGAGTTTGTGGCATGTTTTGAAGCCACAATCCATGCATTATGGTTGCGGAATTTTATTTCAGGACTTGGAATTGTCGACACTATTGCCAAGCCGCTGAAAATTTATTGTGATAATTCTGCAGCAATATTCTTCTCAAAAAACGATAAATACTCAAGAGGTGCCAAGCATATGGAATTAAAATATTTTGTCGTTAAAGAAGAAGTTCAGAAACAAAGAGTGTCTATTGATTATATTAGAACGGATCTCATGATTGCAGATCCGTTAACTAAAGGTTTACAACCAAAAATATTTAAGAAACATGTACATCGAATGGGTCTTGGTTGTACTTTGAATGATTTATTAAGTTGACACTATGAGCTCACTTATGTGTTTCTGATATATAGTTTCTAGCGATGATGTGCACATTACTATGTTATAACATGAAATGCCTTGAAACATTATTGTGGACCATTATGAAATTATATGTTCATTTATAGGCCTAGTATAATAGGATACTGATGTTTGTGGTATATAGAAGGAAGTATGTTATATAATATACAACCGCTATAACCCACATTTAGTATTCTATTATACTAAGGTGATTATGATGTTATAAGAGGATGAGTTTTAATTCAATCTAAATTTTAGGCCAAGTGAGAGAATGTTAGATAATAATTATTATCTAATATTAGTTGGCCTTAAAATTAAAAAAAAATAAATAAATAAATTAAAACTAAAGTAACTTCATGCAATTGAAGTTACTAATTAAATGTAACTCATCTATACATATATATACTTATTTTTATTTGTAATGGATGTAAATAAAAATAAGTATATGCAACCGATGCATGATAGATGCATAATAAAAGGAGGTTACACATATATTTGGTCCTCTCTCTGCCTATAAATTGAAAGCATGATAATGTCCATCGTATTAAGAATTAATTGCTTTCGAAAAGAAGGAAAGAAGAGAGAAATCATATATAAAATAATTACATTACAATGGCTTCTTCATCAAGCTCAGGTATGTAAAATATATAGATTTCAAGATCCGTTTCATAAGTAAATAATGATCATGTAAACTAACAGAAGTGGAGCAATTTCATGGAAAAAATATCTTTTTCGTCGTATATCTGCAACAAATCTTAATTCGTGGCAGATTTACGATAATTTATTTTTTGTCGTAGATTTGCGATGAATCTAAATTCATTATAGAGTTGCGATGAAAATAAGATTTATTACAAATTTGCGATAATTTTTTTTTTATCATAGATTTACGATGAATCTAAATTTGTTAGAGATTTGTGACGAAAATATATTTTCATTACAAATCTACAACGAAAAAATATTTTCGTCTGAAAGTTGGGATTTTGAAATTTGTTCTGAATTAATTTTCATAGATTTATAATAAATTTTGAGAGAAAAAAAATTATCATAGAATTTATAATGAATTTTCATAAATTTGTCACAAAAATTGATGGTGGAGAATTTCGTCGTCAAATTCATCGTAATTTTTTTTAATGATGGGATTAACCCGTGGCTAAAAAAAATTTAAAAAAAGTTATATATATATATATATATATATATATATTTTTTTTTTTTTTTTTTTTTTTTTTTGTTCAAATGCCGGCTGTGTCGCAGCTTCATTTATTGTATAAGATTCTAACATTAAAGTCACCACTCACCAATCACGTCTCATTGGATTTTTTGCCCACATATTAAAAAATAATAATAACCTTCTTAATGTTCACTTTAATATGACAGATAATTTTGAAGATTTAAGAAATTAATCAAACATTGCTTGCTATATTAAATACGGTTAGATTAGATAGTAGACGAATTTAGATGATCAATTTGGTCCTATAAAAGTTTTTTATCGATCATTAGAATAAATCAACAAGCGTTTATGGTGGACGGTCTAGAAGCCCAACGTCTTAGGATTCGTATCCTATTTGATGAAAAAATTCCTATAAAATACGTCATAATCGCAAATATCTAAGATGGTGACTAGTCACCCTACCACCATAACCCCGGGGCACAGGGGCGGAGCCACCCTTGGGCTAAGGTGGGCTCCAGCCCCACCTCCTTTAAAAAAAAATTTGATTATTTTTTTATTTTTTTAGTCAATCACAAATTTATTAATTGATAAAACATCAAATTAAAAATAATTAATTTTAAAAATAAAATATCAAATTAAAATGATAAACATATTAATTCTAATTTGTTTAATTTTTTTACTCTGAATTTGTCAACAGTAAGGTTTCTTTTTCTCTCCGCAATACTATTTCTTTTTCTCTAATTTTACTCTAATCTATTAATTCCGTCGCTGACAAAAAGCCAACTAACGTTGGTCACTCGAGAGATGGTCGACAAGGCGCTCGTGAGGCGGACACTGCCTCGCCAGGCGATCAAGAACTACTTCATGTGTGACCAATAGCGAAGTGACCGCACGCGAGGTGAACGTTGTCTCTCGAGGCAACTAGCAACAGCTTCGCGTGCGATCACTTTGTGAGAAAAACATGATTAACGAGGTTTTTCTAACCTCGGGCGACCGACCCGGTCCCACGAAAATTTCCCACCGACTGCCAGGGTAAATCGGGAAGCGCTCGCGGTGGGTGATCACTTTGTGAGAGGCCGCATGTGAGGTGACCACTGCTTTATCATGTAATGAGCGACATATGTCTAGGTATGCAAATATAAGTTATATCTCATAATTTTATTTTAACGTATATTAATACGATATCAAAGCTATTTCTTTTTTATTCTCTAGAAAATCTTATAAAAGATGGTCAATTACTCAATTTTACTTGTTTACTCATAATTCTTGATACTTCAACTCTCAAGGTTCTCAATTCTGTTAGCCCTAGGTAATTTTAAATTCTGGCTACGCCCCTGCCGGGGCATCACTTGCTATACTAAAAAATATTAGATCAGGTAGCAGACAAACCTGGGATAACCGGTCCGCCCCTACGAAAGTTTTCTATCGGTCACCAAAGTAAATCGGGAAGCGAGCTCGTGGTAGGCGATCTAGAAGCCTAGCGTCCCAGAATTCGCGTCTCATTTGAAGAATTTTTTTTTGTTAAATATGTCATAACTAGGGATCAAACTGCGGATACTTGAGAGAATGACTAATCGTCCTACCGCTGCATCATAGCTTCCGAGACATCACTTATTGTACTAAGAACATATGGAATGAGGATTAGCTTCAGGGGCATCATATACTGTAATAAGAACATATGGAATGAGGATTTATAATTTAAGATTTATATTATAAATTTTTTATTATAAATCTCACACCATTATATAGGTAAGATTTATAATTTTTCTATAAATCAATTCTAAAATTTTAAAATTGAATTTATATATTTTTTTGCTTACAATAAATTATTTAATTTGTATGTTAATAGGGTAAAAATAATGAGGTTTATGATAGTGAAGAGATGTTTATGATAATGATGAGGAGTTTTAAAAAGATTGAAAATTTTAATTTTTGCTGGGATAGTAATATGATGGAATATAAATTTCTATATGAAATTTACGATCATGAATATCCTAAGAATTTAAAAACGGCTCCAAGCATGAGTCTGTTCCTACTTCTATTAACAAAGTGAGATGCGAGATCTAAATTCCATTGGATAATAGATTATTCTTTAAAATATTCATCTAAATTTATTAACATGTTACATATTTCAAATTAAAATAATTTATTTGAGAGGTCGGAGTCTAGAACTAGAAAGAAAGATACTATTTTGACACTAAAACGGACTAGTTTTGAATTGTCCAAAGAAAATTGATTTGTCGGGTCATCAACAAAAAGAAAAGGGCCAAACACAAAATATTGATATTTGTGGACTTTTCCACAATTATTGATCATAAAAAGTATCAAATCAATTTGGTAAATATAGTGTTGTTGCTCTTCTTATGATATTTTCATAATTTAAAAATATATTAATTGTTTTTTTAATTATAATGTTTTGCCGTAAATGCCCTTTAATTCAGTGAAAATTCAGTTATAAGGTTATAAATGAAATATATTAAAAACATAAAGACTAAGTTGAAATTATGTTTACTTTTTTTTTATGATGCTATCACCTACCGAGTCTAGGCAAGCAACGTGTCAGTTCGAGATTTCGACACGTGGACCTGTGGGCATTATGTGGTCTTCCTGCCACTCCGTTTGCGCGTGACGGGCGGCGAAGCAGAGCCCGAAGCGACTCGGTGAGCTTCCGCCTTTATTACCGCCGCCGCTTGTCTTCTCTTCACTCCTTCCTCTCCTCGAAGAAAGGCGATGGACGGAGACGGCGAAGGAGAAGACGAGAGACGCGGCGGAATCCTAGCTACGCCGTCGCCGGAAGAGGAGGAGGAGGAGGAGGAGGAGAACGTCTTGCCCGCAAACGACTTTGATGGCTCCCTTCATTTCCCGAAACAACAACAACAACAACAACAACCGACTTCTGTCGACGCCGATGGCAGCGATAAGTCAGATGAGCACGAGGACGACGGGGATTTCGAGTTCTCCTTCGTGGTCGAGGACACCGATGCCGCCCCGGACGTCACCGCCGACGAGATCTTCTCTAACGGATTCATCCGCCCCATCTACCCCGTGTTCGATCGAGCCCTCCTTTTATCCACCTCGGCCGGGCCGGCTCCGGCGTTGCGGGGAACCCTAGGCCGCCTCCTGATCGAAGAGCGGGAGGCGGAGTTGTCCCATGAACTCGAGGGGATCCCCCCGGGAAGCTACTGCGTGTGGGCGCCGAGGTCGGTGGCGAAGAATCCGGGGTCTTCGCACTGCAGAAAGAGCCGATCCACCGGATCCTCCTCCCTCAGGTGGCGGATCCGGGACCTGGTTGTCGGCCGGAGCCACAGCGACAGGAAGGAGAGGTTCGTGTTCCTCGCGAAGCGAAAGGAGAAGGGAAACCCTGATCCGGTGGAGGCAGAGAAGGTGGGCGGTAAGGTCACCGATGTCGATTTGGTCACCGCTCAGCAGATATACTTCAGGAAAGACGCCGACGCCTGCAGCCGGAAATGTGTCCTTCCAAATAGGCAAGAATTACTGGCTTTCTTTGCTAATATGAACTCCATTACAAAAACTCATCATCCTTTTTAACTAATTTCCCCTTTTTCTTCTTTAAAAAAAAATCGTGCTTGTGAATTTTGATTGCTGTTTTTGTTTTAGTTTTGTTCTTGGTAATCGATGTGGTGTGAGTAATGGTAGCTATAGTTGCAATCTCTGTTACTTATCTATTGACTCCATCTTTATGGTTGCTCTGCACCTTTCTATGATGATGATGATGATGATGCTCGACGCCTCACGCGATTTTAGCAAGCCTACAATAATGTAGGCCGCTTGTTCAATTTGTTTGCGTTCACTATTTTTGTGAATCTACCAGTTTAATCTGGAATTTAGATTTGTTCGACACATTACCAATAGAACTTTAGATCGTGTTTAATATTATCAGTTTTGGATATTATTTTCAATCCGAAGACAGCTTGGAATCTTTGAAAAGTAAGAGTTCATGATCAAACCCATGCCCCCAAGCTTTGTGGGGTTTGTTATTGGTGCTCGTTGAGGCAGGCACATTTTGCCTTAACACTTGACTAGAAAAGTCTAGAAAAGCAGAAATTAGCGAGAAGATTGAGGCGGTGAAGACGAAGTGGAAAAGTGACAAGATAAGGACTCCAAAACACAGAACAAAAAAAAACAAAAAAAAAAGAGAAAAAAACTGAAAGTAAAAGGAGTGAGTGGTATCCAGCAAGCACCACTTGGATGTAGATGGTGAAATGTTATTCAGGATATGGATCGCCAATTAGTCAACGTGATGTGTAACTTGGAAAGTAGGCCTAACAGCTGTCTTCATAACGACGTTTAACAGCCATTCTGTTTGGCGCCTTCTTTTCAGATCCATCCTCCTCCCCTACAATTTCCGTTTTCGAGTAACTCAACAAACTAGTGCAACATTGAAAAGCCAAATGGAGTTCGGCCACCATGTCACCTCGTCGATGACATGGTGGCCGATATCCTCGATCAAAAGGGCCGGAGGACCGCGTGGAATGCCATCGCCGTTTCACGCTCAGGCGGCAGCATACTACTAAAAACAATGCATAAAGATCCACTTGTTCTCATCAAAAATAGGGCTGAAGCAATGGAAGGGCATGATAAATTTGACAACAGGCATTGTCTGCACATATTTTTATTGTCATCATACCCCACCCTAGCACACAAATTTTACAAGTTTCTAAATTACATTGCACAACACACATTGAGTTTTTCATTGTCTGGCGCACGAGAAACAAGCCACATAAATTTTACACAGCAGTTTCAGAATCCATTATTCATCGCGCGAGGAACAGTTCAGGCTGGAACAGGCTCACGCAGTTTATTGGCTTCGGGCGGAGCCACACTGTCATAGTAGTCAACTAAAACTTTCCATCCGCCTGGACACATGAAACCATCTGGTGGGTTCTCTCTGTTCTTGGCGAGAGTCCGCATCTATGGACAAGCTTGAGGCATTAGTAATGATTCCGTAGTGTAGGAGATGATATCGAGCAAATTGTTTGTTTGTGTACCTTTGTGCCAGATATGAAGAGGAAATCATCAGGTCTTGATGGATCAAAGAAATCCATTTTTTTCTGTGTTTTGTCATAGGCCGCCACCTGAATGCATATCAAGAGCAAAATATTTAGAAGTAGACTTTAACAAATGTCGCAACTTTTCTGAATTCCACTGAAATACCTTGAATGGCAGAATGTTTAGCTTTTGAAGACCTGGAGCCATACTTAGGACTTTCTTCCCGTGATCGGCATCATAAAGGTCCCTTTTCTCCACGGGATGACTCATACCTGCTGGATCTCGGCCAACAATGTAGAAATTCGCACCGGCATTTATGCGAGATTTTGCATGCCACTGAACTTCAGTTGGGCCAGCATAGTGCATAGGAGAAGGGAATATAGCAACCACCGTTGTTTCCGGGTTAAGCACGCCATCCTCAAGAACCTATGGAGGAAAAAAACATAAAGGAATGAGCAAAAAACAGGCACGATATAATCAACGAAATCATAAGCTGTGTAGTATCAATTAACCTTCTCGTGTTGCTTCATTCTCCAACAAAGTGGCACATCATCTGCTTTTGTGTAGCCTCCCAAAGGATGAAGCAAGAGAACAGGGTTTTTATAGCCCATTTCGAGAAGGCGTCTACGAGTGTCGGTCATGAGCAAGGCATGTCCATTGTGTACAGGGTTACGCAGCTGGAAAGCAAATACTGCATCTGCATTGCGTCTGGCAAATTCTGCACGGAGTTCACCAGGTGATAGGCGATACTGATCAAGACCATCGTTATACTTGATACGTTCTATAACCTCCAAGTCTCCGCCAATTAGCCAATTTCCAGCTTTTGCTATAGCTTCCTGGACGTACGGCAGCCCAGGAGCTGTAGTACCCCATGTTCTTGCGATTCGTTCTTCTTTGTTATGTTTGTAGATTTCGATGCTAAATGAGAAGACAAAAACAATAAGGTCCCATAATCCCAAAGTGATGTAAACTTTACAGTGTTTATTCTCCTCAGTACATGATGTAAGTGTGTTAGAACACAATGCTCAACAAATGTATCTATCAGAGGACCAACAAGTACCATTTCACATGAGAATATCACTAGACATGTCAAATGTTTTGAAATTTAGCTGAATAGGGTGAAAAAACATGGCCAAGAAAATTGTGAAGTGTTACACAAAAAGAAGCCTAGAAACAAATCTTGAAGTCCGAAAATGGGTAGGAGTTTCTATGTCATCTAGACAACATCATAATGTTGCTAGACATTCAGAAAGCTGAAAATTTCTAAGACATACATAGTGAATTTTTAATAAGACTAGAAATTCAGAAATCTCCTTAAGTGAGTGCATTCTCATACTCAAGATTGCAATTCAGACAAGTAAAAGCATTTATGTGATGATAAGTTAAGATTCTTTGGAAACAGAAATATAATGTAATTAATGGAAAACTACAAAGATCATGCATCAACATCACAAATAACACAAGTCAGAAATGTAAAACATGAATCTATAATTAGGTATTTGTATGAACGAAGAAGCCGGGAGAGTCCCCACAGTAACATTAAGTTAATAAGAAACTGTAAAAGACATGCTGTAGCACGAGAAATCAACTCATGGTTAGAAATGTTGTACCAAAAATCTATCATATAGAGTTGACCTAGTACAACATGATAAAAAATAAAAGATCTTCTCAAAATCTCTAGTTTCCTAATCATAAACCTTTAAAACATGAACTTTCATGTTTCCTCTAAAACGAGTCTCTGTTTTAGTCAACTTATGGATACTATAGAGTTGACCTATAACAAGGCCACGAGTGCACCACTTTAGCCAACATATTGATACTATGGAACATTGGAGCTGACCTATAACAAAAGTCTCGAGTACACCACAGACAAAATGATCAACAAAGATGAAGCTGGATAGTTACATAGCGAACTGAAACAACTGCTGCATTACTAAATTTTCTAGATTTTGTAGAAATTAAAGGACCAGAAAAAGTCACAAGAACACAAACTAGAGACAAGTAACTTTCAGTGATCTATTGGTTTAGTGTTACCCGATTCATTAATTGAACCATGCATAGTACTTTTCAATTCCAAGAACAGATTAATTAAAAAGCAGAGTAGCAATTCATTGGAGCAACGAAAGGGAGAATACTTGAGCATCTAGTATCAATTAATTATCGAGCAATTATCAATATCGAGAACAAAATGCGTTTTACGGTTCAGAAAAAGACAAAAATCTAATAAATATAGCAAATGAAGGATGTTGATAGGTGGAACTCACTCGCTCAAGATGGCGACTGGCCTATCCCTGGCATCGACAAGCGCGACCCTACGCCGGTCGCCGATGGCCCTTTTCTGCGCGTCGTCGATGGCCAGCACGATCGGGACCGACATGTTGACGACGGAGCCGTCTCCGAGGCGGAGACAGTTAAAATGAAGTGTTTGGAGGAACTCGGCTTCCCTCATGAAGCCGCCGAGGGGGCTCGCCCACCCTTCGCTGAGCACGTGCACCCACTCCAGGTCGATCCGCGACAACCTGATCTGCGGGCACCGCGCCGCCTCCCGTCGGAGCGCGTCCCGCGCCGGCCCCTCCGGCGCGACCAGGTCGACAAGCCTCCCGCCGTCCGGCTCGATCAACCTGCATGATGCGGCGGCGGGGGCGAAGGTGGCGCGGAGAGGGGCGACAGTGGTCGCCGGATGGCGGCGGCGGATACGGAGGCTGCCTGGGAGGAGCGGCGGGTAGATGAGATTGTGGGCAGGATTTGAGGCGGGGATTGGGGATCTGGCGACGAAGGCGGCAGCCATGGAAGCCATGGTGGAGGAAAAAAGAAAGCGATAATGTCCTTTTGTTCTTCGATTTGGATTTGGGGTGAAATAATGCGTCTAATCTTGTGCGTTATTTATAGTTTTAAATGAAATAGTGGAGTTAGTGGAGGGGGTCGGCGGGATGATCCTGGACCGCTTTTAGTCTAGATTCATCGGTTGAATGTGGACAAAGGGAGCGCAATTCATTGTCATCAATTTGATTTCGAATGCTTCCCTGCTTTTTGTATTTTTCTATTTATTTATTGATATTTTATTTTGATTTGGATTATTCTTCGATGCTTCTTTGATGGTTCCTCTGTTGACTTAGTTATAATGTTGACTTTGGTCAAAATCAAATCAGGTAGATGGCTGCATCATCAATTTTAGATATTAATTATTATTTCATTTTGTTGAAATAATTTAGTTTTTCTTTTGTTTTTTTTGGGATTATTTTGAGGGAATCTTGTGAATGTAAGAACTTTTTTTTTAAAAAAATCCATATATTTATAGTCATGCTTGAAAATTGTCTTAGAAAATATTATAATTTTATATAAAAGTATTTACTATTATAGGATTTAGTGTAATTCATGAATGTATTTTGAGAGAATCTAAGAATTTTTTAATAAAAAAACTATATTTTAGTGTCTTCCTGATTTTATAAGATTGGGAATACTTTAACTAGCATATTTACTATAAGAGAATTTATTGTTGCATATATATTTTTCTAAATATGTGAATCTCTTATAAATATATATTATTGCGTATCTATTTACTATAAGGGTCCAAAAATTATTTACTTTATTTTTTTTCACTATTTTTTTCATTCCGTTCATTTATAAACTGAATTATCTAATTGACATAAACATATAATTTAACATATAAATTTACCTAGAAGATTATATTTTAATATACATTTTTTGAAAATAATAAGATAATTAAACACCAAAAAAAACTTTGGTTAAATAACAATAAATATTGATAACATATTTAGATCGTTGGTAAGTAAAAGATGAATTTTGGTAAATGATTTATTGCGTATTTGGTGTATCCCCCAAAAGAATGGATTATATAGAACATAAATGGAGAAGAAAATGGAAAGGAAATAATTCCTATAATTTATTACACCTTACAAAGGGCCCAATAAGAAAAACAAACTGAAAAAGAGGCGAGACAAAGTTCTTCCACCATCTTCAATTTTTATTTATTTATTTTCCTCTAAACCATTCACTTAATTTTTATATTATAGTTTCAATATAACTATTTTTCCTAACTTTTCGAATTTTTAATTTTTCATTGCGATGTAATGCTTTCACTAGTGACTCCTTAAAAGCAAAGGCTATAGGTATAGGGAGAAAGATTTTCATGCTGTTAAAGTTGGACTCCTGGTCATAGCACCTTAGAAGAGGTTACTTATGTGAATAAAAAGAACAATTGGCATATTTGCAAGTGACAAGCACAGATTAATAATCTTTCAATTCCAAATGAGAGAAGTCAAAGTGATATATGACTAAAGATTCAATAGAAAAACTGGGAACACAAAACCAGTTATATTAACAAAGGCCATGTGATCTAAAACTTCCAACTTCCTAGTTGGCCTACTTTAGCTATTATAGTTGTGTAGATGAGAACAATCATGTTTAGCTTAATTTCATCAGAACTTAATTTCAGATTGTAAGCAAGATGCATTTACTTTGGTTCTTAAACTGTCTATACACTTGTTCTTAAAATATCGGCAATGCACCAAGCAATGTCAGAAGAACATATTTCTGACCTCCTTCCCTTGAATGATTTAGATTAGTCTGCAAAGAAAAAATATGAACAAATCAGTTAACCTACAAAATATCATGGAAGGATAGAAACAAGCACTCGCAAAAGTTGATCTGCCTTTAAAGAGCCACCGTTCACATACTCCATAATAATCATAGATTGCAACAACCTGTCCCCTTCGTTCCCATCTAGTGCTGGAAGCCACTTACAAGAAAGCTGATGACCATAAATATTCACTATGTGCTTGTGATTCCTCAAAGCACCTAGAATCCTTACTTCCCCTAGCTAGAAGAATGCACTGAAATTCTTTTACACAATAGGTATTTAAAATATTATTGTAACCTATGGACAAAAAGGAAGATTATATCTACTATTGACCAGCAGATTTCATATGCAATCACCTTTACTGCAGCATCAACAATTCAAATTTGCAATGGATAACTGACCTGCAGGTGCTCTTGGTTTCATGATTCAATGAGAGAGAAGGAAAAAAAAAGCGATGTAGGGATGGTAGCATTCTCAGTTTCAAGTGGCACAAGAAGCCGATTAAGAGGAATATACCTGAATATAATAATGCGACAGGAAAATGGTTGTATCAATTGGATTAAATGTTGCAAGAATACAGCTTCACAGACCAGAAAAATCATAACGTATAATGTTTCAATCAAGTTTTGGATTTCTTTTCCTGCTTTCAATGTGGAAGCACAACATTGATGCACCAGATGAGTACGAAATATACATCTTACACAGAGTTTCTAAAGAAAATTGGCACACGAACAAAGGATGTACCAACTATACATAGACCAAACCTAAATTAGTGAAATCGATAATCCTGATCTAGATGTCTCCTCATCATGACTCATTCCTCGAACAATCTTTTTGTGTTAGAAGCTATTTATCCATTGTTCCTAAACCATAAGTGTTAGTCTGAATCAATGTCTAAATTGATTGAGACGTTAGTCCAATGCCCTCATGTCAGTCCAGAGACGATGCCTAATTTAATTGAGACCTCGATCCAAACCCAGAAAAGTCAAAAACAGATCAAAAACTGATCTAGTCGGGTAGATATTTAAGCACCAGCAGTTGATCAATATCTTTGCTTTTTTATTCTTTAAATTCTTTTAGCCATCCTATTAAATGGTTAAAGCTAAAAAATCTAGTAAACTGATGGGTTGTCAACACATTTTCTGTAGTCTGGTTTTTAAAAAAGCAATACATCACCGTACACAAGATGTACAAAGAAAAGAGAAGGCTGTATATCATCCATCAAGCATTGTATTCTAAGCAAACTTCTTTGATAGAACCAGTCCATTTCTTGCAACCATGTTTCAGATGCATGTTTCATGCCTATGTAGCAATTAAACAATTAACTAAAATCACGGGGACCAAGTCTAAGTTAGTAGTGTTGGATATACGTCTCAATCATAGTATCAATGAAAGAAAAATATACACGACTCTTAGAATTAATTGGTGAAAGTTAACGGATGAAAAACAAAACCTATTAAGGAGAAGGTAAGAGTATAAACATTAGGTGAAATCAGTGACTAATATAACATGGGATAAGATAGTATCAAAGTTGAAAATAATAGCCAAGAGTCTACTCGGTGAGTCAAAGGAGCATGCGCTACAAGAAATTTTGATGGTGGAATGAGAAAGAACAGGAGGAAATAGAAAATGAATGAAAAACAAGCAACCTATAAAAATTTATATATTTGTTAGAACGAGAAAAACTTAAAAAAAATATACAATATTTAAGAAAGTAGTGAATGAAGCAAAGAATGAAATTTTTGAACGGTTATATCGAAAATTGAATACAAAAGAAGTGAAAAGAGACATTTATAAAATAGCTATGAGAGATAGGAAGAGATGAGATCTTATCCAAATAAAATGTATTAAAGATGAATGCAATAGGGTACTAGTAAATGAAAAAAAAACGATGAAAAAGATATTTTTATCAACTTTTTAATGAACAATTAGGTGACCAATTTAGCTAAAGTAATTTAAGTAGGTCAAATGAATATAAAAATTAAAATTTTTATCATATAATTCAAACTTTAGAAGTAGAATAAATGGGATGTAAAATGGAAAAGTCGTTGGACCATATGATATTTCAATAGAAGTACAGAAGTGCATAGGGAAATAAAGTATTGAATGATTTACAAAATTATTTAATATGATATTGAAAACGAAAAAAAAATGTACAGTTAATGGAGGGTAAATGCTCTAATTCCCTTACATAAAAACAAGGGAGATATACAAAATTGTGCAAACTATAAGGATATTAAACTATAAGTAATATCATAAAACTTTGGGAAAGAATAATAGAAAAAAATTAAGGAGACCACAGTAACCAAAAATCAATTTGGGTTCATACTTGGAAATTAACAATAGAAGTTATACATCTTACGTCGGGCAAAATAACAATTATCCTGCGGGCCAAAGAGAAGAAGGATTTGTGGAGGAACAACAAGAGAATCCAAAAAAACAAGGAGAAAACTGATATCCTCCAGTTTTTTTCCAAAATATAAAATTTTATATAATATTAGAGGATAATCTCTCAAACAGGTAAACATACGCCTATATAGACAAATCCTAACTCATATTAGGCAAAATTGTCAAAAATACCCTAAATTCAAAATATATATATATAAATATATATAAATTATGAAAAATAGTAAAGAGCTGTTCGGAGCCTTCAAAAGGCCCTAAACGATGTTTTTTAAACTCGAAATCTAGCAAATCTAGGTCTCTAAACGAGCTTCAATTCAAGTCAAACAACACCTCATTCTAATACTGAAGTAAAAAATTATGACATTTTAAAATTCAGGAGGTCTCTTGGGTCAATCCTCCATCGACATCTTCTCAGGCAACTAATTGAAAAGTATCGGGAGCAAAAGTAAGATCTATATATTGTATTTATTGACTTAGAAAAAACTTATGACAGAGTCCAAATAGAAATTATTTGAAGAATTCTAAAAAAGAGAGGTATTAGCATAGTATATATTGAACTAATTAAGGATATATACGAGGATGTAACGACTAAAGTGAAGACTTCAAACAAATTAACGAAAGCATTTCGAGTAAAGATAGAGTTACATCAAGAATGAGAACTAAAACCCTATCTTTTACACTAACGAACTCATTAGATTCATTCAAGACACAATACCGTGGTGCATGTTATTTGCAGATAATATTGTTTTGGTAGATGAGACACGTAAAGGAGTAAACGCTAAACTAGAATCTTGGCAAGAAACACTAGAAGTGAAAGGTTTTAGGCTTAGTAGCGTAAAAACAGAATATATGAAATTTAAGTTTAGTAATATTAGACATAATGAGATAATTGTGAAGATAGAAGATGGTGAATTGTCTGTAACTAAGAGCTTCAAATATCTAGGATCATTTTTGCAAAACGATTGAGGGATTGAAAGATATGTCTTACATAGAATGCAAGTAGGATGGTTGAAATAGAGAGCTTATGTGATCGTAAAGTAACTCTAAAACTTAAAGAAAAATATTAAAAAATAATGATTAGACATGCTATGTTATATGACGTTAAATATTGAGCTATAACTCGAGCACATGAGAAGAATATAAGTGTTGCAAAGATTAGGATGTTAAAATGGATGTGTGGACATACGAGGATGGACAGAGTAAGAAATATGAGTATTAAAGAGAAAATCGGAGTTGCATCTATTGAGGAAAAACTATGAGAGACGTATGACATGTATTTAGACGACCAATAAATGCTCTAGTTAAGCGATGTGAAATTATGACAAATATGCATATCAAACAAGGAAGACCAAAAATAGACTTAGTTAGTAATAATAAAATAAGATAAAATTTATTTAAGTATAAATGATAATATAGTAGGGGATAGAGTCGAATGTCGTAAACGGATCCATATAGCCGATCCCACCTAGCGAGATAAAGCTTGATTGCTGTTGTAATGACCAAGTTTGGGTAAAAGATGTATTTCGTCTTAGTATTGAACTAATTCATAACTAATTATCAAAAAAGGTAGGAATGACACTAACTAGAAAAAAATTAAAAGAATGGAGTCATGTTAAGCATACAGTAACTAGAAAAAATTCCAAATAAATCATAAACTTTGAGAGATCACAAGTATAAGCAAGTAACACAGTTCAAACATGATCTAAAATCACATTTAAGAAGTGTACACTTATGTGGTACCTGACGATGCAAATGTTAAAGAGCATGCATAGAAGAAAGTCTGAGTGAAGATAATGAGCTTAGCCTATTATTTCACAAATCGAACATTTTCAGGCCAGCCATTGAAGAAACACATGATGGAGGATCAGCCAGCTTGTTGTTAGCCATTTTCATCGATCTAATAGAAATAGTCTCAGATATAGCAGCAGGTAAGTACTTCAGCTTATTAAATGAGATATCAAGCTCCTGCAGCCTTTTCAGATAGCTGATCTCTGGAGGAAGATATCTGAAAATAAAAGGCGAGTATAAATTGGTGTCCAATATATGCATACATACAATTCCCGAACAGAAGAAAATTTGTGAAAATTAACAACACTAATTATAAGGAACTCAGGAAAGGAATTTATGTATGAAAACTTAGATATCTAAGATTTTTAATTTAAAATAACAAATACGAATAGAAATACAAAATTGGATTCTAATGTAGTTATACAGTGAATTTCCTATTTAGAAAAAAAAAAGGGAATGAAAATGTGTCACGCCCCGGGAAGCTACTCGTCTAATAAAAATCGGACAACACCTCCCCTGTACGGCGGACAATTTGAAACAATTATACATGGCCTATATAGCCCCACATACCTTGGCCAACACGGACGGAACATAGACAACATATAAAAAAATAAACATGACATAAAACATATCAAGACATGCCTGAACTACGAACCGGTCTGACTTACAACAAACAAAACCATATATGCCCCTCTGGGGCCACAAGATAAAATACAAGAGCACAAACACGAAGGAATATACAAAGGAAGGATAAACTCCGGAAACACAAAACCAATCGAAGTCTTTCTGACGGGGAGAGGGACTGTCGGCTGGGACACTCCAGACGATCATCAACCTGAAAGCAAAACAAGGCTAATGGGGTGAGTCCAAAGAACTCAGTGAGTACCTATATCTGATATGCATAGTAAGCTATACTAGTAGGAAGAGTCCAGCTAACAAAATCACGTGTAGTAATAGAAAATGCAAAACTGAGATACTAAAAAGGTAAGACATACCAGTGTCAAGCTATCTCGGTAACATATAGGTCAATAACCCCCAATACCCCTTAACGAGTACAACAAGGTCACCGGCTGAATACATAACACAACCTGTACGTGCATGTCAAACAAATGCAATATCCAAATGCAGCAAGCACAAACAAATGCAATCCATGCATCATGTACATGATGCAATGACATGGTCACCCCTGTCACCAGTCAGCCATCATCACAGGTCATCAGTGAGGATGCTGGCAGAAGTACTCATCCAAGTGTAGGACTATGACAACGGTACGGACTTTGCCATCACTGCTCCTTAGTGATCGAGTGGACAGGATGCAGTCGGAGACAACACTCCTACCCTATGTCATATGAGGGTGCCCCGCTCTTATCTCCTCGTCTCACACAACAAAGGAGGGATCCTCGCCTGCTACCACGTTCCGATAACCACTAACTCATGAGTGGCTGAGCGGAGCAGCACGGCACAAAACTGGCCACACCCCAATAATCACTAACCCCTGAGTGATCGTGTGGCCAGGTCTGTATGACTGACGACCCGTCTCAATCACAAGGGAGTCAAGGGTCGCCAACTATGCAATCGTGCAAAGATGATGCATGACACTATCACATGCAACACCCACCTGATAGTCCTCTAAAGAACTATGTGTAATACATAAGTCTGAATCATTAATCATGAACTACAAAATAAACCACTATGTGTACACACAAAGTATAACTAGTGATCAACCAATGCTGGGTACAAACTAAAAGAGAGTAAATAGGAAGCATCTTAAGGTCAAGCTACTAGTAACCGGTGGAGAGATACAAAAACAGATAAGTAATAAAAGCCTACCGCTATCATAACAAACCATGCATATAAATTGTGATAATATTTAAAATACATAAGTCGAAGGTATCCGCCTCCGACGTAGAAGTTCGCAAGCGACGAGAACCTCCCGTCCAAAATAATATCCGTGACGAATGAACCAAATCAATGTCGTGCATCAAAGAACATAATCATTTAACTATAATCTCATACGATGCTTAGCTAAATGAACCATCTAATTTGATTAGGAGTAATCCTAATTATCGTAATCATATAATTAAGCCTAATTAAAGGGTTAACCCAAACAAGTGAGAATTGGGTTCAACTTAAGTTTAACCCAAGTCTAACCTAAGATCCAAATTACCACTCTAAATCTAAAGGAGTAGCTGAAGCTCACGGCAACCCAGGCCAGACCTAATACCGAGTAATCCAAGACCAAACCTGATACAAATCCAGCAATTCACAACCAAACAGAAACACATCGATCGATCTACACAATACACAGACCCCGACAGGAAAGCAACCTTCACAACTCAATCTTACCTACAACGGTGTGCCGGCAAGGAGCTCACAGATGATGCGACGGATCCCCAAAACATCCGACGATTGGATTGCCCTTCAAGATACCACCGCGACCTCTTCTAGATCGGAAACATCACAACGTAGTTATAGCGCAAATCTACGGAAATCCAAGAAGAACGGAAATACACTCGGCCACTGCCCTAACCGTTACCTCTTAGCTGTTGAAGAAGGACACTACATTGCCAACCCCAGAAGCTATTGTGACCGATCGCCGATCTCTCAACCAAAACAAGCACCAATGGAGAAGGAAGAAGGAAGCTCCTGTGCATGTCAATGGACGTCAAGCTCAAAGGATCCTCGCTCGATCTCCGAAACGGCGAAACCCCTCTCTTCGTGAAGGAGAAAAAGTGGAGGAAGATGGAAGAAACGGATCATGTGCGTCGGGCAGAGGGGGTGCGGGCGGAGAAGAACAGGAGGGAATGGGGGATTTAAGCGAGAGTCACTTTTGCATTTTAGTCCCCTTATTTCTGCCAAATTCGAAACCAACCCTAAATTTTAGGGCTTTGAACACTTAGCCCCTCAAACTTACCTAAATCAAATCCATGCCCTTAACTATAAGGTTCTCTTCCAATTTTACCCCTTGTAACCTCATACTTGATCCCGAAAACCCTAGCACCTATTCAGTAATTCTCCAAAAAAAATTTTGGACCTGCTTTTCGAATTACCGTATTTTTACAAAATGAGAATGAGATTCTCCATGTAAAAAATAGCTTTCAATTTGATGAAGCACCGTAAATGAGTTCCAAGATCTTGGGTTACTTCATTCTACCGTTATACCCAGAAGGAGAGGCGGAAAGAATGTCATTGAGAGTGTAATGTAACAATGAGAGTTCTTTTTTCATACAATGGCATTTGTAGGAAACGTAAAAGATTGGATTCAAATCCAATGTCACTTTCCCAACTTTCCCATACTTACAACTGAGATTGGACACCAGACATTATATATACACGCATATATATAATGTTATATATATATTTCCAGAAATAAATTTCCAGGTAACAACTTTTATGAGATTTTGAATTCTACCACCAAAAAGTCTTTAACAAATAGGATTTCTTGTCCCCCAGGCATTGGTTCCAGACAGAGCGTGAAAACTAATAAATATCAGCAGAACTCCTTTTGCAAATGTGTTGTCTAAATGCTACTGTCACGTCTCTAATGGAAAAAACAACTGTTAAAATCTTGCTGTATGAAGGGATAAACCATTAAAACAGTTATTTTTACCGTCATAACCAAATTTTGATAAGATTATTTATTTCAACGACCAACAGAGGTAATGATAAGTAGCAAACGGGGCGGGGCGCAAGAAATTTTCAAGGGACAAGAAGGGTCAAACAAAAAAAGGTACGGTAGTATAATGTACCTGACAGAGAAATGACAGATGATTAGTTTGGTTAGGCACTTTAGACCAGAAATCTCAGACAAGATAGATAGATAATGCTGACAGACTTAGGGATGTCTTGCAGAGCTGGAGCTCCCTCATAGACCTAAGCTTTTGGAGGGCGACACTAGAGACTCGGGGAAGAGACCTTCGCCTGCAGTCGCTCAAGTTTCACCAAGTCGCCGACCTCAGGCGGCAGCACCTCGATATCATTGCCCAAGAATTTGAGCGTTTTGAGCCTACCCAGCTGCCCAATTTCGCTCGGAAGCAAGTGAAATGTGCTCTGGAAGACGTACAGCCCATCGACATTGCTGTCGGGCAGCGACACTTCACATGAGTTTCCGAAGACGACTTCCGACGCATTCTCCATAGAGGGCTGACGCGTCATGTTCGGAAGTCTATAGGGATGCTGAACTCGACGATCGAGTCCTCGGCCGCGGAGCAAGGTTCCGTCAATTGGGGCGCGCCGCCATCGGACTACGGAAACGCAAGACTCAAGCGGACAGAATGGAAAATTGGGGACGGGAAGTAGGCGAAGGCGGCCTTGGGAAGCGGAAGGATCGGGCGGAGACGGCGATTGCTGCTGCCCGAACCCTTTTTGTTGATCGATGGCAGAGGGAAATAAATATGCACAATGATTAGAAAAGGAGGTAAAGAAATTATTGTTTTATTGGAAATGAATTAGGGATTGAATATAAAAAACAAATTCAATAAAATTGGAAATTGAAAATGATGAATATTGTTGAATCTGTGATCTGAAAAGAGGAATATTATTGTGGTGGAAATTTGGGTGAAACTGGATCGATCAAGATTAATATCGAACTTAACGAATTGAATATCTGGATTAACTGAAAAAAAATGATAATACATGTAGTCAATTGGTGCATTGTGCAATGATATAAAATAGAATGGGCTCGTATGTAAAGAGTTTGAAATTTCATATGTCTATAGTATTTGAAATCGTCCGTTAAAATTCATTTAAGCTTCTTAAATATACTCTAATAATTCTAATAATTAATGAATCAGATTAGATATTGAGTGATTTGTCAAGATCAATTTACATTTGCATTTACTTTAATAAATCAGTCACCTTCGGAATTAATGGATTCAGTATTTAATATATTAACTTAAAAAAATAGGGAGATTACGAAGACAATCAGAAAATTTATACGCATGTGACTGAGTTAGTCACACAGGAGGAATTGATCATTAATACGTGGGATGAGCAGTATACGTGGGATGAGCCAGTCAACAAGGTTGGATTACCATTATAATAATTCAGTTGTAGATTTTTAATTTTATTCCTCGCGATGAACAATATACTTGATCTTGACTTAACTCCTTCATAAGAGAATCTACTAAATTATCTTTGGACTTGATATACTCGATTGCAATCACTCCATTTGAGATCAACTGCCTAATGGTATTGTGTCTAAGATGTATATATCGTGACTTACCATTACATACTACTCTGTGTCGTTCAATCGCCGATTTACTATGTCATGCCCCGAGACCAGAGGAGTTGCTGATCCAATATAAAATCGAACAACATCTCCCCTTTACGACGGACAATTTCGAACATTCATACAATACACGCAATATAATAATGGTCTCTGGCCTCAAAATAAGAGATATATCATATTTAATAAATGCATCACAGTAATAAAATCATAATACTTACCTGAGTTGCCTTCTGGGCAGGTGTGCAGTAAAATGATACACACGAAGTCCAACACAAGACTCAAAAATATAATACCGATCAAATGCAACACGATACAAGCCCACGACAGAAATAGATAATATAGACCAAAAAGTATTTTGTAAAAGAAATAAAAATACTCGGAAACATCCAAAGTTGGAGTCATAAGGACCTACGACTGGCAATTGGGCTTCCCTGACGACCTATCAACTTGGAAACAAAAACATTGTGATGGGTGGTGAGTCTAAGTGGACTCTGCAGGTATAAAGAAAGATATGCATGCGCGTAATAAATAGTTGAACAAGCTATAAAGAAACAACATGATACAGTCTCCAAGGAAATATCAAAATATGCATAACTGAAAGTACCAAATAAATGTACATACCAGAAATTAGTCTAGCTTGAATCATATGAGACTCGTATCAAACGAGCAGGTGCAGGTTCATCGAACCAAACACATAATATCTCTCTATATGCATATCAAACAGATACAGCAAATAAATACAACAATTACAATCAAATGCTCAATACATCATATGCACATGATGCAATGATATGGTCATCCCTGACGCCAGTCAAGCCACCGAGACATGTCATATGTGTCGCCCGAATGGGTTGGGTTGTGACACTATACGTACTCTACCATCACTGCACCTGAGTGACCGAGTGGATAGGATGTTGGCGGGGGACCAACCCCTACCCCAAGTCATATGGGGGAGTGTCGCTCTCATCTCCTCTGGTCTATGGGAAGAGAAGAGATCATTGCCTGCTACCATGCTCTAGAATCACTACCCCTGAGCGGTGAAGCGGAGCAGCGCAGAGCAACTGCACGCACCCAACGATATCTACTAATTCATGAGTGGTCGTATGTGCAGATCATGTACCGGACGATAGGCTCAACCACAAGAGAGTTGTTGATTGCCGGCTAGGGATGGAAATAGGCCAGGCGGCCTGTCAGGGGGCCTGTGGCTGGCCTGGCCTGGCTTGGCCTGACCTATTTAAAAATAAAATAATAATCAGGCTCTTTTGAAAGCCTGCTTTTCTTATCAGGCCAGGCCCAGATTCAATATAAAGCCTATGAAGCCTGACAGACCCCTGGGTCTGTTAAAATTACATTATATAAATTGTCAAATGTCAAAATAGAGTATAAAAGTAGAGTTTTAATCCTTAAACTCCCACCGAGCAAACACTTATCTACACCCTACTAGCCAACAGACCACAAATGTGTTTTCTTTATATTGTACATATTTTATATATTTTTATTTTTATTTTATCTCAATATCATATAAACTTCGTAAATAGGCCACAGGTCAGGCTAGACTATTGAACAAGCCAGGCTCAGGCTAGAACAAAGCCTATAACAGGTCACAGGCCAGGCTCAGACCAGTTTGCTACTATACAGGTCTAGCCCGTTAAGATAAAAGCCTGGCCTAACCTGTTTCCATCCCTATTGCCGGCATGCAACAGTGCAGGAATGGTGCATGACTCAACCTAACATGCACAGGTATCAAATATAAGGTGACATACCTCTAGATACATGTATAATAACCTAACCATCATGCATCTAGATATACATGCAAGTATAACTAGAAATCAATCCATACAAATATAAGGTGACATACCTCTATATCTACACACACATGCGTACATGAACACTATACAAAGTCATATATCAAATATAGAGACTGTATAGACAGAATTTAATCATCTCAAAGATCAACAATAATAAGTATAAAGCAGGATAACAATGATAGCATATATAAGATAAATATGAACCTACTGCACAACTATAAACATCCATACATAAAAATAACATGGATCTAAAGGAAAACAAGCAAAAAGTACCTGCCTTCGATAAAGTAGTCTGAAAGCGTGGAGAACCCCCCATCCCAAATTATCCGCAACAAATTAATCAATCAATATCCTGCAATCGTAGAACATAGTTGTTTAGCTATTTACACAAGTAGTAAGTGGCTAAACAAGTTTCCAAACCGTAATCGTAGTAGGGCTTAACCTAATTATTATAATCACTTAACCCATTCCTAGCTAGGAATCCAACAATCATAGGACTAATCTCGACACGAATCAACCCCCAAGAACTCACGACAAGCTAGATCAAGAGTCAAACTCAAAGAAGTGTTGGTGCTTGGATGGCTAGAGAGGGGGGGATGAATGTAGCCAGACACAAGACTTAGCTTTTTTGAAAGTTTCTGCACTTTGATTGCTAGCAGCGGAAGCAAAAACAAAAGCAGAAATAAAATAGCAGAAACTAAATAGACAATCACAACCGCTAACGAGGAGGATTTATAAGGTTCGGGGATAGCTTGCCCCTACTCCTTGCGTGCCCGTGAGGTGGGCGATCCCTTGATCGTCGGCAGATCAAGCCCTGGAGAATCCGGATAAACTAGCACCTCCTTCTCGGTGGAGAAAACTCTCCACAGCAAGTCTCAACAGAGTATATGGAATGAAAAGCACAGAGACAATAAATACACTTACAGAGCACAATGAACACAGACAGAAACACTTCACCAAGCTCACCCAGCACAACTCTCACGCAAGAGCTCCCAGCTCTTCGTGTCTGCTTGCTGATGGACTCACCAAGTTCTCCTCTGCTTCAAGGTGCTCAAGTTGCAGAAGCTTCAAAGGATTTGCAAGAGTATGCTTCAAGGTGCATAATGAATGAATGAGAGTTGTCGCGACAGCTCAAGCTCAAAGTTCTTCGTTCTTGTTACTGAGGCTTCTCCGCTACCCGCTCATAAGCCTCTGCCCAAGACCCAGGTCACAGACGCTCCTCTGCAGCTCCCCAGCTGCTCATCTGAAGCAGCTCAGCTACCCCTGACCTCTTTTAGACTCCCTCCAGTCGAGCCTCAGGTCAGCTTCCTAGCCATTTGCCAGAAGACAGAAGACGTTGTATCCTGCGAGAGCAAACAGCCAAACCTGCTGTAGCGAAAGCCTCCGTTTGACTCTCCTTGAGTAATCCTGAGTTATCTGCACACTTAGCAGTTGTTTAGCACAACAAATCAATAGAGAATCAATTATTAGACAATCAGGGTAGATATCAGTAGTGTATCAGAAGAAATCAGAACGCAATCAGAACTCTGACAGCGTATTTTGAATTAAAGTTCAACTTCTGATCGGTCCACAGACCGATCAGAGAGATCCCTGATCGGTCACCGGACCGATCAGGATTGACCGATCAGGATAGGCTCAGACCGATCAGGCTCTAGCCTGATCGGTCTACAGTGAGAAACTTGGGATCGCGAACTCATCTATGATCGGTCACACTATCCGATCAAATACTGGGGATCGGTCACCAGACCGATCCAACAACTGAGCACAGAACCTTCAACTTTCGCATCCCACGCCCCCTGATCGGTCTGGTGACCGATCAGGTCACTCCCTGACCGATCAGGCCCCAGTCTGATCGGTTCAGGTGAGGAACCTTGCGACAATTTGATCGGTCATAAGGACCGATCAAGGTTCTCTGACGTTCACCAGAACGATTTGAAGCCACACAGAGGCCGAACCATAAGCTTCTGTTCTCTCCCTGATCGGTCACCAGACCAATCAGGAGCCGAACAGAAGCCAAACAATTTTTTTGTTCTCTCCCTAATCGGTCACCAGACCGATCAGGAGCCGAATAGAAGCCAAACAATATTTCTGTTCTCTCCCTGATCGGTCACCAAGGCCAACTCCACCATAAGTCAAGAGAACATGCTCCCTAGCCTTCTCTGACTCGTGCTCAGTCCCCCGGACCAAGACTCCGTGCCCAGCTTCACTCACTGGGACTTCATTCAACCTAGCTTCCCAAGCTAGGACCTGACTTCACTCACCAGGGTTTCAGTCAACCTAGCTTCCCAAGCTAGGACCTTCACTCACCAGGGTTTCATCCAACCTAGCTTCCCAAGCTAGGACCTGACTTCACTCACCAGGGTTTCATCCAACCTAGCTTCCCAAGCTAGGACCTGGCTTCACTCACCAGGGTTTCATTCACCCGGTCTCACTCACCGGAAGTCGTGCCCAGTCCCCGATCAGGACTTAAACCAGACTCATCTCATTAACCTAAACTAAAATCGGTGTCAACACCAAAATAACAATCAGGGTCAGACTGCATCAACAATCTCCCCTTTTTGTTGTTTGACAACCCGATTTTAAGTTTAGGAATTTGAAATCAATTGTAGTCAAATTTCACTATCGTAGGAGAATCAGGATCCTCCCCCTACAACAGTTATACTCGTAAACATTCTAAACTTAACTAACCACACTCTCCCCCTTTGTCAAACACCGAAAATGGTGTAGACTAGTTGTTAAGTTTTAAAAATTTCTCCCCCTCAACCCGGGGGTCTCTCCCATAAACAACAAAGCATATGAATAATTTAAAGGCATATGAAGACATATGATAAAGGTAAAGCAGGATATAACAATCATACGCATCATATGAACAATCTAAACATAAGGTAGTAATCAAAATGCGAAATCGAGTCAGACAATCATAGCATGAGAGCATAGTCATATAGTCAAATACATCATAAAGTTATAACAGGCAAATGCACTCATAAAGTCATAACATTCAGATCACAAATCATGGAAGCAAGATCCAAGTCAAAGTAGAACCACAATCAATCCTCGACCGGGGGGGGGGGGGGGGTCGTCCGACTGCATGGGGTCAAATGTAGTGTCATCATCTGGTAGGAAAGACCCCGGGGCAGTACTGCTGGAAGGCGCAGCTCCATGAAGTGTAGACTGGTACGGATGACCAGCTGCCCACGCACGCCACTCCTCGAACCATGACTGCTGCTGGGCGTGCATCATCGAAACCCGCGCATCAGTCGCCCGCTGATCAGCACGTAGCCCAGAGATCTCAGACCTGACATCCTGCCGCCAAAGCTCCGAAATATGAAGTCCATGCTGGACAGTCTGCTCCAGCTCAGCAATCTGCCAGCGGAGGTTAGGATTTGCCTCGTAGTAGTCTCCCGCGGCAGCAGGAGCATCATGATGTCCAGCCTGGTCTGCAACTCCTGGAATATGTGCGACTCTAGGTAACTCCCCTAATCCCCGACCATCCTTCCATCTAAGACCATGAGGTCCGACAACGATGCCAGACTTGACGAACGAGCGTCGGCCAAGTCTACAGTCCTGCCGAACCATCGGCACGATCCTGCCCTTAGTCACATCAATACCGACTGACTGAAGCCAGTCAGTAATGATGTGCCCAAAAGGCATGTAGACGGTCTGACGGTCGATCTGACTATAGAAGATAATAGAGAAATAGATGGTCGTCACAATGTCAAAGTCTAGCTGCCGATGCATCCCGTAGAGCATCAAGCAGTGAAAGGAACGAATCTCTGCTAGGGGCTTCGAGGTAATAGGCACAAGACAGTTGATTATAATTTTGAAAAGAACATAATCAGGTGGGGATAGGCTGAGCGTAGCAAAAGTGGGGAAAGCACCAGCAGGCTCACCGAGACCCCTCGGTCTGGGATGGCCGAAAAAATACTCATAGATAGAGTCAGGGGTGACTCCATCAAAAGGGGTCGTTATAGGATTCTGAACATATGGGAAGAGCATAAAGTCATTGTTGGATCGTCGACAGGCTAGAAAGGTAGTGAAAGAGGATAAATCAAACTCGAGGTTGGTTCGGGCGACTCGGGTCCTATACCCCGTACCTTCACCACTGACAAGGTTATTATAAAACTCAGAAACCAAATCAAAATTAATCGGCAGCTCAAGAAAAAGAATGGATCCCAGTTCGTAGAACTCAATGATCTGTCACACTGACGGACAGTGTTCGTAAACAAATGCTCAGTCCACAGTTTGACAGGGTAGGAGTTTGAAAGTGCGACTGTGAAAGGCCAATTCTAAATGAGCATTGGGAAATCTGGCATTAGAAGGAGGTTGGGTTCTAGCAGATGAAGAGGGAGCCCTGGATCGTGAGGTACCCTCAACCGGTTCTTTACCTTTCGAAGATTTCCTAATGTTGGATAAAGGTCATGACAACAAATTGAAATGATAATGAAATTCACAGCCAAACAGTGATCAATTGAGGGTCACAGCACAAGTTGATCAGTGAGGTTATAATCAATGGCACAAATTAAATGATCACAAGGGTAAGGTTTGATCAATAATAAGGTTTGATAGGGTTAGGTCACGGCAACCACATCACAATACCAATATAACCAAAAGATTAATGGGATTGAGGGTAGGACACGGCACAACAAATAAAATCCATGATTAGTTTACAAAATCACAGCTCATGAGATAGTCATCAAAGAAAAACCGCAATAATGATAAACACACTCACTTGGGTGCCATCGAGTGAGATTTGCTGAAAGAAATACTTTCTGAAAATTTACGCAAGAGGAGATCTGAACGCAGGAGATGAACTCAAACGTCTTGAGCAGGAGAGAAGCTCGACAGCTTGTGGAGACAACACAGAGTGCTGCACAGATGGTTCGCTTGAGATAACACAGAGGACTCAAGCTCAAACTCGCAATAGCAGATCTCGCTGAACACTCAAAGAGCTAGCCCGAAGGAAGAAAAGAGAGAACGCTAGAACTTGCAGGAAGAAGATGCTCAGGTTGAAGGGTCGGCTAGGGCTTGGAGGTATAAGGGTAGAGAGTTAATAGGTTGGTGAACCGATCCACCAACCAAAATTTAATGCGATCGATCGATCGACCGTTCGATCTAGGAACGCCCAGACTGATCAGGGAACCTCCTGATCGGTCTGGCTGGGTCCTGATCGGTCGGGTGACCGATCAGGGAAGCCCCTGATTGGTCTGCCGATCGATCAGTGAGAAAATAGAAAGTTTGCGAGAATTTTCCGTGACCCTTCTGATCGGTCGGTGGACCGATCACCAAGGTAGCCAGATCGTTCCGTGGACCGATCAGGTCCAATACAAAGGAATTTTTGTGGTTTATCGCGAAATAGCTTGATCGGTCATTTGGACCGATCAGGCCAACTCCTGATCGGTCCAGTGACCGATCAGGGAGGTCCCTGATCGGTCTGTGGATCGATCAGATATCAGAAGAATCTGAAATTCCCGATATGTATTAGAAATTCCCGTTTCAAACCACCCTAACAGCCCCTGATTCAACCAGAATTGATTCCGCTGAACCCTAAGGAGTTCCCTCATCCATATTTGCAATCAAGGGTTGTGTCCTTATGATTCAACAAATCAATTTGCTCCAACCAAGTGAAGTCAAACTCAATCAAAACATCCAACCAATTTGAAGCAAGTTTGTATCAAAATAAGTCTCCAATCAAGTTTCCTTGATTGGAATGTCCAAGTATGATCATGGAGCCAAATACACATGTATTATGCATTGGTTTTCCCCATACTTGGTCAACTTAATGATTATTGTCTCGTCAACCTAATTTCTCAAGGGATGCATTAACATTTTGAGTAATTAGGTTGATCCTAGCATCTCACCCCATGCTAGCAAACAAAAACATTTTGTTAAACCTTATAGTTTGTGTGAGATGTCCCCAAGTTGCCCAATAATTATTGCCCAACAATTTGAAATAATCATGAAGGGTTTTGTTCTTTTTCAAACCTATGAAGCACGACACATTCTCAATTCCCTTCGTAAGAAACTAAATTCATTCTCGGGGAGTGGTTTAGTGAAAATATCCGCTAGGTTCGATTTGGACTCTACATGTGAGAGTACAATATCTCCTCTAGCAACATGATCCCTAATGAAGTGGTGTCGCACTTCAATGTGCTTGGTTCTAGAATGGTGGACTGGATTCTTTGTTAGGTTTATTGTGCTTATGTTGTCACACAACACTTGCACACCCTTGTAGGTCAATCCGTAGTTCTCCAGTGTGTGTATCATCCACAACAATTGTGACACACTCTCTCCCATGGCGATATATTCTGCCTCGGTCGTGGAGAGAGCAACACAATGTTGCTTCCGACTTGACCAACAACTAAAGATGATCCTAAGAATTGGCAACCCTCACTTGTGCTCTTCCGATCCAACTTGCACCCAGCATAGTCGGAATCGGTATAGTCAATTAAGTCAAATGACTCGGTACGGGGGTACCAAAGATCAACTCCAATTGTGCCCTTAAGGTATCTCAGAATTCTTTTAACAACAATTAAGTGAGATTCCTTGGCACAGACTTGGTACCTAGCGCACATACCCACAGCAAAAAGAATATCAGGTCGACTGGCTGTGAGGTATAGCAAACTACCTATCATGCTCCGATATTGAGTTAGGTCAACAGGCTTACCACTCTCATCATTGTCTAATCGTGTGTTCGTAGCCATGGGAGTGGTTACTTCTTTAGAATCACTCATGTTAAATTTTCGGAGCATTTCCTGAGTGTATTTTGATTAGTGCACATGGATTCCGTCTCGAGTTTATTTGATTTCGAGTCCAAGGAAGAAAGTCAATTCTCCCACTAGACTCATCTATAATTCACTCTCCAAGTGTCCAATAAACTCATTCAAATAGCCCTTGTTGTTGGAGCCATAAATTATGTCATCGACATATACTTGGGCTACAAATATGTTGACACCATCTCTTCGTAGTAATAGTGTAGGGTCTATTTGTCCTCTCACAAAACCTTTTTCAATGAGAAATGTCGACAACCGCTCATACCAAGCACGAGGTGCTTGTTTAAGGCCGTAAAGCGCCTTTTTGAGCTTGAATTCGTGGTTTGGAAATTCGAAATTCTCAAACCCCGGAGGTTGTTCGACATAGACCTCTTCTCTTATGAAACCATTTAGGAAGGCCGATTTGACATCCATTTGATAGAGTTTGAAACCTCTATGTGCTGCAAATGCAAGCATCAATCGGATGGATTCTAATCGTGCCACGGGAGCATGGGTCTCATCGTAATCAAGGCCTTCAACTTGACTGTAGCCCTTGGCTACTAAGCATGCCTTGTTTCTTACGATTTCTCTCTTATGGTTCAATTTATTTTTGAAGACCCATTTGGTTCCAATAATGGTGGTCTTCTTGGGTCTAGGGACTAAGTCCCAAACTTGACTTCTCTCGAATTAACCTAATTCATCTTGCATAGCAATGATCCAATCGGGATCATGCAATGTCTCGTCAATTTTTCTAGGTTCAATTTCGGAAATTAGGACAACTGCATTAGCCTCATTCCTAAAGAATGATCTAGTCCTAACCCCATGGTGGATGTCTCCAACAATTTGGTCTTGAGGATGACTAGTGGCTAACCTAGTTTGCCTTGGTGTTGGAGGTGCTTCTTTGATGGTGTCACTAGACACAGGCTCAGCCTCAGGATCCAGCTGATCTATGTGTTGTCTAGGCTCACCGTCATCAGATTCATCAACACCATCTACAACACTCGGACTTTCATTCAAACCTAGTTTCCTAAGTTCGAATTGAACTCCTTCTACATCTTCTGATTGATCAATTGCTTTTGGGATCTCCTCAAAAATAACATCAGAAGACTCTTTAACCAATCTAGACTTCTTGTTGTAGACTCGGTAAGCTTTGCTGACGAGAGAGTACCAGACCAGTATCCCTTCATCAGCCTTCACTGTGAACTTTCAAAGATGATCCTTGGTGTTTAGAATAAACATTTTACAACCAAACACCCTTAGATGTTTAACTGTAGGTGGTTTTCCAAACCAAAGTTCGTGAGGAGTCTTCCCTAGAAATCTATGTATGAGGACTCGGTTTTGCACATAGCAAGCTGTGTTCACAGCTTCAGCCCATAAGTAACTCGTTAAGGAGTACTCATTGAGCATGTTTCGTGCAGCCTCTTGTAAAACTCGGTTCTTCCTCTCTACAATACCATTTTGCTGTGGTGTTCTAGGAGTGGAGAACTCGTGTCTATAACCTTTCTCTTGACAAAATTCTAAAAAAACGTTGGTTTTGAAATTCTCCTCCATGATCACTCCCAATTTTTTTAATTGTTGATGATTTTTCATTTTCAACTCTTCTACAAAATGAAATAAAAACATCTAAGATTTGATCCTTATATTTTAGAAAATAGGTCCAAGTATATCTAGCTAGTAAAATCATCAATGATCACAAAATAATATCTACTACCATTCAAAGATATAATTGTATTGCAATCAAATAAGTCCATGTGTAGTAAATACAAAGCGATAGAAGTACTTACAGCGCTTTTACCTTTGTGTGAAGATTTCGTTTGCTTACCCATTTGACATACATCACAAAGCTTTTCTTTTTCGTACTTGATGCTTGGTAAGCCATGAACTAGTCCCTTGTTGGCCAACTTCCGGATGTTCTTCATATTCACGTGTGCCAATCTCCGGTGCCAAAGGGTGGACTCATCTTCTCTTGACATGAAACACTTAACAGAAGCATTAATAGCACTTTTAAAAGAAACTTGATAAATGTTATCTATTCTTGTGCCTACTAGTACCGTGTCAAGTGTGTCATTTTGTCTAACTAGACATTGACTTGAATGAAAATCAATTGTGTAACCCGTATCACACAATTGACTGACACTTAGGAGATTAAATGTCATCCCCTTGACTAGAAGGACATTTTTGATTCTTAGACATTCGAATATTTGTATGTCTCCTATCCCTACAACTTTAAGACTACCATTGTTACCAAAGGAAACATTACCTCTACTTTTTCTTTGAAGGGTAGTGAATAAGGATCTATCACCAGTTATATGTTTGGAGCACTCACTATCAACGAACCAAGTTGATAGATGCTCCCCCTCAATCACGACCTACACAATACGAAAGATAGAAGATTTAGGTACCCAAATCTTGGGACCTAAAACACCTACAATGCAAGACTTAGGCACCTATGCCTTGACCACTTTCTTTTGAACCCTAGAAGTCTTAGGTGATCACACATGAGTCCTAGACATTAAGGAAACAAAAGTCGGTTCTTTAGGTCGGTAACCTATACCGACCTTGTTGTAAACTGCCCTTTGTGCATTTAAGATCATATCCAAAGTCTTGGAGCTAGTTGAGAATTTCTCAAGAATATTCTTAAGAGTCTCTCAACTACACTCTTCAAGGCTTGGTTTTCATCTTCTAACACTTCTACATGCAAATCATCAATATCCTCAACCTTAGAGGATTTCAATTGTTCTACTTCTACTTTCAATGATTTAACCTTTTCTTTTGACTTCTTTAACAATTCGGTTAAACATGCAATGGTTCTATAACATTTGTCTAATTCGGGAGAAATTACTTCTTCATCATCCGAAGATGATGAAGTCGCGTTTGAAGAGGCCATGGATTCATCACTGCTCTCCTCATCTTCAATAGCCATGAGAGCTACATGGCGTGTACTCTTCTCCTTCTCTTCTTCGGATGAACTAGAGGACGATTCATCCCATGTGGCCTTCAAGGCCTTCTTCTTTTTCTTTGATTTCTCCTCCTTCTTCTTGAGTTTTGGACATTCACTCTTGTAATGTCCTTTCTTGCTACACTCAAAGCAAGTAACATTAGTCTTGTCAATTTTAACTTCACTAGGGTTACCTTTGCCTTTGTAGTGCCACCTCTTCGTCATCATCCTCCTGATGAAGTTGGTCATCTCGGAGGAAGAGGACTCGCTACCGTCCTCCTCGGACTCGGACTCGGACTCGGATGAAGACGAGGAAACCTCCTTCTCCTTCTTCTTCTCCTTCTTCTTCTAACCATGCTTTCTATGGACTTGTTTGTTTGGGGATGTTCTTTGATGTTATTTTGCCCGAGACGGACAAAGGATTAAGTGTGGGGGAGTGATTAGTGTTTTGGAATGTATTATCATCAAGGAAGCACTTCATTTGAAAAAAAAAAAAAATTGAAGTCAATGGATGTTTGTAGCACAAATGGCTTGGATTAAAAATTGGGAAGTAGGAATTATGGAAGCTTAAATTGGCAAAACTTTGCTAAAGTTTGGATTGAAGTTGTAAGCCTGAATTGTAGCATAAAATCTGTGCAGAATTGAGGAACCAAAGTGGAAACAAGTGAAGGAAAAGAAAATCTATGCAAAGGAAAAATCAGAAATGTTGTGCCAAAGTGAAGAGAATGCTATGAAATTGTTTCGGCCACTCTTCTAGGAGCTGAGTTGCAACTATATATTTCTGAAATCAGTGCAGGGATTGCTGGAATTTGAAGAAAAAGAAAAAAAAATAGTTTGTATCAACTTGGAATTGAGTGTGCCATGGATGGAACTTGAATTTGTTGAGCTGAAATTCTCAAGTGAATCATGTGAACTTTCCACTGTTATTCGAGGCTCATTGCTGTGAGAAATCAGAGATAGCAAGGTCTAATTCATATGGTGTGAAACTGAAATATGAAACACAGGAAAAATAGAAGAAAAAAAAACAGTTTGGAATGAATTCTCCACTAATAGCTGAGTTACTGCTGATAATAAACCAGGAAATTGCAAGGATGAAGAGTCTGACAATTATAGATTCTTAGAAGGGATTGTGTGGCTGCTGAATCTATTGAAGAACTACTGTAAATTAGCAAGGAAGAAAAATCAGTGTGGATGGAATCAAAACAGGAATTGAAGCATTTAAATCTGCCATTTCCATTTGATGCAACCTGCTGCCACGAATCAGATTGGAATGTGGAGTTGTAATCTGAAATAGGAAATTGCGTTCCTGATCTGAAGTGATCCATTAGAAGAGTAAAAAAAAAAAGAAAAAAAAACAGAACAGAAAATAGAAAAACAGTTTGTAAGCTGAGAAAAGAGACAGCTATGAGAAGAAAAGAGCTGGACACCATATAACTGAGTAGAATGAAGAGAAAAATGAGTAGATATTCAGCTGCAATCAAATCTGAAGCTAGCAGCTGACTTGAAAAAAGAAAAAAAACAAAAAAAAAACAGTTTGGAAAAAAAAAACAAAGGAACAAAGTTGACACACAATGAGTTGTTGGCACCATGAAATCAGTGGAGATATTCTTATCCGAATCAGAGTTTTGATCCATCATCATTCTGATGCTACTAGAGAAAAGAAAGAAAGAGGAAAAAAATCAGAAAACAAAACAAAAATCAAGATTGGCACGCAAGAGAACAATTGGCACAAGGGAATTAATGAAATCTTCGCATACAATTTTAGAAGGGCATTGCAAAGACTCACTCCATCACACTTTGGATTTCATTATATGGACTGAAAGGAGGGCAAAAATGCATCAAGAATATCCTTGAACATTCAAGTCTTCCACTCATTCAATTTGCTATTTTCTAGGCCTTTACTTCATTTTTACCATCTCTTATATCTTTCACTTTTGAATAAACTTTTATAGATCGATGATTGATTATAATCATGAATAATGGTAGAGAGTAGATAACAAGCAAGCCTATGGTAGTGCAAAAAGCATGTGTGTATGAGTGAGCTCCATTTCCATCATGTATTTAGAACTTAGGAAGAGAGCCACCAAAAACTTCCCTTGAAAGGCTAGTGAGTGAAATTCATCTCAATGAATCATGAAGGTTGAAATTGCTAAGTTGTTGATTTAAGGACAAGATACTAATCTATAGAGTTTAGATTTTTGAGAATTAACAACCCTAGGTAATTTTTTTTCATTTGCTTCTAATTATGCTTTAGAAAACCAAAAGGATACATACTTAGTGATTTCGCGAGCGCTCAAGCTCAAGTGTGGGGGAGTTGATAGATACCATTTTGTTGATTATTTTAATTGCTAAAATCCAGGTTTGACCTATGTTTTTATTGCTTAATTGTGAAATTGCCCTAGGTTTTAGAACTTACTCTTATTTTGGACTTAATTGCAAATTTACACATATTTGGATTATTTGGCCACTAAATTCTTGATCTATTTTTGTAGGCATCAAAGGTTCAAGGACTTAGGGCATATTGGGTCAAACTTGAGTCGGAAGTGACCCGGATCGAGTTATCAAGATTAGGATTAAATCCGGGTCGTCCGATTCAAGAGCGGCTAGATCTGAGCCATCCGGGACCATCTGAAGCAATCCGAGCTAGGGTTAGGGTTGATCAAGCATTCTGATCAAGATCTGAAGGTTTCATCCCAATCAGAGCTCAATCAACCGTTGGATCAAGCTCGGAGGGCTCTAGATTGTCCATTCAAAGATTAGGTTGATCTGGATCATCCGTTACAAATCTGGAGGATCCGAGCAACCACGAGGCAGATCCTGACCCCAGATCATCATCATCAAAGTTTGGCTCAAATCAGAGCAAGATCAGCCGTTGGATTTTCTCAATTCAATCTGAGCCGTCCATTGCTAACTATTTAATCAGAAACGCTCCCCAGTTCTTCCCTGTCGCGTCCTCGCCGCAGTGGTTTCCTTCATTTTCTTCTTCGTTTCTTCTTTGTTTTCTTCAGCGAGTTCTTCATCTGAAGGCGTGACCACCTCAATTCGAGCTCATCCTTGAGTGACAGCAAGGATTCGGATTGAGGCTTAGCTTAATTGGCGAATCTTCAGTTATTAGCAATAGATTTCGTTTCTGTCATTTCATTTCTGAAACTTGTATCAGATGATTCGTTTTCTTGTATGAATCGTTTCCTTCTCGATTCGAGGCTCATCCTTGAGTGACAGTAAGGATTTCTTGAGCTGAGATGAGAAATTGAGGCTTAGAATTAGTTAATTTTCGGTTTTAGCTGTAATTTCAATTTCTGCCGCAACATTCTGTTTCTGAATTTCGTATCAGCCACTTAGTTTCAAGTTTCTAAATTTTTCCAGCTCTAATTAGGTTCCATTTTGCAAGTAGATTAGTTAGTGAGCTTGTTAAGATAACAATAGATTTCGATTTCAGTTCAATTTGTGCCTTACTGTTTGCGTATCAGATTGGTAATTGCGTATCAGATTTTGCTTCAATTCTACATAACAGATTTCTCTTTCAGCATCTGAACTTTGTCTAAAGTAGTTGTTATTTCTTCTCTTGCATTTATACATTGTAGTTGGATTCATTTGCTAGGTATTCGCATTCAATTTCTGCACTCAACTTCAATTGATTCATATCAGTTTGCTATTTCTGCAGTTTCAGGCAATTTCTGCGATCCAATTCATTTCTGAAGTTTTTTTAGTTGTAATTGCTGAAGTTTGTATCAAGGAAGCTTTGTATTTGAATTCCATTGCATTTGACATTAGTTACTTGTTTGGTTTTGCATCCAAGTGGAGTTTAACTGCCATTTCTGATCATAGAATTTGAATTCCTGCATTTCAGTTTTTGCATTTAATCCATTTCCGAATTTATCCCTACTTGATCTGAATTGTATCCATTTATTTCTTCAAAGTTCTTCCTTAATAGTTTGTCTTCCAAGTTTAGTTGATTGGTTTCATTTCAGAAGTTTTAGTATGAACTTTGGTACTCCATATCAGATTTGGCACATGAGTTTATTTTCTTTTGTGTATCAAGGTTATTCCAATCTTTTCCACTTTGTATCAAGTTAAGCTTCGACATTAGAATCAACCGAAACTTTCAACCTCATTTTAATTCTTTTGCTTTATATTTGGGTTGAAATTAAAATCAGCATTGTTTTCCCAAAAGATAGTTCAGTCCCTTGGTTGCTTAGGCTTCAAATTGCTTGATGTCATTAGTTGCCTTACACTTTGTTTAGCTCAAATAGTCAAGTGTTCTTTCTTTTTATTGTGATTTCATTTATAATTGAACCCAAATTCTAGATTTTACTTGAAACCCAGAATTAATCAGCGACACATAGATACAAGTTCGAATCACACAATTTCAACTAGTCCCGAGGAAAAATACGACCTGTGGCCCCTTTACTACATTTTCATATTTTGGATTGCAAAAAGGGTTTCCAGCTTTCATTCATATTTAAATTCTGATTTGACCCACATTTCGTGACAATTTAATCTAGTATTTCGTGTCCGTCAAATTTTTGGCGCCGTTGCCGGGGAAGCAACTAGTTGATTTGTTTGATTTTTGCTTGTGCACTTATTTCATATCTTCCTTGATTTATTTTTGCGCTTATTGCTATATCTGTTGATTTGATTTTATTTGTTTTATCTCTTTATCTACTTTTACTGCGATTTGTTTTTGTTTTATGACCAGGTCTACAGGTGATGATCTAGAAGAATTCGACCCTGAGATTGAGAGGACTTTCAGAGCCAGGAGGAGCCAGGGCATTCTTTCTGAGACTACAGATATCCCTCCTATTCAGACTATTTTCACTCACTCAGGGAGTAACATGGCAGATCACCAGAGAACTATGAAGGAGCTTGCAGCACCAGATGCTTCATTTCAGTACTCCAGCATAGCTTATCCAGAGCTGGCGGGAGTTTTTGAGCTAAGATCTGGACTCATCAATTTGCTGCCCAAATTTCAGGGATTATCTGGAGAGGATCCAAATAGGCACCTGCACGAATTCCATGTTGTATGCTCTACTATGAAGCCTCAGGGCATTTCTGAAGAAGATATAAAGCTGAGAGCTTTTCCCTTCACACTGACAGGAGCAGCAAAAGACTGGTTTTACTATCTACCCACGGGGCACGTGTCTAGTTGGATCTCCATGCAGAAAGCATTTTTGGAAAAATATTTCCCAGCCTCCAGAACAGCAATAATCAGAAAAAGCATCTGTGGAATTCAGCAAGTGGTGGGTGAGACACTCTATGATTACTGGGAAAGATTCAATAAATTATTTTCGAGTTGTCCACAGCACCAGATCAGCGAGTAACTTTTGATTCAGTACTTTTATGAGGGATTGCTACAGATGGATAGAATTATGATAGATGCTGCAGCTGGAGGGGCCCTAGTGAACAAAACGCCAATGCAAGCTAGGGAGCTAATTTCTAATATGGCTGAGAATTCCCAACAATTTGGAAGCAGAGCCTTGACCACCAGAGGAGTGGGTGAAGTTTAGGTAGTTCCTACTGATCAGAAAGAGATAAGGAATTCATTGGCAGAGATCACATCACTTATTAAGGAATTGAAGGTTAATAATGCAAATCAAGGCTCAAATCTTTCAGCAACTCCACAATCTAATCAAGTGAAGAGTGTGTGTGTCATTTGCTCTAGTCAAGAGCACACCTCAGATTCATGTCCCACCCTCCAACAAGACGAGACAGTGGCAGCATTAGTAAGAGGACAATTTCAAGCAAGAAACAATCCTTACTCCTCTACTTACAACCCCGGTTGGAGGGATCATCCAAATATGAGGTACGGGAATTCTTTTTATCAACAAGGCCCACCACAACAACAATCACAGCAACCCCAACAAATTTTCCAGCAAGTTCAGCAGTAACAACCACAATCACAGCACCAAAATCAAAGTTTTCAGCCCCTAAATCAGCACTTCCAGCAACCATTTCAGCAGCCATTTCAAGGGTTTCAACAAGGTTTTCAAGGGAATATGAATTATCCACAACCATACCAACCTCTACAGCAGCAAGTTCAACAACCACAGCAAAATTTCCAGCCTTGGAACTCAAGTTTTCAGCCCCAAAACCAAGAATTTCAGCCCAATCAATTTTAATCTCCACAACAACCATTTCAACTGCAAAATCAGAATTTTCAAGGCTGTAATTCTCAGCAAATTCAACCCACATTCCAACCTACTTATCAGCCAATTCAACAGCAATTTTAGAACTCCAATCAGCCCCAACAGCCCCAATTCCAACAATTACAGCAAGATGATATCATTGGAGCTTTACAAAACCTCGGAAGGCAAATGGGACAATTGGCTAATGATGTGAATCAACTTAAAGCTCAAGGATCAAGCCAACTACCTTCCCAAGCTGTTCCCAACCCAAAGGGAAATGTTAGCGCTATTTATTTGAGAAGTGGGAAGGTGGCATCAACTCAAAATGACCCAAGAGCTGAATTTTCTGAAAACAGGGCAGCATGTTCATTTCCGGCCCAAATCAGTGCCGAAACCACTCCAAATTCAGTGGATACCACCCCTAGCCCGTGCCCAACTCCTTCCTCAAGCAGTCCCCCAATTTTGGTGGAAAACGGAGAAGAAATCAGTGGCAAAACATATTTTACAGCAGCTCCAAAAAATAGGGCAGCAGCTCACAATTCAGCCCTTCCATCTTCGATTCAAGAGGACGAATTTAGGGTGCCTTTGCCTTTTCCACAGGGGAGAACTCCTACCAAAAGACACTTGGAAGAGGAGAAAGCAAAAGAGTACAATGAGCTGGTAAAACTTTTTAGTAAAGTTGAAATTAATGTACCCTTGCTGACGATGATTAAACAGGTTTCTAAGTATGTAAAATTTTTGAAAGATCTATGTATTAACAAGAGGAAGCTTAAGGAAAATGAGTTGGTCAGCATGGGGAAGAATGTTTCATCACTTATCCATGCCATACCTCAGAAATGTGAAGACCCTGGCATGTTTACTGTATCTTGTGAGATAGGAAGCACCACGCTACATGATGTCATGCTTGACTTAGGAGCTTCTATTAATGTCATGCCCAGGACAGTTTTCCAGATGCTTGGCATTGGCCCTCTACAACCCACTGGAGTTGTGATTCAGCTGGCAGACCGGAGTCAGACCCGCCCGGCAGGAGTTATTGAAGATGTTTTGGTTAAAGTGAAAGAGTTGATTTTCCCTGCGGACTTCTACATTCTAGACATGGAGGGAGAGTACCTTGCACGTAGATCCCCACTTATCCTTGGAAGGCCTTTTCTGAAGACTGCTAGAACTAAGATTGATGTATATGCTGGCACCCTTTCGATGGAGGTGGGAGACACAGTAGTCCAGTTTAGCATTTTCGACGCCATGAAGGACCCTAGGGGAGATCACTCAATTCTGAGCTTGGACACCACAGATGAGACTATTGAGGCACAAATCATTGATGACGATAGTACATTTGATATAGTGGGAGGAGCTTTGATTTCAGAGGAAGCTGAGGAGATAGATGGAAAAGCATGTGACAACCTTGATTTCAAAACTGAAGCTTTACCGGATTTTTCTTGTTTTCTATTTTGTGATGATATTGATATTGATAGTCCTAATCTTTTTAATAAGGTTGTTGCAGGTATTGCTAAGGAGGCATGCGTAGGAGATTATTCTATAGGTGTAGGGGATTGCACAGAGCCCCAGGGACCACCACCATTTTCAGAAAGTGTAGGGACTTGCATAATGGGAGCAAGTACCCAAGGATCACCTATTCCAGTTGAATGTCCACCAGAATTTGAACCTGAGATGGAGGTATTTCTTGTAGACCCAACAGACATTTTTCAACATGATCAGGTAAGTATTTCTTCTTTTCCCTTAGAAAATTTCAGGAAGATGTCTAGAATTGCAGGTGAAGCATGTATTGATACATTTTTTGTGAGAAATAATGATGAAAATTCCATAGAGGCACCCATGCTTGATTTTATTCATTGTGACACATTTATTGACATGTCTTGTGTAGAAACTGAGTATGAAAAATTTTTGGAGATGCCTGAAATTGATGTTATTTATTGTGATGAATCTCTTGTTATATATTATGCTGAATTTGAATGTGAGAAAATTATAGAGGTGCCTCAAATTGATTTCATGGGTTACAATGCATTGCTTGACACATTTCCGGCGGATATTAATTGTAAAAAATTCCTTGAGGTGTCGAAAATTGATTTTATTGGATGTGATGCATTTTTGGATTCATTTTATACAAAGACTGATATTGTTTCATTTCTTTCTTACCTTGTAGGACCCCAAAGACTTCTGGAGTGGATGTTTCATTTGGATAGACTCAAACCTCCTGGAAGGTGTTCCAAAAAGAATAAAGAGGGAGTAGATTTTACTTTAATTTGAAACGCTCTACCTCTTAAATGGGTCTTGTATCTAAATAACCTTCGGCCACCTGAACAGATTGCAGTTAAGTCCAAGTGTGGGGGAGCGATGCACCGTGAAGTTGAACAAATAAAAGTAGCTCTTTCGCACATACAGACTCCTCCACTACCACGATGGAGGATATTTATTGATAGACTCCGACCGCCAGAGATAAAAGGGAGTTTGATTTTTCTTGCCTTTTCTTTTATTGTATGTTTTCACTTCTAAAATGAGTTCTTGCTAATAAATACGTGAGTAGAGTAACATGAATAAAAAGTCATTGTAAATACCATGTCTTTTGTTTTAGCATTTTTTCTTACATGACTAGGAATAAATGTATCCCTTAGGTTATCTCCATAGCATTTTAGAGCCTTTTGAAAATAAATTAAATTTGGTTGATAAAACTTAGGGTTTGAACTCATGGATGAAATCTTGGATGCTTGAGAACTACTTTGCTTTAAATTCTTAATTGAGGATTTGGGATGAATTATTTTTGCCTAGTGAGAATTAGCCTTATATTTGTGACACATACATGTGATTATACTCTAGAACTTGCTTAGGTTCTTTCAAAACCATATTTCAATGATTGGATCACATCTATAGAAGCTAATCAATTTGTTTACCTTTCCATGTCAATTTCTGGCAATAATCATGTTCATTCTATTTTTCCTTCCTTATTTTCTACTCTTAACCATGCTTTCTATGGACTTGTTTGTTTGGGGATGTTCTTTGATGTTATTTTGCCCGAGACGGACAAAGGATTAAGTGTGGGGGAGTGATTAGTGTTTTGGAATGTATTATCATCAAGGAAGCACTTCATTCGAAAAAAAAAATAAAAAATTTTGAAGTCAATGGATGTTTGTAGCACAAATGGCTTGGATTAAAAATTGGGAAGTAGGAATTATGGAAGCTTAAATTGGCAAAACTTTGCTAAAGTTTGGATTGAAGTTGTAAGCCTGAATTGTAGCAGAAAATCTGTGCAGAATTGAGGAACCAAAGTGGAAACAAGTGAAGGAAAAGAAAATTTGTGCAAAGGAAAAATCAGAAATGTTGTGCCAAAGTGAAGAGAATGCTATGAAATTATTTCGGCCACTCTTCTAGGAGCTGAGTTGCAGCTATATATTTCTGAAATCAGTGCAGGGATTGCTGGAATTTGAAGAAAAAGAAAAAAATAGTTTGTATCAACTAGGAATTGAGTGTGCCATGGATGGAACTTGAATTTGTTGAGCTGAAATTCTCAAGTGAATCATGTGAACTTTCCACTGTTATTCGAGGCTCATTGCTGTGAGAAATCAGAGATAGCAAGGTCTAATTCATATGGTGTGAAACTGAAATATGAAACACAGGAAAAATAGAAAAAAAAATAGTTTGGAATGAATTCTCCACTAATAGCTGAGTTACTGCTGATAATAAACCAGGAAATTGCAAGGATGAAGAGCCTGACAATTATAGATTCTTAGAAGGGATTGTGTGGCTGCTGAATCTATTGAAGAACTGCTGTAAATTAGCAAGGAAGAAAAATCAGTGTGGATGGAATCAAAACAGGAATTGAAGCATTTAAATCTGCCATTTCCATTTGATGCAACCTGCTGCCACGAATCAGATTGGAATGTGGAGTTGTAATCTGAAATAGGAAATTGCGTTCCTGATCTGAAGTGATCCATTAGAAGAGTAAAAAAAAAAGAAAAAAAAAAGAACAGAAAATAGAAAAACAGTTTGTAAGCTGAGAAAAGAGACAGCTATGAGAAGAAAAGAGCTGGACACCATATAACTGAGTAGAATGAAGAGAAAAATGAGTAGATATTCAGCTGCAACCAAATCTGAAGCTAGCAGCTGACTTGAAAAAAGAAAAAAAACAAAAAAAACAGTTTGGAAAAAAAAACAAAGGAACAAAGTTGGCACACAATGAGTTGTTGGCACCATGAAATCAGTGGAGATATTCTTATCCGAATCAGAGTTTTGATCCATCATCATTCTGATGCTACTAGAGAAAAGAAAGAAAGAGGAAAAAAATCAGAAAACAAAACAAAAATCAAGATTGGCACGCAAGAGAACAATTGGCACAAGGGAATTAATGAAATCTTCGCATACAATTTTAGAAGGGCATTGCAAAGACTCACTCCATCACACTTTGGATTTCATTATGTGGATTGAAAGGAGGGCAAAAATGCATCAAGAATATCCTTGAACATTCAAGTCTTCCACTCATTCAATTTGCTATTTTCTAGGCCTTTACTTCATTTTTACCATCTCTTATATCTTTCACTTTTGAATAAACTTTTATAGATCGATGATTGATTATAATCATGAATAATGGTAGAGAGTAGATAACAAGCAAGCCTATGGTAGTGCAAAAAGCATGTGTGTATGAGTGAGCTCCATTTCCATCATGTATTTAGAACTTAGGAAGAGAGCCACCAAAAACTTCCCTTGAAAGGCTAGTGAGTGAAATTCATCTCAATGAATCATGAAGGTTGAAATTGCTAAGTTGTTGATTTAAGGACAAGATACTAATCCATAGAGTTTAGATTTTTGAGAATTAACAACCCTAGGTAATTTCTTTTCATTTGCTTCTAATTATGCTTTAGAAAACCAAAGGGATACATACTTAGTGATTTCGCGAGACGCTCAAGCTCAAGTGTGGGGGAGTTGATAGATACCATTTTGTTGATTATTTTAATTGCTAAAATCCAGGTTTGACCTATGTTTTTATTGCTTAATTGTGAAATTGCCCTAGGTTTTAGAACTTACTCTTATTTTGGACTTAATTGCAAATTTACACATATTTGGATTATTTGGCCACTAAATTCTTGATCTATTTTTATAGGCATCAAAGGTTCAAGGACTTAGGGCATATTGGGTCAAACTCGAGTCGGAAGTGACCCGGATCGAGTTATCAAGATTAGGATTAAATCCGGGCCGTCCGATTCAAGAGCTGCTAGATCTGAGCCATCCGGGACCATCTGAAGCAATCCGAGCTAGGGTTAGGGTTGATCAAGCATTCTGATCAAGATCTGAAGGTTTCATCCCAATCAGAGCTCAATCAACCGTTGGATCAAGCTCGGAGGGCTCTAGATCGTCCATTCAAAGATTAGGTTGATCTGGACCATCCGTTGCAAATCTGGAGGATCCGAGCAACCACGAGGCAGATCTTGACCCCAGATCATCATCATCAAAGTTTGGCTCAAATCAGAGCAAGATCAGCCGTTGGATTTTCTCAATTCAATCTGAGCCGTCCATTGCTAACTATTTAATCAGAAACGCTCCCCAGTTCTTCCCTGTCGCGTCCTCGCCGCAGTGGTTTCCTTCGTTTTCTTCTTCGTTTTCTTCAGCGAGTTCTTCATCTGAAGGCGTGACCACCTCAATTCGAGCTCATCCTTGAGTGACAGCAAGGATTCGGATTGAGGCTTAGCTTAATTGGCGAATCTTCAGTTATTAGCAATAGATTTCGTTTCTGTCATTTCATTTCTGAAACTTGTATTAGATGATTCGTTTTCTTGTATGAATCGTTTCCTTCTCGATTCGAGGCTCATCCTTGAGTGACAGCAAGGATTTCTTGAGCTGAGATGAAAAATTGAGGCTTAGAATTAGTTAATTTTCGATTTTAGCTGTAATTTCAATTTCTGCCGCAACATTCTGTTTCTGAATTTCGTATCAGCCACTTAGTTTCAAGTTTCTAAATTTTTCCAGCTTAAATTAGGTTCCATTTTGCAAGTAGATTAGTTAGTGAGCTTGTTAAGATAACAATAGATTTCAATTTCAGTTCAATTTGTGCCTTACTGTTTGCGTATCAGATTGGTAATTGCGTATCAGATTTTGCTTCAATTCTGCATAACAGATTTCTCTTTCAGCATCTGAACTTTGTCTAAAGTAGTTGTTATTTCTTCTCTTGCATTTATACATTGTATTTGGATTCATTTGCTAGGTATTCGCATTCAATTTCTGCACTCAACTTCAATTGATTCATATCAGTTTGCTATTTCTGCAGTTTCAGGCAGTTTCTGCGATCCAATTCATTTCTGAAGTTTTTTTAGTTGTAATTGCTGAAGTTTGTATCAAGGAAGCTTTGTATTTGAATTCCATTGCATTTGACATTAGTTACTTGTTTGGTTTTGCATCCAAGTGGAGTTTAACTGCCATTTCTGATCATAGAATTTGAATTCCTGCATTTCAGTTTTTGCATTTAATCCATTTTCTAATTTATCCCTACTTGATCTGAATTGTATCCATTTATTTCTTCAAAGTTCTTCCTTAATAGTTTGTCTTCCAAGTTTAGTTGATTGGTTTCATTTCAGAAGTTTTAGTATGAACTTTGGTACTCCATATCAGATTTGGCACATGAGTTTATTTTCTTTTGTGTATCAAGGTTATTCCAATCTTTTCCACTTTGTGTCAAGTTAAGCTTCGACATTAGAATCAACCGAAACTTTCAGCCTCATTTTAATTCTTTTGCTTTATATTTGGGTTGAAATTAAAATCAGTATTGTTTTCCCAAAAGATAGTTCAGTCCCTTGGTTGCTTAGGCTTCAAATTGCTTGATGTCATTAGTTGCCTTACACTTTGTTTAGCTCAAATAGTCAAGTGTTCTTTCTTTTTATTGTGATTTCATTTATAATTGAACCCAAATTCCAGATTTTACTTGAAACCCAGAATTAATCAGCGACACATAGATACAAGTTCGAATCACACAATTTCAACTAGTCCCGAGGAAAAATACGACTTGCGGCCCCTTTACTACATTTTCATATTTTGGATTGCAAAAAGGGTTTCCAACTTTCATTCATATTTAAATTTTGATTGGACTCACATTTCGTGACAATTTAATCTAGTATTTCGGGTCCATCAATGACCACAAGGCATTCCTTGGAAAAGCTTTTAGAACGTACCTTACAAGGTCGCGGTTCTCGACATTTTCGTCAATGGAGTGGAGACTGTTGAGAACTTCTTTGAATCTACTATGAAGGTCACTTACCGTTTCACTATCTTTCATGGAGTGATTTTGTAGTTGATTGAGGAATAAGTCCCTCTTGGCTATCCTCGAGTCCCGGGTGCCCTCATGAAGCTCAATGAGCTGGTTCCATAAATCCTTTGCGCTTGTGAAGGGACCAACTTTGATTAGTTGGTCCTTGTTCATCCCACATTGCAAGGTAACCACCGCCATCGCATCGGCTTCTCCTTTGCGCGTTTGCTCAGCCGACCACCGCGAGGACTCCAACTCTTTTCCCTCGGCATCTCTTGGAGGGATGAATCCTTCCTTCACGGAGAACCACATTCCAATATAGGTCTTAAGGTAGTACTCCATGCGAGACCTCCAATATTGAAAATCTGCTCCGTCAAAGAAAGGAGGTCGAGTGGTGCTAAATCCTTCTCTCATTGCCATCTTGTTGACTCTCGGGTGTTAGTTCGTTTGAGTAGAGCCCCAAGCTCTGATACCACTTGTTGGTGCTTGGATGGCTAGAGGGGGGGTGAATGTAGCCAGACACAAGACTTAGCTCTTTTGAAAGTTTCTGCACTTTGATTGCTAGCAGCGGAAGCAAAAACAAAAGCAGAAACAAAATAGCAGAAACTAAATAGGCAATCACAACCGCTAACGAGGAGGATTTACAAGGTTCGGGGATAGCTTGCCCCTACTCCTTGGTGTACCAGTGAGGTGGGCGATCCCTTGATCGTCGGCAGATCAAGCCTCGGAGAATCCGGATAAAATAGCACCTCCTTCTCGGTGGAGAAAACTCTCCACAGCAAGTCTCAACAGAGTATATGGAATGAAAAGCACAGAGACAATAAACACACTTACAGAGCACAATGAACACAGACGGAAACACTTCACCAAGCTCACCCAGCACAACTCTCACGCAAGAGCTCCCAGCTATTCGTGTCTGCTTGCTGATGGACTCACCAAGTTCTCCTCTGCTTCAAGGTGCTCAAGTTGCAGAAGCTTCAAAGGATTTGCAAGAGTATGCTTCAAGGTGCACAATGAATGAATGAGAGTTGTCGCGACAGCTCAAGCTCAAAGTTTTCTTCGTTCTTGTTACTGAGGCTTCTCCGCTACCCGCTCATAAGCCTCTGCCCAAGACCCAGGTCACAGACGCTCCTCTGCAGCTCCCCAGCTGCCCATCTGAAGCAGCTCAGCTACCCCTGACCTCTTTTGGATTCCCTCCAGTCGAGCCTCAGGTCAGCTTCCCAACCATTCGCCAGAAGACAGAAGACGTTGTATCCTGCGAGAGCAAACATCCAAACCTGCTGTAGCGAAAGCCTCTGTTTGACTCTCCTTGAGTAATCCTAAGTTACCTGCACACTTAGCAGTTATTTAGCACAGCAAATCAATAGAGAATCAATTATCAAACGATCATGGCAGATATCAGTAGTGTATCAGAAGAAATCAGAACGCGATCAGAACTCTGACAGCGTATTTTGAATTAAAGTTCAGCTTCTGATCGGTCCACAGACCGATCAGAGAGGTCCCTAATCGGTCACCGGACCGATCAGGATAGGCTCAGACCGATCAGGCTCTAGCCTGATCGGTCCACAGTGAGAAACTTGGGATCGCGAACTCATCTATGATCGGTCACACTGTCCGATCAAATACTGGGGATCGGTCACCAGACCGATCCAACAGCTGAGCACAGAACGTTCAGCTTTCGCATCCCACGCCCCCTGATCGGTCCTATGATCGATCAGGTTGTGCTGGGACCGATCAGGTTGTGCCCTGATCGGTCTGGTGACCGATCAGGTCACTCCCTGACCGATCAGGCCCCAATCTGATCGGTCCAGGTGAGGAACCTTGCGACAATTTGATTGGTCATGAGGACCGATCAAGGTTCTCTGATCGTTCACCAGAACGATCTGAAGCCACACAGAGGCCGAACCATATGCTTCTGTTCTCTCCCTGATCGGTCACCAGACCGATCAGACTTCTCTGGATCGGTCACCAGATCGATCGAGCCACAACAGGGAGTTTGTGCCAACTCCCTGATCGGTCACCAGACCGATCCAGCCAAGGTCAACTCCACCATAAGTCAAGAGAACATGCTCCCTAGCCTTCTCTGACTCGTGCTCAGTCCCCCGGACTAAGACTCCGTGCCCAGCTTCACTCACCGGGACTTCATTCAACCTAGCTTCTCAAGCTAGAACCTGGCTTCACTCACCAGGGTTTCAGTCAACCTAGCTTCCCAAGCTAGGACATGGCTTCACTCACCAGGTTTCATCCAACCTAGCTTCCCAAGCTAGGACCTGGCTTCACTCACCAGGGTTTCATGCAACCTAGCTTTCCAAGCTAGGACCTGGCTTCACTCACCAGAGTTTCATTCACCCGGTCTCACTCACCGGAAGTCGCGCCCAGTCCCCGACCAGGACTTAAACCAGACTTATCTCATTAACCTAAACTAAAATCGGTGTCAACACCAAAACAACAATCAGGCTCAGACTGCATCAATAAGAAGATCACCCAAACCAAGATCACATACTATAATCTAATCCAATTAGCGCAATTTCAGTCCTAGCCTTACCATGACAACCCAATCACAACAACACAACATAACTAGTAAGATCTACCATCGGTACAGAGACTCAACACACATTGATCTAGCTAATAGCATCATAGCATCATCCAAAAGCACAGATCCACAACACAAGTCCAAATCCGAACAAGAAATTTCTAACAAAGTGTTACTGAAACAAGCTGCGATCTAATCAATTCAATACTCCTCCAAAACCCAATTCAACCAATAGAGCTAAACTCCAGGAAGAAACTCACAGCAAGGATCTAGATCTCGATGTGCAAAACAATCAATTCCCACACCCCCACAACATCATATCTAATCCTAGAAAGTCGAATCAAGGAATCAGATCAACAGAAAAAAAAACATCTCGACAGAACAGAAGGGAAAACATCGATCATTCATCAAAACACAACACAACGTTTCATCCAAGCCCAGAATGAACTGAATTAACCATTACCTCAATCATTTACCGATGGCAAACGATCGCAGCCTCGGATCGGAGTTAATACACCCAAAAGTTTCCTCAATCGTTCAACTATACCTCTCTCGTCCTCGCGTTGGGAAAGAAGAAGAAGAAGATAGACGACGGTGGTGGTCGGTGATTGAAATGGTAGCCAGCGTTCAAGGAAGGAGGGGCGATCGACTAGTCTCAGTTGTCTCTCGCGCACAGAACAAAGGGCTAGAGGGTGGCCCCGGGCTTGGCGTCGATGGAGCAGAGTGGTTGTCGTCACCGGCGCTAGGGAGGAGTAGTGGGGGACGAAGCTGCATCGGGTGGAATGGTGGAGAAGAGAGGAAATGAGGATTCGCTCGGCTCCAAGCATAGACAGAAATCAGTGGAGAAAAGGAAGAAAAAAAAGTGTTTTTATGAATGGTCATTTTACAAATAGGCACTCGATTATTTTGGAGAATCCCATTTGCACCCCCATCTTTAGGGTTTTAAGTGAATTAAACCCTTTAACTTCTGGTATTTTACAGACTATCATAGTGTATAAGTACGACGGGCACAGGTTTCGTCCAACTTGGAATATCTTTTAACAAGTTCCGTAGTCATTCATCTTCTTCAGCTGCTTTGTCTAGTGCTATAAATTCGGATTCCATAGTTGACCAAGCAATGCACGTTTGCTTAGTGGACTTCCAAAATACCGCTCCCCCACCAATCATGAATATATATCCACTAGTGAATTTGGAATCTTTTATATCTGATATCCAATTAGTATCATAGTATCTCTCTAAGACAGCGAGATATTTTCCATAATATAATCCGTAGTTCATAGTATATTTCAAATAACTAAGAACTCGCATTAGTGTTTCCAATGGGTGTCATTTGGATTACTCATAAAACGACTCAGCTTGTTGACCGTACAGGCAATATCCGGACGTGTGTAGTTAGTGAAATACATCAAGTTGTCTATTATTCGAGAATATTCCAATTGCGATATGGGCTCACAATGATTTTTCGCTAAGTGTTGACTTAGATCCATAGGCGTTTTCACTGTAGAGAGATCGTACGCATTGAATTTTTTCAATACCGACTCTATAAAGAGAGATCGTACGCATTGAACTTTTTCAATACTGACTCTACATAGTGGGATTGTGTCAGAACTATCCCATCAGATGTTCTGAGAATTTTAATTTCCAATATAATATCTGCTCAAGTCATATCTTTCATATCAAAAGTATTGGTCAACATTCTCTTTGTACTCATGATTATCTTATGATTACTGCCCATTATAAACATGTCGTCTACGTATAGACAGACGATTACATGACATTTAGGTATGATTTTGACATAAATGCATTTGACACATTCATTCATTTTGAATTCGTTTGACAACATTATTTTGTCAATTTTTTCGTGTTATTGTTTAGACGCTTGTTTAAGTTCGTATAACGACTTAACAAGTCGACACACCTTTTCCTCTTTTCCTGAAGCTATGAACCCCTCAGGTTGCTCTATATAGATTTCTTCTTCCAACTCATCATTTAAGATCGCAGTCATAACATCCATTTGATGTATTTCAAGGTCAAACAGTGTTGTGATGACTATCAACACTCGTATGGACGTAATCCTTGTCACAGGTGAGTATGTATCGAAGTAGTAAAGACCTTCCTTTTGCTTGAACCATTGGGCTACAAGTCTAGTCTTATACTTGTCAATCGATCCATCAGCATTATACTTGCGTTTTAGTATCCACTTACAACCTAATGGTTTAGTACCAGAAGGAAAGTCCACTAATTTCCAAGTATGATTATTCATGATGGACTCTATTTCATTATTGACAGTCTCTTTCTACAATGGGGAGTCGGACTAGAGAGAATTTCTTTTAATATTCTTGGGTCCATTTTCGACATAAAAGTTATGAAGTCCGGCCCGAATGATTTCTCAACTCTAGCCCGTTTGCTCCGACGTGGCTCTGAGCTTTGATCGTCAATAGTCCTTTTACGACAAATATGTTCAGAAACGTCTTTTTCGTTAGAACTTCCGTTGTAATCACTTTGAATGTTTCCCCTCTTATTTGGGAATCCGTTTTCAAAGAATATTGCATTCCGAATTCTATGGTTGTTCCTACATGAATATTAGAAATGTCTGACTTGTGAACTATGAAACGATATGTACTACTGTTATGGGCATATCCGATAAATATCACATCGAACATGTTAGGTCCGATCTTTACATGCTTTGGCATGGGTACTTCGACCTTTGCCAAGCACCCCCACTCTTTCAAGTATTTGTATGATGGCTCATGAGCTTTTCATAGTTCGTATGATGTTTTATTGTTTTTCTTGTGAGGATTTTATTGAGAATGTGATTTGCTGATAATATAGCTCCTCCCCCACAAGTTCTAGGGTAAGCCTGAATTTATCAATAAGGCATTCATCATTTCCTTTAGTGTTTGATTTTTACGTTCGACAACATCATTTGATTGAAGTGAGTATGACACCATTGTCTGATGGATAATGTCATATTCTGAACAAAACTCATCAAAAGGTGCACCGTATTCTCCACTTCTATCGCTACGAATTATTTTAATTCGTTTATCAAGTTGATTCTCAACTTCTGTTTTATAGGTTTTGAAAATCTCTGAGGCTTCATCTTTACTTCTTAAAAGAAAGACATAACAGAACCTCGTGTAGTCATAAATAAAAGTAATAAAATACTTTTTACCTCCTCTAGTTTGCATGAATTTTAAGTCATATAGATCACTATGTATCAATTCTAGAGGAGTCGTTGACCTTTCGACTGAATGAAAAGGTAGTCTCGTCATCTTTGCTTCCACACACATTTCACATTTGTGCGTTTTTGTCAACATTGACATTTGGTAATAAATTTAATTTGACGAGACATATTAGAGCATTATTATTGACATGTCCAAGTCGATCATGTCATAAATTAAAACACTCAACAACGTAGCTGGAAGCTTTTATTTTATTAACATCAAATTCACGGTGTACAGTCATTATAACTATTTTCAACAAGCTCTGTTCTAAGTACCCCCTTACCTACGAAGATACCATTCTTCGTAAGTACAAAGTTATTTAACTGGAACACTAGTCTAAAGCTAGCCTTGACAAGTGTCGATCCAGAAACTAGGTTCTTCCTGATGTCGGGAACGTGGAGCACATCAATGAGTGTTAACTCCTTCCCAAACGTCATTTTCAGAATAACTTTTCCGAGTCTGACAATCAGTGATTTAGTAGAATTGCTCATATAGAGATTTCTTCCACTTATCGGAGTATACTTAGAGAATATCGTCTTATCAGAACAGATGCGACGTGTTGCTCCAGTATCGATCCACCACTACTTCGGGTTGTCCACCACCGTGTTGGCTTCAAACACAACCGCAGTGAGATCCAGTTCCATGTCATCAGAAGTTGTGACCTGATTCACATCATTCTTCTGACTCTTGGTTGGTTTTTTTGGGCATCTACAATCTTTGGATATGTGTCCTGGCTTTCCGTAGTTGTAGAACGAGCCCTTGAATTTCTTGGCTCGAGCCTTCTTTTTGGATTGCTTCAACTTCTTGGCGTTCAGCTCAACCAGGTTGGACATCTCGTCGACAGCCCGCTTCGTTCCTCTGGAGTCGAATAGCTTTCGATTATGCTCTTCTATTCGTAACCTCAGATCAGGTCTCCAAGCCCTATTTCCTTTTGCTTGTGCTTGAGGTAATTTTTGAAATCCTTCTACGACGGAGGGAGTTTCTCGATTATCACAGCTACTTTGAATGACTCGTTCAACTTCATGCCTTCGGCATCTAGATCATGCAGTATCAATTGTATATCTTGGACTTGAGATGTCATACTCTTGGAATCCACCATCTTGAAATCTAAAAATCGATCGATGATGAATTTCTTCAATCCGGCGCTTTCAGTTTTGTATTTCTTTTCTAGTGATTCCCACAAAGATTTTGCTGTCTCCATCGTACTATACATGTTATACAACGTGTTGTCCAATGTGTTGAGAATGTAGTTGCGGCACAAGAAATCTCCATGCGACCACGCATCACATGCAACCTTGTTGTTAGAATCACTTTCCATAGTAGCTGGTGGATCTTCACGCAAAAATTGTACAAGGTTTAGCGTTGTCAGATATAACAGTATCTTCTGCTGCAATCGTTTGAAGTCGACTCCGTTGAACTTCTCCGGTTTCTCTCTGTGTGGAACGACGGTCGAACATCGTTGATCCATTGTTTGAAGTTGGCTCCGTGGAACTTCTCCGGCTTCTCTCCATGTGGAACAATGGTCGAAACATCGTTGATCAAGGTCATATTAGTTTGCATAATATTGTTTTACGATTGTGAGTCGGTTGGGTTGTTGCCGAGGAGGATGCAAACTGATGTAAAATCGTCGAGGCTAGTGTTCAACACTATCTCCGTAAAACGATATTGCTCCGCTATAGGTGCTCATGGATAGCAGCAATTCGTTTCCCAAGATATAACAACGATGTCTCGAAATAACAACACTTCAAATTTTGAGACCAATGGATCTTCTCATTGACTTTTTGGACTTTGGGTGTAGAAGATGAGATATATGCTTTTGAACTCCAGACTATCGTGCACGCATGGCGGGTGACGGGCTCGCAGATGTGAGCACCTACTCGCCTATGAAAAGAGAAAATCTATGTTTTTCTTTTTTTAACTCCATTAACACAGTAACATATATAAGGAAGCAAACACCCTCGGAATTTACAGATATGGGATTATTCCCCATCTACTTCCTTCTATGCTAATTTTGGGATGACTTTAAACAATTAATTTCTCATTCATCCGTAATCAGTTTTGAGCAAATTAATAGTCTAGATTCATCTACGCGAAACGTAGATTTCGTTTGGAAGTTAATTCTGACTTTCATCGATTGATGACACCCCATTTTTTTTTTGCAAAATCGTATTTGGTCTTTTAAGACCCAATATCCAACATATATCACATTTTACTCCAATCATACAAGTTGTCTCTCTTGGCCACGCTATTGATGATAAGAGGCACCTCCAGGGTTATGATGCAACATGAGGACTATTAATTATCTCTCAAACCCTCACGGTTCGAGTCTCAGATACGATGAATTTTACAGAAATTTTTCCTTCAAATGGAGCTCGTAACCATAGGATGTTAGATTTTTAGACCGTCCACTACGAACACTTCCCGATTTACCCAAATGAAAACCTCCATGAGATCAGGTATATCATCCCAAATTCTTTAGGCTACGTTTGGTAGGGGGTAATGTAATCGAGTCTGGAATGTAATCAAATTTGTAATGTAATGTAATGTAATCAAGATTACATAACTATGTTTGGTAATGAGTTGTATGTAATCTTTGATAACCATAGGCTGCGTTTGGTTAAATGTAATTCATCCTGTAATGTAATCAAAGATTGGCGGTTGACGACCGATAACGACGACCGACGACCATGGTTGACGACCGTCGTCGGTCGGCCGGCGACCGACGACCGCCGTCGGTCGGCCGATCGCCGGCCGGTCGATCGACCGGTCCGGCCGGCAATCCGCCCGGCGATCGGCCGGCGACCGCCCGTCAACCGGCGGCCGACCGACGACCGTCGCAGCCCGGCCGATGACTTTACAAGCTGTAATGTAATCGGATTACATCGTTTTAGTTTTGTAATCAAGATTACAAATCTTGAGCCACTTTTGTAATCGAGATTCCATTACATTATAATTTTAAAATTATTCCAAACAAAGGAATCTAACTTGTAATGTAATCTTAATTACATTACAGGATGAATTATCCCCAATCAAACGCAGCCTAAGTATCTAATCCTTATCAACGGAATCAATCTCGTCTTATTCCTAATCTAATCTTTATCCTTAATTTCTTCTTATTTATTCAAGTTGCAAAAAGTAAACTCTAAAGTCATCACCCTTAACAGTCTATCTAGAGAATCACACTCTAAAGTAAATCACAAAGAATATGAAATATGAGATAATCGAAAATCGTATTTATATCTATCGAAAATCATATCACGCCTCATTGACACCTTTTAGAGTCCCCACGGGCTGAATCGGATGGTAGGACGTCTAGTCGATTTGGTCGAGATCACAGGTTCAAGGGTCGTCAGTTACATACAGAGATAAAATTCTAGTCTGCTGACATTAATTCCCTCGATCCCAGGCGCATCACCACACCAGTGATAATCATGATTTACCTCTTCTGTGTTAGTCCTGAGATGTTGGAAGCGAGCGTTTCAACTTTTAGAATAGTCCTAAAGTTCATGAGTGGAAATAAATTATAACGATAATTTATAATCAATCCTCTAAAATGTGGAGAGAAAAATTCTTTATATATATATAAAATTATATATATATATATATATATAATTGATTATTATTCCACTATAATAAATTTATACACCTCTAACCAATTGATCACACCTCTAACCAATTGATCACATAGTTGATAGCAAACCGATCCAAGTACTAACTCAGTTACATTTTTCTTACAACTTTTTATGATTATTTTTCATACAGCTTTTCTTCTCCTGATTATATCTCAAATATCAATTTAACTCAATATATTTAGAATAATAATTTTTTTAATACGAATTAGATTTTTCAAACACATTCATATTTAAAAAAACATCGCTCTCAATATATTATGTCAAATTGACGTTTGAGAGCATGAATATAATCATGAGAAGTAGACAAACACATCAAAACCAGTTTTATATCAATCCAAGGATATTTGGTCCATCAATCGATTTTATCCAAAATCGACTAATGAATCAAATGACCTCGCATTGATATAAAATTTACTCTTATCTATTCATCTACTTCTTCTGATTATATGCATACCCTCAATTATCAATTTAACTCAATATATTAAAAGAATTAATTTTTTGAACACTAATTGAATTTTTCAAATATTCATATTTAAAAAATTACTGTTCAAATTGATATTTAAGTACGTATATATAATTAGAGAACTAACTAAATACATAAGAATTAGTTTTAAGATCGTCTTATCCATTAATCGATTTTCTTAAAATATATTTTAATAAATAAAAAAATAAATCAGACTAATTTATTCGAAATTTTAGAATTTCGAATATAGAAAAATGTCATCGACGGGTAAGAACCTAATCGATTATTTTCTTTATTAGAGATGAAATGAAAAATAAATACATAATTGAAAATTTAAAAAATTATCCAATATGATTTGATAATTTAGAAATCTATGTACGTTCTCCTTATTTACACGCTTTGATCACATGGGTATCTGGGTCAAAGGAAACGGCAAAAATGGATATCTTTGGATTCTACAGCACTACGCTGAAGGCGACTTCTCCGTGCGCACTTTTGCTGGCTCAAACTCCACTACCTCCTCCACCTTCAAGTGTTGGGTCTCCATGGGCGGCGCTACTCGGTCCACCACATCCAAATGCTCCCCTCCCCCATCATTGCTTCACTAGACCATGAAGAGAAAGCTCCGCCCACTCGTCTCCACTTTGCTGCCAGTCTGCGACAAGGAGGTCCGTCATAAGCATTCGGCAATAAAGCCGTAGCGAGGCAAGAGCAGCAGCCCCGTGCGCTTCCTTCACTGAAAGGAGTGAGCTTTGGTTGTGGATGCCTTCCTTCTCTGTCCTCAACCCTAGTTCTGAACCCTTCTTGTGAAAAAGATCATCTTTATCTGATCTCGCGCCTGGTGACTTGTATTGGTAGTTCCTGGATTGTTAATGGGTAATTGCTGGGTCAGAGGGAAGACATCCGTCTACGGAGTGTCATCCAATGCAAAGTCAGGTGGGTTTCCTTTTTTTTAATTCCAGTGATTTGGTTGTCTCTGAGAGTTGATTCTTTGTTCTTATACTGATCTTTAGTAGCTAAAGCTGTGATATTTTGCTGAAGAGCAAAGTAAGTCCTTGCTAAGTCTGATAAAGAAACTTCCTATTATTCTCTGGGCTTTTGCAGTAAGGAATATACAGATGGTTTTCCTTGTATTTTTTAAAGTTTTGAAGTTGCTTCTGAATTTTTGACCTGAAACTATTATAAACTCTGTTTCTTTTGGGGGAAACAGATTTAGCAATTTTTTCTTTTGATATGTTATGCTTATGCCTTAGTACAAATAGTCAGGTGTTAGCTTGTGCTGTACTGATGCATGCTAGATACACCAAAGGATTGTAAAAACTTGTTTTGTCCATCAACAGAATGTCCAACACTCCAGACACATGTTGTGAGACAAGAGGAGAAGGAAGGTAGCAAATTGCCTTCAAACGCTGAGGAAGTTGAGGATTTGCGACGGGATACAGCAGTAAATCCCCTCATAGCCTTCACTTTCAGTGAGCTGAAGCTAATTACAGGGAATTTTAGGCAGGATAATGTTTTGGGTGTTGGAGGATTTGGTAGAGTTTACAAAGGTTTGATCAGCGAAGATCTCAGAGATGGACTGCAACCCCTTCAAGTAGCAGTGAAGGTCCATGATGGTGATAACAGTCATCAAGGTCATAGGGAATGGCTGGTATCCATCTCTAATAATTCAATTTTTGGTTCTGTCTCACTACTGTATTTTTGCTATAACAATATGGTGTTTACAGGCTGAAGTTATATTTCTCGGGCAACTTTCTCATCCAAATTTGGTCAAGTTGATTGGTTACTGCTGCGAAGATGAGCATCGAGTTCTAGTTTATGAATTCATGGCTAGAGGCAGTGTGGAGTCCAATCTCTTCTCAAGTATTTTTTCAGGCGATCTTCATGATTTGATTATGCTCTTGTTTGCAAATGAGATGGACCTTTTTTGTCTGGTTGATAAAGATTCATGAACAGTGGATCATGTTTTTTGGTCAATGCTGTTAAGTTTATATCTATATGATTTTGAACCAATGTGCGCTCCTATGCTATGTATACAACACATTTCCCCCAATGACATGTGACACCTTGTTCTTTCGCATCTTTTGATTTCTTCTGTCACTTACGGATTTCTGGATGAATTTTTAATAGAACTCTTAGATAACTAATGGATATGTTGTTGTGCAGGAGTACTGCTTCCCCTTCCTTGGTCTATCAGAATGAGAATAGCATTAGGTGCTGCAAAAGGGGTTGCTTTCCTTCATGAAGCCAAGAAGCCAGTCATTTACCGTGATTTCAAGACATCAAATATTTTGCTAGATCAGGTTAGAAATTTCTTAATGATGTCATCTGTTCACTTTGCTACATAACAATCTACAAATTATTTTCACACGACGCTGTAGCAATATGAATGTCTTTCCACTAATTTCTATATGAAAGCAAATAGAAAAGGAATTAATAGTTGAGCAAATGAATCTCTTATGCGCTCATATTTTATATTCAATTTAGCTCAGGAAGTTCATTTATCTGATTGCAAAATATAGATATGCAAACTGTGTTTTTCTAATGCAACCCTCGAATGTGGTCCATGGGAAGTTCAACCAATGCAGTCCTACCTTTGCATCCAAACATCATTTCACACAAGTATATTTAATGTGCATCGACTCTACTGCTAGAATATAAGATAATAGACTTGGTATTACGGCAAAAATATTGATAGGTTAGATACTTCTATGAGGCTATCTTAAGGAAATTTACAATTGATGTTACATGACTTCCCAAAATTCTATTCCTAGAATACAATGACTATTTTCTTGAAATTGTCGAGCATGCATTACTCAACAACTTCCGGAACTCTCGGGAGCAAAAAAAATCAAACACCAGAGAAGAAAAAGAAGCAGCTGTGCAACGCTGCTTTTTATATGAGTGGATGTGCTCACTCCCTTTTCGTAGAAAGTTTCAGCTGCACTTGGAATATATTGCCTGTTAGGGACTACCTCATCCTAAGGGACAATCATGTGTAGGCATCCCTTCAACGCATCACTTTCTTTTTCTTTATTTCTGAAAATATATAAAACATCTAGAAAGTACAATCTTCACACTCCTTTTTCTGTTAACTGTTTTCCTCGGCCAAATATTGTGGAATTTTCACACAGTGTCATGATTCATTATTGCTGAAGAAACAAGTTGATCGATGCAATGATTAACAATTGGTCCAAACGGGATTGGTGAAGTAGACTTGTTTATAATAACGGAGTTGTAGTTTTAGAGAATCCTATTTTAGTCATCTTCTTAATTTTGTTGTGGCCTTCAAACTCACAGAGGCCTTTGGTAAATTTCTCTTCTCATGTTCTCATTTCATTCCTCGTTGAAATAAAATTTATTTGGATTCAACCAACGTCCTTGTTCAAACAACAAGAATATTGTATGGGTAGCGTAAATGATCATGGTTTTATGATTTGTAGGAATACAATGCAAAGCTTTCTGATTTTGGCCTTGCAAAAGATGGACCAGAGGGTGATAAATCTCATGTCACTACCCGAATAATGGGCACTTACGGATATGCAGCACCTGAATATATTATGACAGGTACAATGAAGCTATCACCATTAATGATGATACAACAACGAGTCAGATTGTGAGTATTAGACAAACATAAAATAAGTTGGGTAAAAAAAGATTCTTGTTTTTTTCCCCTAAAACAAAGAGTTACAAAGAATCTAATTTCACAAACTTCTGGAAACAACATCTTCGAAGATTCAAGGTTTTGTATCAGAATCATTAGAAAGTATTGTCTTTCAGAAAGTCCTAGTATTTACATGATTAAATTCTCTTCTCAGTATTTATAAAGCATAGATAGCTTTACTCAAGAAAACTTAATTTGAATGTTACTTTGTAGTTAACTTTGTCTCCATGAATCAGATTTGTCTACTTTATTTATTAAAAACACTGATGCGATGTCTCTAAAGAGACAAGAACCGCATGCATGTATAATTTAAGTGTTCTAACAGGGAGGTTTTGCCATTCATGTAGGGCATTTAACTGCCATGAGCGATGTATACAGCTTCGGCATTGTCCTTCTTGAGTTGCTCACCGGACGAAAATCACTGGACAAGTCTCGACCGGTTCGCGAGCAGATGCTTGCTGACTGGGCTGCTCCGTTGCTTACCCAAAAGAAGAAAGTGCGCGGCATGGTGGATCCAAGACTGAGCGGAGACTACCCAGATAAAGCAGTGCAAAAGATAGCGATGTTAGCTCACCACTGCCTCAACCGCAACCCAAAGGCGAGACCCCTAATGAGAGACGTCCTCTCCTACCTGGAACCTCTACAGATAGCTGAGGATGTCCCGACCACAATGACAATCATTAATCCTTAGCTTATTTTTTGTCCTCTCCCTTTTGCAGTGTATAAATTAAACAACTTGATGGATGCTAAGTTAGGATTTGAGGTTTTGGAACTAAATTGTCGGTTGGGTGAGTGAACATGATCTAGTAAATTACAATAATCATTCGAATAAAAAGATACAATAACTTTGTAGTTCACAAATTATACCAAGCAGTGAAGACCTTACTTTTGTAATATATATATATATATATATATATATATATATATATATATATAAGGAATGATCAGGTGCGGATCGCGTGCGGACGACCGATCAAGGACTTTCCTGATCGGTCACGCACGGCGAGCGTCGCTCCTGTGTCGATCGGAACCATCGGCGGCCTTCGGCCGCCGCCCCGAACAAAACAATAATCAGGGGTGAGCGATGAACCGTTGGGTACGATGAACCGTCGGATATGGGTGAACTTGTCGGGACGCTCCCGAGCCTCGGTGGCGATCAGGCGTTGTGGCGCCGCGGTCCGCAGGAGATCAATATATATATATATATATATATATATATATATATATATATATATATATACACACACACGAATTTGCTATGCTGCAGGTGCGCGAACGCTGATGGTACCATGCATAGGCAAGGTGATCGGAGGGGGGGGGGGTTACGTACTTAGGGTACGCATGAGTTATAGTTTTGTTGAGGGGGGCGAAGGGGTGGGTGGGATGGTTGTGTGAGACTCAAGTCTGTGACGATAGGAATTGCTTGTAATCGTGTAAATTCCATGCAAAACTATTTAATCCAAACTTTTTTTGGTTTGAAAATTTTTTTGTGCTTAATACTATAACCCAAATGGAAAGACTAAACCCTAAGGACAATCGTAATCAAAAAATAAAGAAAAAAATAAAATAAAAAATAAAGAAAAAAATTAAATACACTAGGTTTGCACGAGTTTGCGCGGTAAGGTCCTTAGCATAAAATTTCTGTAAACATGATATTGTATATTTTGACTCTAAGTCTTTATGGTTTTCATCTTGGGTTCTACTTAAAAGATTTTATATAAATAGAGATATTTTATATCTTTTGAAACTCATGATCTTTTTAATGTCTTACAAATGTGGGACTTTGATTGTATCTCAACAATCATTCCCATAAACGAAGAACCACCATTACTCTTAAGGTCTGGGTCTCCTCGCAAACATCCGATCATTCTAGATCTGCTCCAGGCCTCCTCGCGAGCATCTAGTCACTCTTTGATCTACTCTAGGCCTCCCCGTGAGCATCTGATCTACTTCAAGCCTCGGGCATCCCCGCAAACATCCGACTTGCTCCAGGTCTCCTCACAAGCATCCAGTCACTCTTGACTTACTTCGAGCCTCCTCTCAATTTTGTTCAAGGACACTCCACATGACATCCGGTCTTGACCATGACTCTGATACTACTTGTTGAGACCTAAGGATTTGCATATCTCCACAATAGCATAATATTCCACTTTAGGCCTAAGCTCTCATGGTTTTAGTCTTGGACTATATCCAAAAAGTCACATATCAATGGAGATATATTGCATCTTTTTAAATTCATGATTTTTTTCATGTTTTACCAATATGAGACTTTAATTATATCCCTGACAATGTTATGGTGCTCACCTCCCATGCGTGATTTTGTGGGCGACCGAGTGCACTTACGAGTGCCTTGCTCACTTAGTCAAGCACGAGAGGTGTGTAGGGATCCATAGCGAAAAACAAATCAAAACGCAGCAAACAACTACTCTAGTGAATAGGATTGTTACCTTTGATGTATGAATAATTCTCAAAAGATTAGTCACCTCACTTCTCAAGAAGTTGATGAGTCTTAAACACTCACCTTTTCATCTTCTTGAGAAGTTAGAGAGTCAATCCTTTACCTTCTCCGAAAGACAAAGAGTCTTCAACCCTTTACCTTCTCCAAAGTTAGAGAGTTTTCAACCCTTTACATTCTCCAAAAGTTGGAGAGTCTTGCCCGTGACGATATTGTTGATGCAGTCTGGCCCAGTTGTTGTTTTGGTGTTTGACAATGATTTAAGTTTGGTTGAATGAATGTGGATTAAGTCCTGGTCGGGGACTGGGCATGAAATCCCGGTGAGTGAAGCCGGGTCCTGGTGAGTGAAGCCAGGTAATGAAAATCCCGGTGAGTGAAGCCGGGTCCTGGTGAGTGAAGCCGGGTGATTGGAAATCCCGGTGAGTGAAGCCGGGTCCTGGTGAGTGAAGCCAGGTTGATTGGAAATCCCGGTGAGTGAAGCCGGGTCTTGGTGAGTGAAGCCAGGTGTTGGAAATCCCGGTGAGTGAAGTCGGGTCCTGGTGAGTGAAGCCAGGTTAGAAGAAATCCTGGTGAGTGAAGCCAGGTCCTAGCTTGGAGGGCTAGGTGTGGAAAAGTCCTAACTTGGAAGGTTGGGTGAAAAGTCCTAGCTTGGAGGGCTAGGTGAAAAGTCCTAACTTGGAGGGTTAGGTGAAAAGTCCCAACTGGAGGGTTAGGTGAAAAACCCTGGTGAGTGAAGCCAGGTCCTAGTGAGTGAAGCTAGGTTGGATGAAATCCTGACTTGGAGGGTTAGGTCCCTAGCTTGGAGGGCTAGGGTGGATGAAATCCTAGCTTGGAGGGCTAGGTTGAGTCCCTGGATCGGTCTGGTGACCGATCAGGGAGTTTGGCACGCTGCTCCTTCGTGGATCGGTCTGGTGACCGATCCAGCGATGTTTGATCGGTCTGGTGACCGATCAGGGAGTGTGTGTTTCACTCACTGCACAGCTCCTGATCGGTCTGGTGACCGATCAGGGAGCGAACAGTGAGTTGAGTTCCCTTGCTAATCAGGTCCAGAACGGTCCGGTGACCGATCAGAGACTTATGATTTGATTAAAGAATCACTGTTCACTCAAGCCTGATTGGTCTGGTGACCGATCAGGCTGGAGCCTGATTGGTCTGGTGACCGATCAGGCAGGAGCCTGATTGGTCTGGGGACCAATCAGGAGTGTGCAGAAGCTGCTGGATCGGTCTGGTGACCGATCAGGCTCCTCCCTGATCAGTCTGGGGACCGATCAGGAGCAGAACTTTAATTCAAATATGCTGTCAGAAGTCTGTTTTCACTGCCGATTCTCTGCTACTTGCTGATTTCTCTTTGATATGCATTGCTAAGCCTCTGTTGGAGTGTGCAGGTGATAGCAGGTGATTCAAACACTCAAGGAGGGTCAATGAGAGGTTTTCCTTGGAGCAGGTTTGGATCTATTGTGTTTTCAGGTCTCAACGGCGTCTGGCGCAACTGGCAACTGACGAAGGCGCGGCTGGCAACTGACAGAGGCTCAGCTGGAGGAGTGTCCAGTGGACTGAGTGCTCAGAAAGGTCAGTGGGTCAGAGTGTGAGTCAGTGGTGCTGATGGAGCTGGCGACGTTGAGCAGGAGCTTAAGAGACGAAGCTGGATGCAGAGGAGCGTGGGGGAACAGACAGAAACTTGGGAAGTTTGGCTGGGCTGTGGGTTGTGCTCGCTGTTGCTTTGTGCTTGAGCGTTCTTGTTTCATCTTTGTGAGCTTCCCTTCTCGAGTGTCTCGTGTGCTTAATCTTGTATTCATCTACTGAGACAGCTTGTGGAGAGGTTACTCCACCGAGAAGGAGGCGCTTGATATCTGGTGTTCACCGGGGCTTGATTTGCCGACGATCAAGGGATCGCCCACCTGACGGGCACGCCAAGGAGTAGGGGCAAGTTATCCCCGAACCTTGTACATCTCCGTCTTAGCGTTTGTTTGGTTTGCGTTTCTTTCTCTGCTTAGTTTTTGTTCTGCATTTGCTTCCGCTGTCTAACCTTGAAGTGCAGAAGTTTGGAAAGAAAGCAAGAAATTGTGTCTAGCTAGATTCACCCCCCCTCTCTAGCCATCTCGTCTCCAACAGATATTTAAGGTGACAATGAAAAAGAAAACCTAACCATTAGGATCTCTTATAGAAGCCTTAAGCTTAAGGTTTGAAACCATAAAATAAACTAATCTCCTAGTTAACATGCTCTCTGTGCATAGCCCATTAGTTTCTCATAATGTTGACAGTGTTTCTAAAACTATTTTAGATACACAAGCAATAAGTAACATCTAGCAATCTATCATTGCTACCTAAGTAACGAGAATGTCAAGATCCGACCTAACTTATCTATGACCATTATCTCAAATAACTCATTCTTTTTGTTCTTGATATCTAAATTGATTCATGAGGCATAGATTGTGTCATCCTCTAATCAATATATGTATTTCTTGATCTCTAAGTAGACTCACTTAACCAAATAAGTTTGATATCTTATATTTGTTGTTGCAATCTTCGCTAGGTCAAGGTTGACCTAGTTTGACTAGGCTCGGGTGAGCTTGAGTTTCGATGTTTGACAATGATGGTTGAACATTATGTGAGTCAAGTGGGTCAAGGTTGACTGGAGACTTGACTAGTGAAGTCTAGGTGTATCGGAGAGATCGCACACTACCACAGGAAAAGTTGTAGTGGACTAGGTGAAGTCCAGGTGGATCGGAGAGATCGCACGCTGGCAAAAAAAAGTCCCAGTGGGACTAGGTGAAGTTCAGGAGGATCGAGGAGATTGCACGCTAGCATGGTGGAAACCCTAATGGGACTAGACACACCTAGTGGAACTAGGTAAAGTCTAGGTGGATCGGGGAGATCGTACGTTGGCATGAGAAAAATCTTAGTTGGGAACTTGGCAAGGGAAAGTCCAAGTCGGTCAAAGGTTTAATCGGACATTTGGTGAATAAGTCCTAACAGGTCACGGTTGACCGGGATTAAGCAAGGGAACCCTAGACTTATGTACACAAGTTAGGGATGGGTCAATCGATTGGGTAATTGATTGGCGGTGGTTTCTCGAGAATAGAAGTCTTCTTAATCGATTGGGTGATCGATTAAGGAGGGAGTGAATCGATTGGGTAATCAATTGGGAGAGTCGTGTCGCTTGAACAGAAACTAGCTGAGTTGATTGGGTAATTGATTCAGCATCCTCTTAATCGATTGAGCAATCAATTAAGGAGAATCATAATCGATTGGGCAATCGATTAAGGAGGACCGTAATCGATTGGTCAATCGATTACTGCTGTATTGCATAAGAGCACAGAAAGGTGTTGAAATGATTCAGCAATCGATTAAGCTTCAAAAAATAGTCGTTGAACGACTAGTCTGATATGGTAATCGATTGGGTGAACCCTAGGTCGCAGGTATATAGGGTTTTCACGCAGGTTGAAGCGACATCTTTTTCGCAACTCTTCTCCTCCTTCTTCGTCAATTCTTAAGCTAGTGTTGGTGCACTTCAAGAGGCGTTTTCCAAGCAAGAAGAAGAAGAAAGCAAGATAAACAAAGAGAGCTCATCGTTGTAAATCTTATAAGATTTATTTTGTATTTGCTTGAGTTTTTTGTTGTATCTTCTTGTAAGCTTGTACGAAACTTCTCCGCCTCCACGAAGGAAACTTTCATAGTGTATGAGAGTGTGAGGAGAGTAAATCCTTGAATTAGTACCTCAAGGAGGTGGATACCAAGTAAAATCAGAGGTGTTAGCATTACTCAAGTCTTCCGCTGCAACAAATCTTCATAGAGCAAAGATTGGAGCTAATCACCCCTCCCCTCTATCTCGTCTACAGGTTCTAACAAGTAGTATTAGAGTGAGGTTGCTCTTCTTTAGACTCATCACCAAGAGAGCAAGAGCTAGAGGAAAAAGAAGAAGTTGAAAAAAAAATCCTAATTTCAAGAAATCATCATCAAGAGGTTTCAACTTCAAAATGGAGTTCGGTTATGGCATTCGGGCACCGCCACTATTTGATAAAGCCAATTTTGATCTTTTGAAGACAAAGATCGAAAATTTCTTCATGATTGAGATAAAGCAATGGTTTGCTCTAATAGAGGGTTTTGAGACTCCAACGAATAGTAAGGGAAAACTCCTCAAGAAAGATAAATGGAGTGAGAAGCAAATCAAGAGATGCGAGACCAACACCAAAGCGACTAAATTGTTGGTTAATCTATTGTCAAGCACCATCATGGACAAAATTGGAGACTATCAAGACGCCAAGGAGCTTTGGAGCAAATTGGAAAAGCTTCATAAAGATCCCTCTACCTTGCCAAATCAAGATAAATCCAAAGAAGGAGATTCATCGGAGGAAGAGGATTCGGAGGTTGAAACCGTGCTCAACATCTAAGGAGGAAATTCAAGAAGCATTGGCTAAGGAGGAAATTCAAAAGGCTTCCACCTCAAGGATTGAGGGGGAGCAAGCTTATTGACTCCAGAAAAAGAAGAAGCCTTTATCTCCGGATCGAGTGAAGAGTCATGTGTCACCCCTACAAGCAAAGGTATAACAATTTCAATTTGTAAAAATAAAGATCATATCATTTACTTTGAGTGTAAGGAAAAGGGCACTACAAGAATAAGTGTCCAAAATTGAAGAAGAAGTAGGGTCAAGTGGCACTCAAGGCCAAAGAAAAATCAAATAAAGTCAACCCGTGGTACAAAAAGACAAGAAGCACATTGAGTGTTTCTCATGCAAACAAAGGGACATTATCGAAATCAATGTCCAAAAGGGAAAGATCCGACTAAGACCAAAAGAAGAAACTCAAACCAAGGGGGCCTCCAAGAATACTCCTAGGGTACTATTAGGTAATGGTACATATTTTAATCATGATAAAATGCATGCTAGAGATAAATTTTATCATTTTAATGCCAGTTATCATAAAAATAGGAGGCATGAAAAACATAAAGAGAACTATAGAGCTCTTCATGCTAGGACTAACAAACCTAAGGATAGGAAGGTAGAAAATAAGTTAGGCAAAAATTCTAAGGGAACTAGATATATGCTTAAAAGGAAGAATGCTCAAGGCTACCACATAAAATCAAGCCTTGAGGAAGTAATGATTGAGAATTAAGTTTTGAGGTCGCTTGAGAAATTAGAGAAATCCCTTAAAAGAATAGAAAATCTTCTTAATGGATCAAAGGATCAAAACCTAGATTTAGAAAATCAAGGATCCTCTAAGGACAAGAAAGGTTTGGGTTACAACCCTAAAGTCAAAGAGGGGCAACCGTCTTATCATAGTGTTCTTATAATTATGGAACTAAGTTTAGGTCTAGAAGTCAAGTCAAAGTCACAAGGGAAGTCATCCCTAGTTAATACCTAGATCACCCAAGAAACACCAATTGGTTTTGGATTCCTAAGAGTGTGTTCGCCACACCCTAGATGAGTTTGGAGAGTGTCAACTCTAATTGGAATGGTAGTAGTTAACTCAATCTTAATGTAGTTGGCACTTTGGGACATTTTCAAGGAATGACTACTCTTGAAAATGAGAATTTTTACTATTTACTCTTGAGGAGTAAAATTATGTCAAACTATATTTTTGAAAGAGTGAATTTGTTAAAATTGGCACAACTAGGATAGAATCCAAAGATATGCCAAGTTGGAAGTTTTGGCATTATCTTGAAAGAAAAAATTAGGGCGAAAATGAAAACTATCAATGGCTTAGTGATGAGTTATTAATACTTATATAGAGAATCTAGATTTTTCTCTATGCTAAAATTTCATGATTTGTGTGCCCTATCATATGTCATGACATCATAATTAATTGTTCATTCTTTTCATATCATATATCATGTTATATATTTATCATTTAGCTATAATAAATTTTACTTTTGAAAATATACATTTGATGTATGTCATAATCATTATCATGCATTATTTTAACTTATTAAAAATAAGGACATTGATATTAATTAGCATCCTTAAAATGTCTAGTTAGAAATGCATGAACCCTAGTTTAAGGAGAAACAATTTGTATATCTCACAAGATCATAAGTTGATTTATATGCATTTTGAGGCACATTAGATATAAGTGAGATGCTAGGTTGATGAATAAAACTCAAGGTGTTGATAAAGTACATCTATTTGAGTTTTAATTTCAACCAAAATAAGAATTTAAGTGAACTCCAATCATTGGGAAAGCTAATGTACAAGTCATGTGCATCTGGCCTAAAGATCATGGTTGGATATTGTGTTTGAAAATCATTTCCAAACTATTTTGGAAAACCTTAGTGAAAACTATATTTTAATAGAACTCGTCATTGATAAAATGGATATAAAATGGAGTAATACATTGAAGTTTTTTCAAGGATTCTAATTTTGTGTCAATCTTTGAAAATGAGTTATATTTTCATAGAAAACTATTTTTTCATGATAGTATATGTCATAAATAATGTATACACAAAATTTCATTATTTTTTGAATTTTATAAAATTATTTAGGAGTTTCTGAAATTAAATCTGAAATTGAATTCAGAAATCAAAAACTCACTAATCGATTGGCAATCGATTAGTGTAGGGTTACTGCGAGCACAGAAGCTTGCATAATTGATCCGGTAATCGATTCAAGGGTGTCGTAATCGATCAGTTGATCGATTAAGCCCTTGTGTAATCAATTGGGGCTCAACCCTAATTGATTGACATGGTTGAACTTTTTTGATTTCATCCCAATAACCAAATTTTGAGTAGCCTAACAATCCCTAACCCTTTTGAAATACTTTTACAAGTATATTCGGGTGAATTTCATGATGAAATCAAAAGGGGAGATGATTTTGGTGAAAAATATAAGGTTAAGAAGAGGTTTTGATTCAAGTTTTGAATTTTAAAAACTCGTAACTTCACTTTGAGTTTTTCTAAAAGTTTAGGAACTCAAAAATCATTGTTGATGCAATGATAGAGGTTTCGAGCATGTTTAAAGGGGGAGGTCTTCCTTAAAATCATATTTTTATTTTTTTTACAATGAGAAGATGAATATTAGGAATCTTCTTTGTGTTGAATGCTCAAAGTTGAGCATGTGTGACAAATGAAAGGTATGAGACTTTCATTGGATGTCTTTGAGCATATTGACTCTCGGGGAGAGTTTTTGATGTGTGTCAAAGGGGTAGAAATTGTAAGGCTAATATGGATTAGCCTAACTTAAACATATTGTCAAATATGAAAAAGGGAATGATGGTTGGTGTAATCTTCGCTAGGTCAGAATTGACCTAGTTTGACTAAGCTCGGGTGAGCTTGAGTCTCGATATTTGACAATGATGTTTGAACATTGTGTGAGTCAAATAGGTCAAGGTTGATTGGTGACTTGACTAGTAAAGTCCAGGTGGATCAGAAAGATCGCACGCTAGCACGAAAAAAGTCCTAGTGAGACTAAGCACACCTAGTGAGACTAGGTGAAGTTTAGGTGAATCAGAGAGATCGCACGTTAACCAGGAAAAGTCCTAGTAGGATTAGGTGAAGTCCAGGTGAATCGGGAAGATCGCACGCTGGCAAAGGGGAAGTCTTAGTGGGACTAGGCATACCTAGTAGGACTAGGTGAATTCCAAGTGGATCATGGAGATCGCACGTTGGTATGAGAAAAATCCTAATTGAGAACTAGGCAAAGGAAAGTCTAAGTCGGTCAAAGGTTTGATCGGGCACTTGGTGAAAAAGTTCTAACAGGTCACGGTTGACCAGGCATAGGCAAGCAAACCCTAAACATATGCACATAAGTTAGGGTTGGGTCAATCGATTGGGTAATCAATTGGTGCTGGTTTCTCGCGTACAGAAGCCTTCTTAATTGATTAGGTGATCGATTAAGAAGGGAGTGAATTGATTGAGTGATTGATTGGGAGAGTTGTATTGTAAGAACAGGAACTGGCTGAATCGATTGGGTAATCGATTCAACATCCTCTTAATTGATTGGGCAATCAATTAAGGAGAATCGTAATCGATTGGTCAATCAATTACGGTTGTATTGCGTGAGAGCACAGAAAGGTGCTGAATCGATTAAGATCTTCTTAATTGATTGTCTAATCGATTAAGCTTTAAAAAATAGCTAATGAACGGCTAGTCTGGCATGGTAATCAAATAGGTGAACCCTAGATTGTGGGTATATAGGGTTTTCACGCAAGTTGAAGCGGCATCTTTTTCGCAACTCTTCTCCTCCACCAGTTCCTGAGCTAGTGTTGGTGCACTTCAAAAGGCGTTTTCCAAGCAAGAAGAAGAAGAAAGTAAGACAAGCAAAGAGAGCTCATCATTGTAAATCTTGTAAGATTTATTTTGTGTTTGCTTGAGTTTCTTGTTGTATCTTCTTATAAGCTTGTATGAGGCTTCTTCGCCTCCACGAAAGAGACTTTCATAGTGTATGAGAGTGTGAGGAGAGTGGATCATTAGATTAGTCACCTCAAGAAAGTGGATACCAAGTAAAATCGGAGGTGTTAGCATTTCTCAAGTCTTCTGCCGCAATAAATCTTCATAGAGTAAAGATTGGAGCTAATCACCCCCCTCTAGCTCATCTACCGGTCCTAACAATATTGACTTATCTGAGTATAGTCATGCATTTCAGTAATTCTACTCAATCAAGGGGCCTACAGATATTTCTTCCGTTATATGGAAGGGACAAATCACATCTACATCACCCATATCCCTCTGCATAGCTTATTGCATACCCAGTAAACGACTTTATATTTCACCTTGTTGTACGGGATCGATGGCCCGACCAGAGAGGGGGTGAATGTTGATGCAGTCTGACCCTGATTGTTGTTTTGGTATTGACATCGATTTTAGTTTAGGTTGATGATTACGATTATGATTAAGTCCTGATCGGGGATTGGGCATGGTGTGATTAAAAGTCCTAACCTGGAGGGTTAGGTGTGAAAAATCCTAGCTTAGAGGGCTAGGTGTGGAAAAGTCCTAACCTGGAGGGTTAGGTGTGGAAAATCTTAGCTTGGAGGGCTAGGTGTGGAAAAGTCCTAACCTGGAGGGTTATGTGTGGAAAATCCTAGCTTGGAGGGCTAGGTGTGGAAAAGTCCTAACCTGGAGGGTTAGGTGTGGAAAATCCTAGCTTGGAGGGCTAGGTGTGGAAAAGTCCTAACCTGGAGGGTTAGGTGTGGAAAATTTTAGCTTGGAGGGCTAGGTGTGGAAAAATCCTAACTTGGAGGGTTGGGTGAAAAGTCCTAGCTTGGAGGGCTAGGTGAAAAGTCTTAACTTGGAGGGCTAGGTTGATGAAATCCTGGCTTGGAGGGCTAGGTTGGGTAAAACCCTAGCTTGGAGGGCTAGGTTGGAGCCCCTGGATTGGTCTGGTGACCGATCAGAGAATCTGGCACGGTGCTCCTTCGTGGATCAGTCTGGTGACCGATCCAGCGATGACTGATCTGTCTGGTGACCGATCAGGGAGCACATAGTGAGGCTGGAACCCACTGCTCGGCTCCTGATCGATCCGATGACCGATTAGGGAGCATGCAGTTCACTCATTGCTCTGCTCCTGATCGGTCTGGTGACCGATCAGGGAGCATACGATGAGTTGAGTTCCCCCACTGATCAGTTCCTGAACGGTCCGGTGACCGATCCACGACCTAGGACCTGTTGTCCGCGATTACGATTTTTCTCACAGGTGACCGATCAGGCTGGAGCCTGATCGGTCAGAGAGGAGTCTGATCGGTCCGGTGACCGATCAGGGAGATTCCAGTAGGGATTGGGAATCTTACTGATTCGCTCCTGATCGGTCTGGTGATCGATCTGGAACACTGTTCAGACCGTTCTGGTGAACGATCTAGCGTTGCGGACTCCGTCTTACAACCGATCAGGATGGAGCCTGATCGGTTAGGGAGCTCCCTGATCGGTCTGGCGATCGATCAGGTCACAGCCTGATCGGTCTGGCGACCGATCAGGTCACAGCCTGATCGGTCTGGCGATCGATCAGGTCACAGCCTGATCGGTCTGGAGATCGATCAGGTCACATCCTAATCGGTCTGGTGACCGATCAGGCATGTGTAGCCGCGAGAGCTGGGAGTCCCAGCGAAGCGGTGGATCGGTCCGGTGACTGACCCACAAGCCCTGGATCGGTCCGGTGACCGATCACTTTAATTCAAAATGCACTGTCAGACGCTCTGAACACGTCTGAACATATCTGATTTGCCTGCTATTAATCTCTAATGCATGATTCTCTGTGTGATATGCTATGCTAATGGTCTGATTAAACTACAGGTGACAGGGATGGATTCAAACACTCAAGGAGAGTCAATGGAAGCCTTTCCTTGGAGCAAGTTTGTCCATTTTCCATCTCAGGTTACAACGGCTGGAGCTGCTGACTGGAGCTTGGATGAGGGAAGCTCAGGGAGTCCAGGGAGAGCTCAGTGGTAGTTGGCGTTGGCAGGAGAGCAGCTGGAGGCTACAGTGAGGTGGTTACCTGGCGCTGGTGGAGAAGACTTAAGCTGCGTAGCGGAGAAGTGGTGTAGAGACTTCTGGCTAGAGCTTACTGCAACTTCTCCTTACTGCATTCTTGTGCTTGTGCGATTACTTCCATCATCTCTTGAGCAAGCGATTGTGATCTTTGAAGCAAATCTGTTACTTGAGCACTTGGAGGAAGAAACAAGAGGCTTGGCGAGTCCATCAGCAAGAAGACACGAAGAAGAGAGTTCTTGCGTGAGATCTGCGCTGGGTGGAGCTCGGGAGAAGTTCTGCTTGTGTTCTTGTCTGTTCTAAGTGCTAAGTAAGATCTTTCTTGTATTTCATTATGCTTAACATCTTATCTCTGTTGAAACGCTGTGGAGAGGTTACTCCACCGAGAAGGAGGTTGCGTATTATCCGGATTTTCTGGGGCTTGATCTGCCGACGATCAAGGGATCGCCCACCTTACGGGCACGCCAAGGAGTAGGGGCAAGTTATTCCCTAATCTTGTAAATCCTCTTGTTAGTGTTCTTGTGTTTTCTCTTAGCTTAGCGTTTTCATTTCTGCAAACTCTGTTTTTCTTTTAGCTTACGCTTTGCTACTAACATTTGAAGTGCAGAAATTCGATAAGCGATAAATATCAGTGTCTGGCTATATTCGCCCCCCCCCCCTCTCTAGCCATCCAAGGTCCAACAGTGACTAGCTTGTCACCATCTAATCATCGGTTCTCTTCTTCATATATGTGTTAGTGGGCAAGTGGAATATAATTAAACTAAAACTAACACAAAGAAGAGGCAAATTGATTTACGTGATTCGGAGATAAACTCCTACTCCACGGCTGTCAGTAAGGTGGAAGATCCCGATCCGTCGGTGGACAACCCCCCGGAAAGCCTCCAGCTAGCTCGTGTCGCTCCTTGTGGGTGGAGAAACCTTACCACAACCTTAACAAGAACTTTGAGCTTGGTAGACTACTAATTAGTCTTTAACTAAGACCAATTTTGTCAACCTTGCTCAAGCAAACCGAGCTATCTTAAATAGAGCACCTTCTGATCCAGCTGTCGAATGCCAGCTGTCGAATTCAAATGTTATAGTCTAACGTTCAAATTCAACCGACACTAGTCGACTGCATAGAAGATCAGTCGACTGATCTTTCTGTGACCTCTATCAATCGACTGATCACATACCAGTCGACTGGTAAAACATAAACCTAGGGTTTCCCTTCCCGAGTACAGTTCACTTGCACTCGGACTCTCACGACTCACTTGACTCTTCGTCGTAGCCTTAACTCTTGCCTTCAAGCCTTCTTCACTTTGGCTCTTGTCCCTCGGATGCATATAAGCCCGCGGCACGTTTTCATGTCATCTTTCGAGTATGTCTTGAAGTGCACTTCCCTCGGTTCATCGTTGTTGCCTTATCCACAATCCCTCGGATGCTCCATCCTTCACCAGACCCGAAGCCGTCAAGCTGAATCTATATGAATCCTATAAACCTGCACACTCAAATACACATATCAAATATAAGAGTGAACCTAACTTAAACCATTTACTCAAACATCAAAATATATGGTCCCACGGACCATAGATTGCCTCAATAATCTCCCCCTTTTGATGTTTGGCAATACGTTTAAGTTAGGAAAAAACAAATAGCAAATCACAATGCTAAAAATATTTGGACTTACGTTGCCAAGGCTACACCTTGGACTTACACAGTCAATGCATATGCAAATGTGATACAAACAACGCATGGATCCTATCACAAGGCATCCCCCATACCTAAACTCTCCATTGAGTTAGGATTTTCATCAACGAGCTTTTTAAGAACCTCTCCAAGGCTCCCCCTACACTTGGACTTACCAAGGCTTTTTAGGAACCTATCACAAGGCTCCCCGTTTGCCAATAAATGAACAATAATGCTCCCCCTTTACTTAAGCTCCACTTGAGCTAGGATTTCTTGCAAAGGTATATAAAGTTTTCCCAATTAAATCTTAATTTTCCCCCTTTCCTATACATTAAAAAGAACTCCAACAATATCCTAATATCATTGGATTTTTTACCCTCTAATGATCATAAATAGTGTGTAATAACCCCCATAAGATTATACACATGTTTGATATCATTAGAACACTTTTCGAATTTGCTGAAAACAGTTTCAACATGTATTAATAGACTGATCCCTATCGAATAATAAACCTAACAGAATTATCAGTCGACTGCCCTCTGCACCAATCGACTGATACTCAGAAATCAACCTTTTTCTACATTCTGAACTCAATTTCAAAAATGCATCAAAAATTTGATAAATCTCCAAAACTCTCAAATTTTATGGAGAGGTTTGTGGCACCCGTGTCTACTTGAGAAAAATACATTTAAAAATATACATCTTAATTCCCAAGATTGGCACAAAACCCAAAGCTAAATTGTTCAATTAAATCTTGATCTAAAGTCCTAATTTTGACTTTTTCTTGATGTATCTGCCCATACCAAACCACAATGCATCCTTAGCATTGGTTTATATGACATCTATATATCAAAAATTAATTTTCATGCAATATGACTCCAATGTCATATTGTCATGCATGAAACATAATCCCAATGTAGCAAAATCCAAAAATTGAGACTCAAATTCGTCTCCAAATATTTTGGCATATTTCATGGTCTATCGAGACCTCCAAGAGATATCCTCTTAAGATATATTGACCATGAGTCCCAACTTGACTCTTAGAGGTCCCCCTTGAGCTTTTAGCCTTAGTCACTTCCCTAGGTGACTCATTTACAATCACAAGGTCACATCGGTGTACCTCCTATGACTCTTGGCCTACAAACTAACCTTTGATGCCTTATCCTTGGTTAAGGTCTTTTTCTTGCTCTTAAATGACTCTCCCTTGCCATTTTTGGACTTCCCCTTGCTATAGTCATATGATACCATTGCATATGACTTTTCCTTAGCATTGGAGGATTTAGACCGGTATTCCAAACCCGATCTATCATTATTGGGTTCTTGGCTCCCCAATAAGTTATCTAACCCCTTAGATCCAATAGTGAATCTATCTAGAGTTTTCTCTAATTTCTCAAGTTTTGCCGTCAAAGCTTGATTTTTCCTTTCTGAGTTCTTAAACCTAGAATTGACATGCCCACCTTGGGCATTCCTAGACCTACCCATTCTAGGTGTATGTCTCTCCTTCTTGTGATTAATGTCTTGGTCCTTAGGTCTAATGGTTCTAGGTTTCTCATGAAATAATTTTCTAGGGTTATGATATGCAATATTAACCCTACTCCTATCATGATATTTGGAACCATAATTATGAATAGGTAAATGATTTATATTATTCCTAGCATGAATGGATAAATTAAAATTTGATTTACACTAAGGCTACATTTGGTAGGGAGTAATGCAATCCGGTCTGTAATGTAATCAAGTTTGTAATGTAATGTAATGTAATCTTGATTACATTGTTATGTTTGGTAATGAGTTGTATGTAATCTTTGATAACTATTACAAGTTAGATTCTTTTGTTTGGTGAGGGGCAATTTATCTTGTAATGTAATCAAGATTAACGACCGACGACTGACGACCGACGACCGACGACCGTCGCAGGCTGGGCGGTGACCATTGACTGGCCGGCGAACGCCACCGAACGCCATCGACCGCCGGGCGGCGACCGACGACTTTACAAGCTGTAATGTAATCCAGATTACGGAGGTTTTGGTTTGTAATTCAGATTACAATCATCAACCTCTTTTGTAATCCAGATTAAATTACATTACAATCTTAAAGTAATTCCAAACAAAGGAATTCAATTTGTAATGTAATCTCGATTACATTACAGGGTGGATTACACCCTACCAAATGCAGCCTTAGAGTTAAGGATTACCTTACTTACCCTTGTAGCTCCCCCTTGATGTGAGCTCTTCTTCTTCTCTCACTTCTTCAAGTGCTCTAATTTCTTGAGTTCTCCACTCCTTGGGCACTTCGTGTGGTAGTGTCCTTTCTCTCCACACACGAAGCATATAATTTTCATTCTTTTCTTTTGGGCTTCTTCGCTCCTACAACCCATGTTAGAATTCAAAGGAATTAAAATGGGTTTAGGGTTGACCTTCTTCTTACCCAATGGGCACTTATCCTTGTAATGCCCCTTTTCATTGCATCAAAAGTAAATGATGTGGTCTTTTAATTTTGCTTTGGTGGAGGTGCTCGGTAGGTTGACTTCTTCTTCAACCTTTGATGAAGTGGATGATTCCTTATCTTCTTGTGCCACTTCACTTGAGAACGTGGATGATTCTTCTTCATCATTCTCCTCCTCGGATGTTGAACTCATTTCCTCATTCGATTGATCCTTCTTCTCCTCTTGGACTATTAAACTCATCTCCTTGGGTTCTTCTTCTTGTGGTTGTGTAAGACTTTCATATAGAATAATCACTTTGCTCCATAGCTCATAAGCACACTTGTACTCACCTACACTCCTAATCACATCATTAGACAAAACATTCATTAAAACTGAGATTACCTTCTCATTTGCCTTTGACTATGATTGTTGCTCCTTATTCCAATAGCGTGGTCGGAGCTTCTTCCCATGCTTATCTTTTGGGGCTTCAAATGGTTCTTCAATGACTATCATCATGTCCCAATCCATGTCGAACCAAGTCTTCACCAGCAACCTCCAATAGTCGAAATTGTCGCGATCGTATGGAGGTGGACTGGTGATGTCGTGCCCCAATTTTTCTTCAAATGTCATCTTCTCTAGCGCTTTACTTCTCGGCGGTTAGTTCATAGATGAGCGAACTTTCACTCTGAAACTAATTGTACGGGATCGATGGCCCGGCTAGAGAGGGTGAGTAGCTCGTCACCCTCTAATCGTCGATTGTATTATTTTTACACATGTTAGTGCACAAGCAGAATAAAATTAAACTAAAACTAACATAAAGAAGAGGCAAACCGATTTACGTGGTTTGAAGATAAAATCCTACTCCACGGTTGTCCATAATGTGGATGATCCCGATCTGTCAATAGATGACTCCCTGGAAAGCCTCTAGGTAGCTCGTATCGCTCCTTGTGGGCGGAGAAACCTCACTACAACCTCAACAAGGACTCTGAGCTTGGTAGATTACTAATTGGACTTAAACCAAGACCAATTTTGTCAATCTTGCTCAAAAAATCAAGCTCTCTTAAATAGAGCTTGTTGTTGATCTAGTTGTTACCAGTCGACTGCCAGCAGTCAAATTCAAATATTACAGTTCAACGTTCAAATTCAGTCGACACTAGTTGATTGCACAAAAAATCAGTTGACTAATCTTTTATCAGTCGACTGATAAAACCCTAAACCTAGGGATTCTTGTCCCGAGTACAGTTCACTCACACTCGGACCCTCATGACTCACTTGACTCTTCTTTGCAGCCTTGACTATTACCTTCAAGCCTTTTTCGCTTTGGCTCTCGTCCCTCGGATTCATACAAGCCCGCAACTTATCATCATGTCATCCTTCACGTATGCCTCGAAGTGTGTTTCCCTCGGCTCATCGTTGTTGCTTTGTCCACGGTCCCTCGAATGCTCCATCCTTCACCGAATCCGAAGCCGTCAAACTGAGTCTATGTGTATCCTGCAAACCTGCACACTCAAATACACATATCAAATACAATGGTGAACCTAACATAAACCCTTTGCCCAAACATCAAAACATATGGTCCCACGGATTATAGATTACCTCAATACTTGTTACAGGTGACGTTTGTCGATACCAAAGTACATAATTATTTATGTAGGAAAACGTAATGACTTCATGTCTAAGGACTATTTATACTAATAGTCACTATAAGAATGTTTTTGACACTCATGACGGATCAATTCAATATATATACTCTAATATATATACTTTTGTGTTAGCTTGATATCATATATCCATGATTTGTGAGATCAATTCATGAGTTGACCTACATGCTAGTCTCAACATATTAATCTTATTAATCTTACCCTTATTTATTAATACTACTTGACTATATATATATATTATATATATATATATATATATATATATATATATATATACTTGTGTTAGCTTGATATCATATATCCATGATTTATGAGATCAATTCATGAGTTGACCTACATGCTAGTCTCAACATATTAATCTTATTAATCTTACCCTATTTATTAATACTACTTGACTATATATATATATATATATATATAACACCTCTTACAATCAATTCAACAAATTAATATGTTATATATTAGAACATATTATTCTAGGATATTATTATATTTATTCAGCTAGCACAAATATGAAATAAATATAATAAATAAAATATTATCTTTTATTGATAAATATGATACAATATATCCTAAGTCGATCAACTCATGATTTACTCTTAGGGCTAACACTAACAAGGTGAACATCATATGTAATTTTTTTTCATTGTTTTAATTTCTTTAGTTTAAATAATATAACTCAAACTCTAAACCCTAGAGGCTAAACTCTAAATTTTAAACTCTTGGCTTAAAAAAATAAAGAAAAAAATAAAATATACTTGATGCTTTGAAGATGTGTGTGTGTGTGTGTTCAGGACGAATAGAAGTGATTCGAGCACCCCCAGTGATCACCCGCTCAGGCTCCTGAATTACTTTCGAGTATCCCAATCACTCAATCGTCTATGAGCATCACACACGGACGGATATGCAAAAATATATACATACGATTTTGATATGATATGGATGAGCTTCCTGCACGCCTGTGCGGACTCAAGGCACCTTGGATTGATTCAATCACAAAATTTTTATTTTTTTAATTTTTTGAGAAATATTTAGGGTTTAAAATTTTAAGATGTAGGGGTTGAGTTATAGCGGCTTTAAACTAATACGATTTTTCCTCTAGGATTCATATTTTCCTCTTGGGTTATAATGTTCAAAATAAAAAAAATTTAGATGTTCACGGAGTATATTATATGTATTTAGCATTTAAAATTTTAGAATTTAGGTGTTAGATTATAGCGGGTTTAAGTCAATAAGATTTTTCCTTACGGTTCAGGCTTCCCTTTGGGTAGAACTGTCAGACGGGCCAACCCATGGCGTGGTGGGTCGGCCCGTAGCGGATCGACCATTTGGCGGGCGGGGCGGGCTGGCCCATTATCTTGGCGCGTTGGGAATCCCTAACCCAACTCAATCCAAGGCGGGTCATGGGTTAGGCGGGCCAACCCGCGGGCCCATCAAAAATTTAAAATAAAAAATAAAAGAAATCGTATATTTGACATTTTACTTCGAAAAGGTTTCATCAATCTAATGTATCAAAAAATATATGTTTTAAATGTAAATGGATACAAACGAGTATTTATATTTTGATGAAAAATATTATTTTTTATTTCAAAATTATAATAATGAAAGATAATAAATTAATATAAAATTTGACTAATATGTGATTCTTAATCCGTGGGCCAACTCAATCCCGTCGTAGGCCGACCCGTGTGGGTCGCGGGCCTAGGAGGGTCGGCTTGTGGTAAACTTGGGTTGCTAAAATTTTAATTCAACCTGTTTATTGGATAATAATATTTAAGATAAAAAAGTTTAAATGTTCAAAGGGATATTATATGTGTACATGTGTGTGTGATGAATTGAGATTCACCTGACTCCGCAATCGTGGCTTTTAATTTCCCCATTAGGCCAGTTAAATGAAGTCATGTCTTTCTTCTCTTGCACCAGGTTTAGAATTATAATTAAGACACGTCTCTCTTCTCTTGCATTAGGTTTAGAATTAGAATTATAATAGCGAGGAATTAATTTTCTATGGGCACATATTTTTGATAAAAAAAACCTCTTCTCAACTCTTAGGGTGTTTTTAATTGGAGATTATTTTTTGATAATCCTGATTATTCATTTAAGATTATCAATAAAATCTTATTTGATATAGATAATCAGCGATTTTCAAATAATGATCGATGCCCGACACGTCAATAAAGGAGGCATGCAATCCGGAACCGAAAAATTTTAGAAAATTAAGATTTTTTTTATTTGAAATTATGAAACTTATCTTTTCAAAATTCTCCTTTAATATTTACATTTAAGACGAAAATAACCATTACAATTTATTAAATTTCGGAAGCACTGTTCATGACCGACGACTGACAATAAGGGCTGGTGATCAGCTACGGCGGCCGGCGGCCAAGGGTCGGCAACCACTGTCAGCAAAAAGGGCGAACAATGCTATTTAAATTCACCCGTTATAAATACTATTTTTATACACCCGTTATAAAAATTTAACCCAATTCTTCCCTTTAGGATTATACATTCTATTTAAATTGCAGATTTTTTTTTTATTTTACAAACCGAATAGTTGCAAGTTTGCCATTAAAAATCTAATAATTCAAATTGATATAAAATTGATTAATTCGAATTCGATCTGTCATCAAATTAACTTAACTTTTTTTATGAGCAATTGACTTATAATACATCATCATTCAACAACTATGTAAATCAATAATTCACTCATATGTATCAGTAGACTATTGATAATTCAATTGAATTCTAAATTTTATATCAAGATTAAATTAAATAAATCAAAATAATAAAATTTCCTCTAAAATATTCATTTGTTTTATGTTTGCAAAATGAAGACTAACTAGAAGTTAGATTTTTTTTTTTACTTACGATAGAATCTCTTTTTTTAAAAAAAATATATTGTTAGATTAGGATAATTTTTAGTAATTTGTTAATATTTTATTGAAGTAATAATTACTCCGTTTCTTTAATATTTGAAAGTAGAATATAATTCAATAGGCATTTTATCAAAAGGCGCACATGAGAAATTATAATTATCCAAATATATCTTGAGATCTGATTTTTACCAAATGACCTATCAAAAAATATCTTTTTCCTATTATATCGTCTGTCTTATAAATAATACAGATGATCATTGGTATCTATTAATGATAGACCTAGAGAAAGATAATATATTTTATTATAATTCTCTCGACGTCACAGAAAGCTACACTGCTAAGTTTGAGAAAATTGTAAATTTTATATTTTATAAATAAACCATTACAAATAGTTTTGAGTTTATATTTTTTACTAATATCATTTATGAGTATGTGGCATTTTTTAAGAATATGAACCGATCGTATTACATTAGATGGAATAAAGAATTTCATCTATCTCGGGGAAAGACTATAATAAAATTAAAGTATAAGGCCCACACAATCCATATAATAAGTCATTTTGTATAGTTCATAAAAACATAATCATTGATGGTTCATGTAATTAGCTAATCACAATTTAAATATTTGATTTTTTAGGATGGATTGTGTTTTTTTATGATGCGCTATATAGAAAGTTTAGTACTGTTTCAGAGATCAACTGATTTTATACAAATCGAAATGAAACCTTATAGATTTAAGGTTGGATATAAAATTATGCTAAACAAATTCTAAAAGGATAATCTGTTATTTTAGTGTATACAAAGTATTTATAATTGTTGTGTATGCATTGTATATGTGTAGTTATAATGTATGTAATCTATAATCTGTAATTATTATGTAAACAATTCATTTGAAATCAACGGAAACTTACTTTCGATCCCAGAGGGAAATGAATGGAACCATTAAATATATCATTTTGCGTATACAGTGCATTTATGTTTATCTCTATTTTATATATTTCATATACTTATTTATAATTATTATGAAAAATAAAATATTTCAATTTTGGATATTAGGGGGGACTTATAATCTCGGATTTCAGACCCACGTTGGGCCTGCAATCCGAAAATATCAGGCCCAACGTGGTCTTGATATCCTGGGATTTCAGGCCCACGTTGGGCATGAAATCACAGTATTTCAGGCCCAATGTGGACTAATATTTTTTTCATTTTAAAAATATTTTTTTATAATCTATAATTATGATTTATTAATTATTTATAAGATAATCTTTTATATAATTTTACATCTTCTGACAATATTTTTTTTATAAACTACACAGGTATGATCAATACTGTAACGCCCGTTTTTTTTTTCCTAAAGCGGCGTTACGTTAACATACTTAAGGCATGTAGACATCATAATGCAGCGGAAACCTTTAACTTACACCTACATGCACTTACTACCCTTCCTAACATTATAACATGGAACTTGGCATATTAGCTTTATACTTAGCATCATATCATGTCATTCTTAGCATCATGTCATGCTTAGTATCATATCATACTTACCATCATGTCATCCTTAGCATCATGTCATAGAGTCGCATTCAAACACTTAATAGTAAAGGTAAAGTTCTTTCATAAGACGAACAAACATTTTGGTTCTTGGCCAAGTCACTATCACACACATGCTTTAAGGCCCTCCTGCTGCTTCCTTACTGTCCCCTTGCGTGATCTGCGGTATAAGGAAAATAAGACTATAAGCACACAGGTTTAGTAAGACTCTTTCCTACTCACTAAAACCATTCATCACTTAATCATGAGCACATGAACAGTAACATACTTAGTGCTTTACTTATAACATAATCTTTCATGATCACTTAACATACATGCACATAAAATATTACCATTCTTAGAGCTTTGCTTAGAGCATAAGCCTTCACGATCACTTAGCATATATGCACATGGCATGATCATAAACTCAATCACATTCGTAGCATGACATAAACATAAACTTAAAGCATTCACAGCATGACATAATACTTGGCATAGACATAACCATAATAAGCATAACTTCATAAACATTCTTAGCATGAACCTAAATAAAATTATGACATCCTGACTTAGCACAACATAATCAAATCATGGTTTCATAAATTAGCATGGACATAAATAAAATCATGGCATCCTAACTTAGCATAAACATAATTAAATCATGGCATCCTAAACTAACATGAACATAACTAAAATCATGGCATCCTACTTATCATAAACCTAATTAAATCATGGCATCTTAAACTAGCATGAATATAAATAAAATTATGACATTATAAACTAGCATGAACATAAATAAAATCATGACATTATAAACTAGCATGAGCATAAATAAAATCATGGCATTATAAACTAGCATGAACATAAATAAAATCATGGCATTATAAACTAGCATGAACATAAATAAAATCATGGCATTATAAACTAGCATGAACATAAATAAAATCATGGCATCATAACTTAGCATAAACATACTTTTCATTTTCATACTTTTCGTAAACATACTTTTCATAACATAATGCATAACATAGATGGATGCATGAGCAAGTGCATATATCATAAGGATGCTTAGTTTAAAATCATACCTTTCATAAACATACTTTTCATAAACATACTTTTTCATAATGAATGCATGGGCAATGCATATATATCATAAGGATGCTTAATCTTTAAAAACATACTTTTCATTACTTAAACATAATCATATCATTCATTGGGCCCTGGCTTGTACCACATTCATTCATCATATGCGCGCATCCCTAAGTAAATACGAGGTAGCTAATCTCGACCTACTAGGGTAAGGATAGCTTCATCGGTAGTCCCGAACGTAAGGACAGCTTCATCGGTAGTCCCGAACCGTGGACAGCTTCATCGGTAGTCCAGAACCGTGGACCTTACTTAGGTCCGGTACAAGCCCATAAAATAAAATATAATACTTTCACATGCTTTTTCATTCATCATCATTCATTCATCATACTTGTCATTCATCATCATTCATTCATCATACTTAACATTATCGTTATGCCTTAAAGGCATGTACTTTAACTTCATTCATAAGACATGGCATACATACATCTTATTCATAAATCATGGCATACATACGTATCATTCATAAGACATGGCATACATGCATATTATTCATAAAACATGGCATATCATTCATAAGACATGGCATACATACATATCATTCATAAATCATGGCATACATACGTACCATTCATAAGACATGGCATACATGCATATTATTCATAAAACATGGCATATCATTCATAAGACATGGCATACATACACATTATTCATAAACCATGGCACATGTCTAAATATCTATGACTTAACATATAATTCATGACATACAAACTAAGGGTTTGGTTAGCATAGAACTTCTTCCATCTTATTTAAACATACCTCTTAGTAACCCATACACAAGCATCTTTGTAGGTTTAACCCAACCCTAGCCCTAGGTTATGTCCTTGGCCGAAAGCCCCCAAGGAACCCTAGGTCCATGAAACTTCACATAACTTCCCAACCAACATCCCATACATACATACTAGGCCATAGGAACCATTTGATCCCATACTTAAGCTCAACCCTAATCCTTTAACCCTAATCTTGCTCTTGGCCGAAACTTCAAGGCCATGGGGCATGGAAAAATTTCCATTAAAATCCCCAAATCAATTGTTATACACCAACCATACCTTACCATAGGGCCATTTGGGGCCCTTACTTGAAATAAGTCCTAACTTTCTACCCTATTAGGGTACTTGGCTGAAACCTATAGGATCTCTAGGCCATGTGAAAGCTTCACATAATAACCCTCCATCTCTCTTATATCATGATAATACATAAGACATACACTTGGGGTTTTAAACCCAACCCTACCCATGGGGTCTTGTGGTTGGCCGAAACCCTAGGGTATCCTAGGGTACCCCAAAAATTCTCAAAAATTATATTTAACCTCTAAACTTCATAAGAATACATTAAACAATATTATCAAGATTTTTAACATCCACATGGACCCTAATACATAGTGGCCGAAATCATAGGGTCTCTAGGGTGCTTGGTTTGGTTCTTTCATGTTGGCCGAAACCCTAGGGTATCCTAGGGTACTCCAAAAATTCCCAAAAATTATACTTAACCTCTAAACATCATAAGGGAACATTAAATAACATTATAAAGATTTTTAGCATCATTATGGACCCTAGAACATTGTGGCCGAAACCCATAGGGTCTCTAGGGTGTTGATTTTGTTTCTTTCATGTTGGCCGAAACCCTAGGGTGTCCTAGGGTACTTCAAAAATTCCCAAAAATTATACTTACTCTCTAAACATCATAAGGGAACATTAAATAATATTATAAAGATTTTTAGCATCATTATGAACCCTAATACATAGTGGCCGAAACCCATAGGGTCTCTAGGGTGTTGATTTTGTTTCTTTCAACCTCAAGCCCCAAAAACCAACCAATAAATCTGTTAAAATATAAAGAACTATTATACCACAGGTGAGGGAGTCTTACCTTGGGTTTCTTGATTTTTCAAACCTTGAAAGAGAAGAAAATTGCAAAATCTTTGGATCCTTGAGCCTCCTTGTCCTTGTATCCTTGGAAAACCCTTAGATCTTGGAGATGAGACCTCTTGTGGAGTTTTTCCAAGGAAGAATCCTTCCTTTGGTGTTCGGCTAGGATGAGGGGAGGAGGAGGAAGAAATTTCAAAGTGGTGGAAGGAAGAGGTAACTCCCAAAACCCCCTCTTTATAGCCCATTAAGGAGGTAAATGAAGAGTCTCTCCATGACCCTTCATCTTCTTCTATGCCTTAACCAATATCCACTTCATTCCCTCATAATATTACCTTGCTAGGTGAGTTGGTTAAAGCATATATGGTTGTACAAGTGGTCCAAGGTTCAATCCTTGGTAGGTGCACAATTTTTTTTCCACTTATTTTATTTTTCCTAGTATTTTCGAAAATCCCTTAAAAATTCCCCCATAATTATGTTAATATTTCTTATTAAAATCCCTTTATATTTATACTAATTTTCACCTAAAATCCACCAAAAATCATGGTACTAAAAAGCCCATATAAGGCCCATTAGTGCCCCTTTTTCCCAATTTAAATGAGAAAACATGGATTTTTTAGGCCAAGGTTCGCATTAATATTTCTAGGTTCCTCAGAAAATTATCTAGACATGCTTAATATTTTAAATAAATATTAAGAGAATTTTTCGGATCGTTACAAATACAGGCTTACATTTGTTTAAACTTTAAACAAGCTTAAATGTATCGTAATATCAGACAACATATGGAAAGCCCCTAAATATACAATACATACTACAATCCAATTCCTTGCAGACCATCAACTCATAATATTGGAATGTTTTGCAATTAGACTTTTATAGGGACGAATATTTTTTTTAGGACGAATATTTTCTTCGTTACAAATTTTATACAACAACAAAAAATTCGTTGCGAACTATCGTCCCTAAAAAATTATTTTGTTTAGTGAATTAGCAATCACAAGCAAAGAATTAGCCTAAGTAGAGATATATAGATATATTTATTTCTTGATATTATCTTTTAGATAAGTGTGTGATCAATAAGATGTGTTTTCAAAACCCTTAATAATCATATACTCAATGTGTTGCTTTGGCAAAAATGGCTTTTGCCCACATTTAATTTGTTTTAACTTAAAAATAATTTAAAAAATAAGGATGCGTGATTTAAGGAAAAAACTAATATAATAGCCGTGCGATGCACGAAAATCTTACACAATTCAAATAGCATGTTTAGTGATAATATATATGTCAATTTTTATTATTAAATGAAACAGTGTTGTTTTGACCTAATCAGCTCGCTAGCATACCTTGGTAGATAATCCTAAGGAAGAAGAGGCTGAAACACCCACATACCTTTTTTCCGCTATTATGAAAATAAAGTAGTGCAGAAACCCTAACCCCTTCTCTAGAGAGTGCCGATCAGTGTGGACTTCCACGCAAACCCTTAACGCCGCCTGAGGGACACATGGACAGATTTACCTAGGATTTTGGTTGGGGGATGAGCTCACGACTATAACACAGATATCACTTTTCGGCAAGGACAAGCAGGTTGTCTGCACTGGGAGAGAAAGAAGAAAAAGGAGAATACCTGTATCCGAACCACACTCTCTTATTTTAAAATCAAAACTCTGAAGAAAAAAATGGTTCGGATACCACGGAAAGCTAACCGCGAAAGGGAGTTACTGGGGGTGGGGTATAAGAGGAAGAAGATATTTTTTGGTGCGCCCTTTAGTAAAAAAATAAACTTCAGGATGTTTTTTGATAATTATAATTTTTTTACCTGCGTCGTTTGGTAAAATGTCATAATTTAGTGCTTTTAATTTTAATGGGACGAAGGTTATTAAATAATTAAAAAGAAAATTTAAAACCTTATAGGATAAGGTTAATTATTAATAATAAAAAAATAATAAAATTTTTGTTTGAGGCTGCTAGTGCGATGGGGACGATGATACGGACCCATAGGAACTCGTTTCGCCTCAATCCGACCTCCGTAGGGCCTTCTACGATATTTAAAAAATTATTTTTTATTTTTAGTAAAAAGTCAGAGGGACCATTAATTTTTGTTAAAAATTCGTAGATCGCCCGACGGACTCGGATTTTGATGAATCAAGTTACTATGGGACTATGTCGATGTTATGATTACGTTGACAACCTCGAATATGATTTTTTATAACGATTCGGTGACCATCAAAGTTCATAATATGAAACGATATTATACTTCTAAACTTAATCATTTTTTCGATTCATCTTCTTGTCCTACCTATTCTTTTAAATATGAAAAACAATTTATTCAGTAAAATTCATATTTGAGGCAACTATTTCGATCGGGATGCTGATATGGACCTATAGGAACTCGTTTCATCTCGATCCGACCTCTGTATGACCTTCTACGTTATTTAGAAAAAAATTAAAATTTTGCAATGAAATAATTTTCGTTGCAAAATTCGTTGGAGATTTGCAACGAATATATTTCGTTGCAATATTGCGACGAATATGTTTCATTGCAATATTGCGACGAATATTATTCGTTGTAAATGTCCAACAAAAAATATTCATCGCGAAATTCATTGCATTTTTGTGACGAATATGGGTTTGTTGGAAATCGACAACGAATATTTCTTTCGTCGCCAAATTTGTTGCCAAATTGCAACAAATTTAGCGACGAAAAATATTATGACGCTAAATTGCGACAAAGTTTTTTTGTTGGAAATTAGGTTGCTAATTTGGGACGAATATTTTTTTCGTTGCAAATTTTATCGTAAATCTGCAACAAAAAAAATTCGTTGCAAACTATCGTCCCTAAAAAATTATTTTTTTAGTGAATTAGCAATCACAAGCAAAGAATTAGCCTAAGTAGAGATATATAGATATATTTATTTCTTGATATTATCTTTTAGATAAGTGTGTGATCAATAAGATGTGTTTTCAAAACCCTTAATAATCATATACTTTTAAAATTATCTATCATAAAGGGTCGTTTTAATTTTTTTCGAATGAGTCAATGTGTTGCTTTGGCAAAAATGGCTTTTGCCCACATTTAATTTGTTTTAACTTAAAAATAATTTAAAAAAATAAGGATGCGTGATTTAAGGAAAAAAACTAATATAATAGTCCTGCGATGCACGAAAATCTTACACAATTCAAATAGCATGTTTAGTGATAATATATATGTCAATTTTTATTATTAAATGAAACAGTGTTGTTTTGACCTAATCAGCTCGCTAGCATACCTTGGTAGATAATCCTAAGGAAGAAGAGGCTGAAACACCCACAGACCTTTTTTCCGCTATTATGAAAATAAAGTAGTGCAGAAACCCTAACCCCTTCTCTAGAGAGTGCAAATCAGTGTGGACTTCCACGCAAACCCTTAACGCCGCCTGAGGGACACATGAACATATTTGCCTAGGATTTTGGTTGGGGAGATGAGCTCACGACTATAACACAGATATCACGTTTCGGCAAGGACAAGTAGGTTGTCTGCACTGAGAGAGAAAGAAGAAAAAGGAGAATACCTGTATCCGAACCACACTCTCTTATTTTAAAATCAAAACTCTGAAAAAAGTGGTTCAGATACCTCGGAAAGCTAACCGCGAAAAAGAGTTATTGGCGGGTGGGGTATAAGAGGAAGAAGATATTTTTTTGGTGCGCCATTTAGTAAAAAAATAAACTTCAGGATGTTTTTTGATAATTATAATTTTTTTACCTGCGTCGTTTGGTAAAATGTCATAATTTAGTGCTTTTAATTTTAATGGGACGAAGGTTATTAAATAATTAAAAAGAAAATTTAAAACGTTATAGGACAAGGTTAATTATTAACAATAAAAAAATAATAAAATTTTGTTTGAGGCTGCTAGTGCGATGGGGACGATGATACGGACCCATAGGAACTTGTTTCGTCTCAATCCGACCTCCATAGGGCCTTCTACGATATTTAATAAATTATTTTTTATTTTTTGCAAAAAATTAGAGGGACCATTATTTATTGTTAAAAATTCGTAGATCGCCCGACGGACTCGGATTTTGATGAAACAAGTTTCTATGGGACTATGTCGATGTTATGATTACGTTGACAACCTCGAATATGATTTTTGATATCGATTCGGTGACCATCAAAGTTCATAATATGAAACGATATTATACTTCTAAACTTAATCATTTTTTCGATTCATCTTCTTGTCCTACCTATTCTTTTAAATATGAAAAACAATTTATTCAGTAAAATTCATATTTGAGGCAGCTATTTCGATCGGGATGCTGATATGGACCTATAGGAACTCGTTTCATCTCGATCCGACCTCCGTAGGGCCTTCTACGTTATTTAGAAAAAAAATTAAAATTTTGCAATGAAATAATTTTCGTTGCAAAATTCGTTGGAGATTTGCAACGAATATATTTCGTTGCAATATTGTGACGAATATGTTTCATTGCAATATTGCGACGAATATTATTCGTTGCAAATGTCCAACAAAAAATATTCATCATGAACTTCATTGCATTTTTGCGACGAATATGGGTTCGATGGAAATCGACAACGAATATTTCTTTTGTCGCCAAATTTGTTGCCAAATTGCAACAAATTTGTCGACGAAAAATATTATGACGCTAAATTGCGACAAAGTTTTTTTGTTGCAAATTAGGTTGCTAATTTGGGACGAATATTTTTTTCGTTGCAAATTTTATCATAAATCTGCAACAAAAAAAATCTGTTGCAAACTTTCGTCCCTCAAAAATTATTTTTTTTAGTGAATTAGCAATCACAAGCAAAGAATTAGCCTAAGTAGAGATATATAGATATATTTATTTCTTGATATTATCAATAAGATGTGTTTTCAAAACCCTTAATAATCATATACTTTTAAAATTATCTATCATAAAGGGCCATTTTAATTTTTTCAGTTTGAATGAGTCAATGTGTCGCTTTGGCAAAAATGGCTTTTGCCCGCATTTAATTTGTTTTAACGTAAAAATAATTTAAAAAAAAATAAGGATGCGTAATTTAAGGAAAAAATTAGTATAATAATCTTACACAATTCAAATAACATATTTAATAATAATATATATGTCAATTTTTATTATTAAATAAAACAGTATTGTTTTGACCTAATCAGCTCGCTAACATACTTTGGTGGTTAATCCTAAAGAAGAATAAGCTGAAACACCCACAGACTTTTTTTCGCTATTATGAAAATAAAGTAATGCAGAAACCCTAACCTCTTCTCTAGAGAGTGTCGTTCAGTGTGGATTTCCACGCAAACCCTTAACCCCGCCTATGGGACACATGAATAGATTTGCCTAGGATTTTGGTTGTCTGCACTGAGAGAGAAAGAAGAAAAAGGAGAATACATGTATCCGAACCACACTCTCTTATTTTAAAATCAAAACTCTGGAAAAAAAATGGTTCGGATACCTCGGAAAGCTAACCGCGAAAGGGAGTTATTGGCGGGTGGGGTATAAGAGGAAGAAGATATTTTTTTGGTGTGCCCTGTACTAAAAAAATAAATTTCAGGATGCTTTTTGATAATTATAATTTTTTTACGTGCTTCGTTTGGTAAAATGTCGTAATTCAGTGCTTTTAATTTTAATGGGACTAAGGTTATTAAATAATTAAAAAGAAAATATAAAACCTTATAGGACAAGGTTAATTATTAACAATAAAAAAACAATAAAATTTTTATTTGAGGCTGCTAGTGCGATGGGGACGATGATACGGACCCATAGGAACTCGTTTCGTCTCAATCCGACCTCCGTAGGGCCTTCTACGATATTTAATAAATTATTTTTTATTTTTTGTAAAAAAACAGAGGGACCATTATTTTTTGTTAAAAATTCGTAGAACGCCCGACGGATCGGATTTTGATGAAACAATTTTCTATGGGAATATGTCGATGTTATGATTACGTTGACAACCTCGAATATGATTTTTGATAGCAATTTGGTGACCATCGAAGTTCATAATATAAAATGATATTATACTTCTAAACTTAATCATTTTTTCGATCCATCTTCTTGTCCTACCTATTCTTTTAAAAATGAAAAACAATTTATTCAGTAAAATTCAAATTTGAGGCAACTATTTCGATTGGGATGCTGATATGGACCTATAGGAACTCGTTTCATCTCGATCCAACTTCCGTAGGGCCTTCTACGTTATTTAGAAAAAAATTAAAATTTTGCAATGAAATAATTTTCGTTGCAAAATTCGTTGGAGATTTGCAACGAATATATTTCGTTGCAATATTGCAACGAATAAATTTCGTTGCAATATTGCGACGAATATGTTTCATTGCAATATTGCGACGAATATTATTCGTTGCAAATGTCCAACAAAAAATAATTATCGTAAAATTCGTTGCATTTTTTCGACGAATATGGGTTCGTTGGAAATCGACAACGAATATTTCTTTCGTCGCCAAATTTGTTGCCAAATTGCAACAAATTTGGCGACGAAAAATATTATGATGCTAAATTGCGACAAAGTTTTTTTTATGCAAATTAGGTTGCTAATTTGGGACGAATATTTTTTTCGTTGCAAATTTTATCGTAAATCTACAACAACAAAAATTCGTTGCAAACTCTCATCCCTAAAAAATTATTTTTTTAGTGAATTAGCAATCACAAGCAAAGAATTAGAGTTAGAGATATATAGATATATTTATTTCTTGATATTATCTTTTAGATAAGTGTGTGATCAATAACATGTGTTTTCAAAACCCTCAATAATCATATACTTTTAAAATTATCTATCATAAAGGGCCGTTTTAATTTTTTCAGTTTGAATGAGTTGTTGCTTTGGCAAAAATGGCTTTTGCCCACATTTAATTTGTTTTAACTTAAAAATAATTTTAAAAAATAAGGATGCGTGATTTAAGGAAAAAATATGACATTGTATAAAGTTTTTTCTTTAGTTAATTAGTAATTAACTAGCAACAAGATTAATTAAACTATCTTATTTAATTAGCATTGCTAAATGAAAAATTGGTAAATTTTGATTAATTGACAAAAAAAAATATGAAAGTGATTTTTGGAAATTAGAATAAAAATTAATATCTGCAGACATAAACAAATCCAAAAAAAAAGAATTTTTCCTTTTTAGCACTGTAAACGCAATGTGAAAAGACAAAATTATCCCTGCCTCCATGCATGCCTACCATATATTATACGGATTCTTAATGCAGGATTGCAGGCTTATGAAGCGGACCGTCGGCGATTTATTCTATTCGATCCTCGCTTCTCCGCAGCTATCGCCGCCGACGCCGCCTCCGTGTTCCTATCCGCCGCGGTAATCGCTTATTTGCTCGCTCACAAGTGGCAAGTGGTGAAGCGCAGCAGCCCTTTCTTTCTCAACGGTAAAAATCTCTTCTTTTGGGCTCGTTTTGTTTGCAGAGACAAGTTGCTGCTTTGTTAGTATTTCATTACCTTCTTCGTTCTAGGTTTAGTTTTCCGAATGTATGAATTGAGTTCTCTCTTTATTTTCGCTTCTTTTTTCGTTCGCTCTTTGTTTTCGCCTTTTTTCTTCTAAAGAGAAATTGCTGCGTTTGGGGTTTTAGGGATTTTAGAGGTCGAGATGACTTTGATATGGGATTTTAACTTCGATTGTTCCCTTGTTTAGATAGATTATGATTCTAATTAAAAAGAGAATCTGAGATGAATTCTATTCTTCTTTCAGCATTGTTTCCGTATTTCACTTGTGGAAATTTCTAATTTTTTTCTTCTCTTTATAATCTGAATAGTATAAGTTATCCTTCTATTTTTCATGTTTTAATCTGTTTCCAACACATGCAGAAAGATCAACAATAAACTAGATAGGGATTGGACTAGATTTATTTATTTACTCTGAATTGATCTTACAAACGTATATGTTAATGAATTCAGCAATACTCTTTTAACTTTTTTTTTTACAATTAATGGAGTTCTGCATTATGATAAACACTACCGTTGCAATTTTGTAGTCTTCTTCTTCCTTCAATATGGAACCAGGGGACAGTGATCACCACGGTGATAATCTCCATAACGTACTTGACAATACACTAAAGTTGAAGGCTGAGAATCCCTTTTCTAGTGAATTCATCAATGAGGCTGGCAAGCTCGAAAGTTCTTCTCCATACCTAGGAAACTCAAGCAGCCTGTCAAATACTCCTCGATCTAGATTGGTCTTACCAAACTCCCTGTTTGATTATCAGCATAATTTTCGTAACCATTACGGTGCCCCTGCTTCTGGTGTTAATCGAGACATAGATGATTTTGATAGGATTTTTAGGCAGACGCCAAATGGTCTTCATTCTGATTTTGAGTTGCCCAACTCTTTAGCTGGTCAGAAGGACAAGGTTATTGTGGATCGAGGCATGTTAGACTTGCCATTTGATCATTATGTTACCTCAGCATTTGAGGACATGAATCTCGGTGATAGAATTGCTTCTAATCCAAATTGCCATATTTCGGAGCAAGCTTCGTGTAGTCGTGCTTTCTCACCGGATAGAACAAGAGGCACACAGATTGCAGAAGATGATCAGCAGCAAATTGAAGCCAATGGCTCTGCTTTGGAGCCTGTAAATGCTCGAGTTTGTCATCCAATATCACAGCAGCAGTTCCATATGGATGCAACCTTCCGAGAACCTTGGCACCAGCAGTTGAATTTTAACCAGCAGTACTATACGGATGAGAATTTTAACCGACAGTTCTATACGTATGAGAATTTAAACCATCAGTACTATACGTATGAGAATTTTAACCAGCAGTACTATACGGATGAGACCGGTGGCGAACCATTGCATCGGCATTGCTATTTCAAGGATGAGGAGAACTATACAAGTCAGTCTCAGTATCACTATATACAGCAGCTTCAAAACCAAAGTTCCGGGCATGTTCCTGGAATTCGATCATATCTTCCTACTTCCATTTCTTATGGATCAGCACAAGGGAATGCATATCATTATGATACTGCCAATGTGTTTAACAGAAATTATAATTCTTCAGAGCTCGGAAGATGCCGTTGCGAATACGGTCACCTGTCAAACAGCTCTTCGGTCTCTAGGCAACTTGAGCGTTCACCTGCTTATGGCCAATGCTCAAACTTGGTTATTCCAAGAAGAGGAAATAGTTTCACAGGTAATTTTGAGGATAATTCGTTTGGCAATAGCTTTAGAGAATTACGTATATCTGAAAACGCTACAGACTACGGTTTGGTTTGCCGAGAAGGAAGTCGTGAAGAAGATAATGAGATGTTTGATAATCTGATCGATGATTTTGTCGGGCATATGACCAATTCCTTGTCGAGTTTTCTCGTCCAGAAGATGGTAAAGAAATGTAATGAAGAGCAAATAACAAAACTAGTTGAGAAAATTTCGAGGTCTGGATTCGGACTCTTTAAACTCTGCTGCAATCATCATGCGTACGTATCAATATATTATATCTTGTGATTGGACTTGTGTAATTAAATATTGATATCCTTTTTGTCCTTCCTTGACAGGACTCGTGTTGTTCAGAAGATTATCGAAAAACTCAGACGTGCTGAACAATACTTCATGATTGTAGTAGCTCTGAAGCCTCATGTGTTGGCTTTGATAAAGGATAACAATGGCAGCCATGTCGCAGAGTGCTGCTTCAGGTTTCCACCGGAATACAGAGAGGCAAGTGCAGCCTCCTACTTTTAACTTCTGATCATATTTGGCATCTCATAGAGATGCTTGTTTTGAACACGTTAATTAGATTCATCACTTTGTTCAGACACTTTTTGAAGCTGCGGTCACTAACTGTGTGGACCTAGCAAGGGATGGTCCAGGCTGCTGCTTTCTTCAGAAATACATGCAATTCGTAGAGGGGGATCAGAAATTCCTATTGCTGAGAATGCTCACGTCAAATGCTTATGACCTTTCGCAAGATCCTTCCGGGTACATATGCACCTTTACTTGTTATCTGCCTCTTCTTTGAAATGTATAGACTATGACTTTGGCTGCACTGAGCAGAAACTACGTGGTGCAACATATTCTGGAACAAGAAATTTCATGGGCAACCAATGCAATCCTCGATCAGCTGGAGGCATATTACACAGTTTTATCGTTGCAGAAAGTCGCCAGCCATGTGGTGGAGAGATGTTTCATAGCTGCAACAGGTGAGAGACAGGCCAGCATGATCATGGAGCTGATCAGAGATCCTCGTACTCTTCTTCACATCTCTCAGCATCAGTATGGGAATTATGTGATTCAAACAGCTCGAAAGCAATGCACGGTTGGTCTCTGACATTTTCCCCCTCGTCTTAAACCTTAATCTGAAGATTTTCTGATAATTTAAATTTTTCTTACTGAACAGGGTGCGTTACAAGCTGCTTTTCGTGAGGCCATCAAGAACCTTGCTCCAGAACTCGGTTGTAATCCTTATGGAAGGAAAGTTCTTGCCAGTATAAACCGCAAAAAGTAGTTGATTTGTGCATCAATTTTCATTGATACACTTCTTTTCTTTTTTTTTTATGTTCCCGTCGAGTGCAAAGAGTCCGGTTGATATGTTTCTGATTTTGTATCGAGTGATGAGTGTTGTTTGTAGAAACAAAAAGTCCTAGCTTGTTGTTTTCTGGCAAAATAATTTTGTTTTTACATTTGCACTTGTGACTTGTATAATGAATATGTTTGCAGAGCCTTCGTATTTATTTGAACGTTAATATATATTATATTTTTTAAAATATATTAATTAACACACCTAGATTCCCGTATTGATTTAAACATTAACACACACTCATGTTCATATTTATTTTTATTTTATATTATATATATATATATATATAATTTTATACTTGTAATTTCATAATATTATTATTTTTAAATACATTTATTACTTAAAAAATTTTCATCCTCTTTTACTAGTGAAAGTAAAATTTATTATAAATTTGAAATGGAGTCCAACATAGAAAAATTACACTTGCATGAAATTAAAAATAACATATAAATTAAATATTTTGAAATATATAAAATACTAATTCATGAATTATTATTATGTTGTGTCCAAATTTAGTCAACTAAGTCGATACGAAGTTGTGATGTACTTTGTCACATAGTTCAAAATTTCTCTAGTGATAATCATAAGATTCTCGATTTAAGTCTTAGATGAGTTGTGCAGGTTTGTCACCTTCATTATTATACCAATTTGTCACATGATCTCTTCATCTTCAATAATCATGTTGTACAAAATAATACGTGCTAACATAAAATATTTTAATTTTTTTCTATACCAATAACGAGCTAGACCTCTAACAATTGTCAATCGAGATTAGAGCATCTCAAATGTCTGTTTGACATCTTTTCTTATAGTCACTTGTCTTTCCTTAAACACCCTTCTCTGGGATCCTCCGGGCAAGGAAAAGTATTCACGAAAGTATCCAATTCCAGATATATTCCATCTGTTGGATAATGCTCCTTTATATATTGAGTATCGTTCATCATGAAATTAATTAATGAGAATGCATATCATATTCACAAGTCTTAAGATGCAACAGCTTTAAACACAATTATTTGTGACCCATAACCTCTTGTGAACTATCCTTTCCAAGCATTTGGATAATTTTTTCATTTCCAATGCATACAATCAAGACTGCCCAATATGTCAAGGAAGTTGTGTCTCTCATTATGCATTTGAAGAAGACGTTGAACATTATTAGCATTCGACCTTCTCAAGTATCAATTACCAAACAGTTCAACTATATATTTACAGAACTTGAAAAGACATGTGATGGCAGTTGATTCGTCCACGCATAGGTACTCGTCAAGATGGTTAGAAGGGACAACATAAGCCAACTGATGAATCATAACCGTGCATTTTATAGTGGTGACAAGCTTTTTATTCTTGTAGCATCATCCCTATGTTGAAAATATGATGAATGATTCTTAAGTGCAATTACTATGTGAAGGACTAACTCTTTTTTCATTTGAAATCATCTTCGAAATATTTGATCTGGATACACCAAATTTGTAAAGAAACAATCATTGACGAGTCTCGTCCACCTGACTTCATGATTTCTTCGGATGAACCTTCTTCTTCACCACATCTCATTATTACTTTGATATGCTTTAAGTATTTCTCGACATTGTTGCAATATCAATAATATTAGTTCTTCCTATGGATCATAACCTTGGTCATCAACTTCAAATTGGACTTCGTTTTCTCTTGTGGAGCTAGAGTTAGAGTTGAACCTGCTGGAATTTTGAGACATTTTGGAGAAAATGAATTTAAGTATATTTTGAGACATTTTAGAGGAAATGAATTTAAGTATATGTGTTTGTCAAATGTTATATTTTTAGAATGAAGAATTGCATAAGACAATGTGTCTATATATATTATTTTTACTTTGCAACAGCTAGTTTCTAATAGCTAATTTCCAACGGCTACTTTGCAACAATTACTTTTCAGCGACTACGTTATATTAATTGAAAATTTCATTAAACAATAGGAGAATGATATTAATTAAAAATTACATTAATTGAAAATGAAATAATACAAAAAATTGAACGTTGAGTTCACATTTTAGATATTCCAACCCCACCTAATCTCTGACATATGTGTTCATGAAAGATAAGTTACTCCTATGTCGTTTGCGAAGTGTCCTTGGAAAAGATTATGTATTCCTTCAGCTTAGTTGGTGATTTTTAGTTTCAGATGTGGCTAGAGTTGTTTTTGCTTTCATCTCCTCTATTTCGATTTTTTTTTTGTTTGACTTCAACTATGGTCTTTTTTATGCTTGTATTCAGTAAATTTTAAAAATATATTATTGTAGTTTATTGTCATATCCTAGATGGCCGATTTGGGTTGTGCCTTTCCCCTTTTATTTGTTGCCTTTCGATTCATTGAACGAATGTTTTCTTGATTTAATTAGATTTATATCTAGACTTTTATCTTTGTTGGATGAGGTGTTGTTTGCCCTTGACTCCGAGGTCCTCGCGTTCTTCTTGACAACAAGGTGATTATCAGCAAACTGTGGAGTAAACATTGAACGGTCTTTAACGATTCTCCACACATACTCAAGATTAAAAGCAGTGTCGTTATTTTCCTCGCGATATTTTTCATATGCAAGCCGCAATATATCCTCATTACTATGTCCGCTTTGTTACACACTCTAAACGCTATTGTAATTTGTGTTGAAGCGATATATCTTTTTTTGGATTGTAGTATATGTTAATGTGATCGTATCACACTTGTACTTTTGCTCAGTGAACCCGCAAGATGATTCTCATTGTAGTAGCTTACAACGCGTCCCAAAAAGCATCCATCTTTTGATCATTATCGATGATTGGGTCATCACTAATAGTGACAATAGATCTCGCTAAGCCCTCGTCTTCAACTTTTTTTCTGGTTGACCGCTTTCTCCTACCCTCAATTATTGAATTTGCCTTTTCCAAATTTCCAAGATCAATTGGAGATTCACTTTCGTAGAGTTAAGTCTCTGGAATAGAAGTCGGTGTTGCAGGTTCCTTCCCCATCGGAGATGTAGTGGGCAATGTTGTTGCTTATGGATTAGAAATTCATGAAATGAAGACCGCGTGAAATATGGATTACTTATATTTTGCTAATATTCGGGTGTAGGCATTTGACGCCAAGCTCGAGGGGCGTTAGTCAGATGATTCAAAGAATTGTCAAAATCTTAAAAATTATGACTATATTGTGGAATAAATAGGGAATTTGGAAATTAGGTAGAAGAAATAGATTAAGAATATTGATAAATTGGTGAAATTTGTGAATTTCTTGTATGTTTTGATAATTCAAGAAATTTTATAAAAAAAATTCCTTCTATTATTTTCATCCATTTACGATAAAAAAATAGGAATATAGAAATATAAATTAAATATAAATTTCAGATAATAGGATAATAGAGAAGAAATTTTAGGAGTGATTAATGATATAGAATAATGTATTTGGATGAATGAAATAATTTGTTGAAATAGATGAGTATTTATGAAGAAATATTTGAAAATTTGTTTGAATAACCGTTATTCATAGCGATGGAATTTATCATTTTTTTAAATTTTTTTTATAAAATCTAATCATTCAAAGACGGTCGAAATTTATCATGTTTTATTTTTTGATATAAAATTTCATCATTCAAAGATAATTGGCAATTTCTCATTTTTTTGAATTCTTTTATAAGGAGTGATTAATGATATAGAATATTGTATTTGGATGAATGAAATAATTTGTTGAAATAGATGAGTATTTATGAAGAAATATTTGAAAATTTATTTGAATAACCGTTATTCATAGCGATGGAATTTATCATTTTTTAAAAGTTTTTTTATAAAATCTAATCATTCAAAGACGGTTGAAATTTATCATGTTTTATTTTTTTATATAAAATTTCATCATTCAAAGATAATTGGCAATTTCTCTTTTTTTTTTAATTCTTTTATAAAATATATTTTGCTTTCAAATAATTGAACATTATTAATGTATAGATACTACAATTCTCACTCATATTGGTTAATTATATAAATACAAATGGAGTGTTAAAACACCTATATATATTAACATCAATGTAGATATTCTAATATATAATTTTAATTATGAATAGCATTGGACTTATAGTAATTTTTAAAATTATAGTAGTGCCTTTTAAAATAAATAAAAAATAGAGGTCCATATATGCTAAAGTCTTAAACAAATTTCTCTTTAATTCAATTGACATAATATGATTTAATTCTGTCGGGCCTTAGTGGAGCATTATTTCCCTCATCCATTGGCGGTGTGTAGCCTGTTTGAACTGCAAACCACTGATCCATGTCGGTCTTCAGATAACCTCCATCCTTCTCTTCCAGTAGGGAAAGTCTTCCCCATTAAAGAGGGGAGGGCGAGCAGTGCTATAGCCTTCACCTTGGGCCATTTAACTTCTGTGCACACGAAATAAAAGTAGAAAAAATATCCCAAGACTGGGTCTTGGATTAGTAGTGCGGGAAATGATAAACTAACTAAAAGCAACTTGAACGGTGTTGCACCAGATTCAAGTAAAATCAAACGAACGGAAAATAATCCAAATCTAGGCAACAATACCTAATTTAGATCAAGTGTAGCGAAAAACCAAAACTCGAAAAAATGGATTTCCCCCGGCTCTTATGGTGGTTGCACCGATACAGAGCGTACCAGGCTCTGATACCACTTGTAGGATCGATGCACGTGAGAGGGGGGGTGAATCACGTGACTTTTAAAAAATTAAATCAGAGTGCTTTAAAAAGCGTGCACAGCGGAAATGAAAGAGACGAAAAACAAACACACAAACACGAACGATTTTTACTTCGTTCGGAGCCTTCGGCGACTCCTACTCGAAGGCCCAGGTCCCTCGGACCTTTCCGTTGGGCAATCTACTAAAACTCTCTATCGGTCAACCCCGATAGAGTAGGCGAGTACAAATGAATTGAAAGTGTGACAACCCCACACTTTCAAGTAATTAAGTGCAATAAAGTATTAAAAGAAATTCTTCTTTTTACCGACGTCCGGAGTAGGTCGACTCTTTCGGGGCAGCGGGACGTCGTCGGCTCGAAGTGTAGCGTTTCCGGAGCAAGGCGCGAGCGTAGAAGAACTTGAAAGCTTTGAAGAAGTGTTGTTTTGAACCTTGGTCGAGGGCTCTATTTATAGCCCTGGGGGCGCCCGAAACGTCCGGGGCGCCCCCTGCGTGGCTGCCGATCCGCAGCCCTCTCGGTCAAGCACTTGATCTCTTTATCTTCGGGATCACCTTTGACTGGGGCGCCCGACGCGCGCGGGCGCCCGATTTGACCGGTCAAAGCCTCATCTCCTTGGCTTCGCGAGGGCGAGCTTCGGCAGCTGGCAGTGAGGTGGCACAGGGGGCGCCCGATACAGCGGGGCGCCCCGAATAGCGCTGCTGTCGGGGCGTTTACCTCTTGCTGACTTTGGGTTGACTCTGGGGCGCCCGACACATCCGGGGCGCCCTGCTCAGCTACGGCCTCACTCCTTTGAGGCTCTCTGAGCTGCAGAATCACAGTCCTTTGGTCCTGCATCCAGGGTTAGTCCAAAACAAGGCTAGCACAATTTTATATGGACTAAAATAAGATACAATTCTAAGTTAATTAGATCCTGTCTCCCAGACCAGGATCTAACCAGGACTCAACTTAGATCACCTAAATGGGTCTAAGTTGGACCGCGCCTAAAGTCCAAGATTGGACTCGTCCTCACTGGGTCGCTCCTCCAGTGACTTACCTTACTTACCCATTGTGCAGCTCTTCTTGACTTCTTGACCCTACCAGGACTTCCTGCCAAGGCTCAACCACCTTGGTCTTCCTGCCAAGTCTCAACCAACTTGGTCTTCAGCCAGTTGTCAGGTCCCGCGGACCCAACTGGACTTCCCGCCAGGACTCAACCATCCTGGACTTCAACCTGGTGTCTGGTCCTAAGTCTTTCAACCCTGCACACTTGGTAAAGAGGTTAAACACACACAACCCTAACTTTAACCACTTTGTCATACATCAAAACCCGAGTTTGACCGTTAGTGCAAACTGCACCAACAGAAACATCTCGATCTGCTATACTCAATAACAAAGCAATATCTCTTCTAGTGAACGCAACCGGTACACCTGAAATATTTAAAATATTTAGTTATCTTTGAGAATATAGGCCTGATATGATTTCATATCAGGCCCAACGTAAACCTGAAATGAAATATTTTCAAGCCTAACATGGACCTGAAATTAAATAATTTCAGACGCTCGTTAGGATTGAACAAATTTCTTTTCAGACCCAAAGAGGGTCTGAAATAATTTCATTTTAAACCTACCGAGGACCAGAAATACTTCATTTCAGGCCTACCAAGGGCCTAAAATGGGTCTGAAATTAAATCATTTCATGCCCTGTTTATCCCTATTTTATCTTACTATAGTTCGTGTTTGCAATTCATAACTAAAAGATGTACCTGAGAATCTAAAAGCGAGCGAAGTTGAATCCCAATTTTTAAATATATTGATCAAAATTTCACGGATATGCTGTAATTCTTGTATATCCAAGAAAATATTGAAGGGAGACTCTTTGATCTTCGCAATGTGTTGACCATGTAAAATTTTGAATGATTCAAAAAAATATTAAAGTGACCTAAAACACTGCACCAATGCAATTTTTGTCCAAAGTCATCTGAAGCCTACAAGTTGTAAACATTAAAAATTTATTAAGAATCAAACCTAAACATTTTGAGATTTATAAAATCAAGATGGAATTTTTTATAATCATGCCCAGAAACAGTGTTGTTTTGACCTAATCAGCTCGCTAACATACCTTGGTGGATAATCCTACGGAAGAAGAGGCTGAAACACCCACAGACCTTTTTTTCGCTATTATGAAAATAAAGTAGTGCAGAAACCCTAACCCCTTCTCTTGAGAGTGCCGATCAGTGTGGACTTCCACGCAAACCCTTAACGTCACCTGAGGGACACATGAACATATTTGCCTAGGATTTTGGTTGGGGGGATGAGCTCACGACTATAACACAGATATCACGTTTCGGCAAGGACAAGTAGGTTGTCTGCATTGAGAGAGAAAGAAGAAAAAGGAGAATACCTGTATCCGAACCACACTCTCTTATTTTAAAATCAAAACTCTAAAAAAAGTGGTTCGGATACCTCGGAAAGCTAACCGCGAAAGGGAGTTATTGGCGGGTGGGGTATAAGAGGAAGAAGATATTTTTTTGGTGCGCCCTTTAGTAAAAAAATAAACTTCAGGATGCTTTTTGATAATTATAATTTTTTTACATGCGTCGTTTGGTAAAATGTCGTAATTCAGTGCTTTTAATTTTAATGGGACGAAGGTTAGTAAATAATTAAAAAAGAAAATTTAAAACGTTATAGGACAAGGTTAATTATTAACAATAAAAAAATAATAAAATAATAAAATTTTTGTTTGAGGCTGCTAGTGCGATGGGGACGATGATACGGACCCATAGGAACTCGTTTGTCTCGATCCGACCTCCGTAGGGCCTTCTACGATATTTAATAAATTATTTTTTATTTTTTGTAAAAAATCAGAGGGACCATTATTTTTTGTTAAAAATTCGTAGATCGCCCTACGGACTCGGATTTCGTTGAAACAAGTTTCTATGGGACTGTGTCGATGTTATGATCACGTTGACAACCTCGAATATGATTTTTGATAGCGATTCGGTGACCATCAAAGTTTATAATATGAAACGATATTATACTTCTAAACATAATCATTTTTTTGATTCATCTTCTTGTCCTACCTATTCTTTTAAATATGAAAAACAATTTATTCAGTAAAATTCATATTTGAGGCAACTATTTCGATCGGGATGCCGATATGGAGCTATAGGAACTCGTTTCATCTCGATCCGACCTCCGTAGGGCCTTCTACATTATTTAGAAAAAAATTAAAATTTTGTAATGAAATAATTTTCGTTGCAAAATTCGTTGGAGATTTGCAACGAATATATTTCGGCAATTTACCAAAGGGCATACCTAAGAATTGATATTTACCAAAAGGCATACCATGGTTTTATTTTCACTAAAGGGCGCACTCATTTTAGTGAACTTCCTCTTATACCCCTCCTGCTATGTACTGTCTTTCTCTTTCTCTCTCAGTAACAAATTCCGAGACGTCTGCAAATGCTTTTTCAGACTTTTATTTTAAAATAATATATTATGGAATCGGCGCTAAACTAAAAAACGTAAAGTAAAATCGAAAAAATATTTCAGTTAAAAAATATCTCATCTAGCTTATTTAAAAATATTAATAAATGATCTTTATATTTGATTAATAGAAATTAATATATTAAATAATATTTAATTAATATATTAATGTCAAAAAATTTTGGAAAAAAAAAGCGTGGGCCTGAAATTTTTTATTTCAGGCCCACGTTGGGCCTGAAATCTTTTGATTCAGGCCCGACGTGAACTCAAATTTTTTTCTATTTTAAAAATATATTAATATATAAAAAATCTATCAAAACACTTAATTTTATATTAAAAAACAGGGTCTGAAGTCACGCTAGGAGGGTCTGATATAGGGTTTTCAGAATTCCAAATATGGTAGGTCCATCAGTGAGTTTTGCTCAAAACTCACTGATATACCTAAACCACTCCTATAGCATTGGTGATACAGCAAGATTAGAGGTTTGGGCACCCAAAATCTCATCTCCTAGCTCAACCCTGTCTACTGATATACAGTTTTCAGAATTCCAAATATGGTAGGTCCATCAGTGAGTTTTGCTCAAAACTCACTGATATACCTAAACCACTCCTATAACATTGGTGATACAGCAAGATTAGAGGTTTGGGCACCCAAAATCTCATCTCCTAGCTCAACCCTGTCTACTGATATAGGGTTTTCAGAATTCCAAATATGGTAGGTCCATCAGTGAGTTTTGCTCAAAACTCACTGATATACCTAAACCACTCCTATAACATTGGTGATACAGCAAGATTAGAGGTTTGGGCACCCAAAATCTCATCTCCTAGTTCAACCCTGTATACTGATATAGGGTTTTCAGAATTCTAGATATGGTAGGTCCATCAGTGAGTTTTGCTCAAAACTCACTGATATACCTAAACCACTCCTATAGCATTGGTGATACAGCAAGATTAGAGGTTTGGGCACCCAAAATCTCATCTCCTAGCTCAACCCTGTCTACTGATATAGG